>JAOQGH010000019.1:2039250-2066639 GCA_025769975.1 Gallinago jamesoni | reverse complement strand
CACGCAAATCTTCACCTGCACCAACTCCTTGAACAAAACCATGTTTTTAAAGAGAATTCCAAAGTATATTGTTCGAAGGAGCAGCAGAGAACTTGGTGCAGACCACAGAGCTACTGCCTCACCCCAACGAAGGAAACCGAGATCTGGGACGCTGGCAAGATCTCCTAAAGGAATACCTGAAAGAAAAAAAAAAAATAGGAGGACATTCTTAAGGAGTGACAGAAATTGGAAACATCTGCTTGATTTAGAGCTTTTTGGCCTTTTCTTTTGATTAAATAAAAATCTTCTGGTGCTCATGGTGCTCAGCAGTCTTTTTTTTTTTTTTGGTTACAGCAAGTTCTCAACCCTGTTTTTTACCTGCCATGAGGAATGGGCCCCTTCGGGGCAGAGGTATCGCATCAAAACCAAATTTAAGATCTTTGAGACATCCAACACTTCGTTTATAAGTTTCTCTTCCAGAAATTCAGACCGAGAGAGAGGGTAAGGGGGGCTGAGACAGGGGAAAGCGCAACATCTGGCTTTACTAACGGCCTCAAACGCAAATCCATCACCATCTTCTCACGCCACAGGTTAATCCAGCGCAGTTTGGGAGCACATTAATCAGGATTTCTTTCCTATGCTCATGTTATAAACTTAAAAAGAAAAAAAAAAACCAAACACATTCTTTTAGAACACGGCGACTTGACATGAAAAATAAAAGGACGGGAGGGTTAGAAACTGGCAATTGATGTCAGAATAATTTTATCATTTTCATTTCAGCTTCACGCAAAGACGGATCTCACGCAGGTATTCACTTCTGGTGAGTTCGGACCTTAAAATTTCGGGAATATCTGGCAGGCGACGCGTTTTCCTGAGCTTCCCACCCCAACGAGGAGGACAAGGGCAGTATTTACGACCCAGGATTTACGATCCCGGCTGGAGAAAACCCGCACCCTTCGCAACTCGAGTCGGGGCTTTCGCCTGGCGGGGGATGACAAACCCAAATGCTATTTTGTTACCGGGAGCGTTTAGGGCTCGCTGAAACTTCAGCAGAGATTTTTGGGCTGCTCACGTGGTTCAGATCCTGGAGTTCCAGGCTCGAAAAGCGACCAGACTTCAACGTCTCAGGAAAAAAAAAAAAAAAAAAAAAAAAAAAAAGAAAAACATTTTATATTATATTTAAACAAATAGCTCTCGAGTTTTCTTTCCCTCCTGAGAACAAGCCATTTAATGTAGTATTTAATAACCAGCTTGTTGTAGAAAATAAGTTGCTGAACCCTGGTTGTCTGTGGCAATCTACTGATAGAAATCGGTGATGACTTCAGGCATGCAAATTAAAGTTATTCTTGAGAAATCTAGTTAAAAAAACCAAACCAATATGCAATTCAGACTAGTTAATTATGCTTTTCCTGACTCCTCCAGCAATTAATAACCAGTCGAGGCTACTAAATACTATTAGTAATATTTTTAGTGGCCCCAGCCTCTTGACACCCACCCTTTAAGCGTTTATAGGCGTTGATCAGATCCCCCCCTCCATTTTTTCTAGACTCAAAAGAGCCTCTCCTCCTAAAACAGATGTTCTAGCCCCCTCATCATCTTCACAGCCCTGCCATAGGACATCTACGTACTCAGCTGACACAAGGATTTGCCCCAGGATTGTTTTTTTAGCTCTGTCTCCACTCCCCGAGAGCAATAGCTATTGTTTTTATTTCTTTTATTTTGGCTGTGCTAGAGAAGTTATCAGCTACCAGCTTATCAGAATTATATATTTCTTTCTTTGTTTCAAGTCACAGGACTTATTTTAAGCAAAGTAATGATTTGTTCAAGAGCCCAACATGCAAAAGCAAAGAGCAAAAAAGGAGTCCAAGATCATGAAATATGCATAAAAATGTTATTTTAGTTGCAAGGCTGTCTCATGCAAAGCAGATTTGTCATTATTGATTTCATCAGTGAAATGGGATGATATCATGCCTCCTCCTCTTACTCATCTGGGGGTTTGGAGACTGCCCTGCCCGTTTTGACTTCTGCAGCCATCATCCCAACTATTCTGACCCAAGAAAGAGAAACATCAGGCTTTAGATTCAAGTAGCTCCAACTCGAGCGATGAAAAAAAAACCCCAAAACCTCCCTATTCTCAGCTTTATCAAGGATATAAACACTTGGGAAAAAAAAAAATCACATTACTTGGAGAGTCACAATGTTGGAATGCATTAGCAAATATATTCCAACAATCATTAGCTGAAGATCCCTAAATACACTCAAGGATGAAGTGTCTCTCTCTATAGGACAGACTTTTGCCCCCTTCCAGCATCCTTCAGGTTTTCTGTTTGTGTCTTCAGACACCATCCCTCTCTTTTGGCATGATTTAAAAGAGTTTAAACATGTATTTTTTTTTTTATTAGTGTAAAGAAAGTAGCAGTGGGCACTGAAGAACCATAGAATTCATAGAACCGTTTGAAGTTTGAAGGGACCTTTAAGACCATCTAGTCCAACCATCAACCTAACTGCTAAAAAAAACACAACCCATCACTAAATCATATCACTAAAAGCCTCCAAGTTAAACTTGTCGCATCCTTCTCGAGGCCCGTGGCAGAATTGCCACAGAAATTTCCCACCAGCAAAGTCACTTGTCTGACCAGCACGATGACCGGCCAACTTACCGAAGTTTGGATTCAACAGCTAGTTTCAAATTCGTACAGGAAGCCTGAGCAATGCCATGAATGGAATCTAGTTTTCCTGGCTCCCGGTCACATGCCTTAAACAAGAATAAAAGGACACAAATATCTTTTCCTTTGTTGTCCACCTTTGAGATTCTTCCACTTCAAAGGCTACAAAGAATTCTACGACGCTAGCCCAAGCGGCGTGTGTCAGCTTCATTTTGGGTGGGGGGACGGGGGGCAATAAAAAAAGGCTGAGAATATTTAAGATTTAAAAAAACAACAAAAAGAACACAAAAAGGTTTTAGAAATACTACAGGATTTTTTTTTTTTTTTTAAAGAAGGAATAGCTACTATTCCTTAGAAGAAAATCTTACTTAAGCCTTTTCTGGCGCGTTTAACTGCTCTCACTGTAACCCAGCAGCCTCCAAAGGAGCTTCAGAAGAAAAACCATCAAGGATAAAGGAATATTTCAGGCACCTCCCCATACCTTCTAGAGCTGGGACATCCCACCAGCATGGAGACCCAGGTGGGAACCCTCAACCCTATGAGCCAGAGCCGGGCTGTGGGAGCACCACTTCACTGTCTCAAGTGCTGTATTTATTTCTGAAATAAATTCGCACGTAATTGGGGAAAAAAAAAATAATAAAGTTAAGTGCAAACGCCGTGAGGTTTTCGCTTGTTTACAGCTCTCTCAGGGATCGGGAGTCCCTTTGCGTCCCTAAAGTGTCTTGAAATCCTCTTACACCATGCAAAAAAATGAGATTTGGATAAAAAAACCACCGTGGAATTCCAGTTATCGGGACTCTTTCAGTTAGGATTTCCAATAAACATGCTTTCAGACACAGCAGCCAGGCCTCCAACAAAGCCCAGCTCAAACTCAGCATTCCTGGTATTTCAGGGGTGACGTTTTTCAGGCTTGCAGACATTTCCAGTTCTTTTTATACCTTCCCGAAGACTGCACCGGAAAGAATATAAACTTAAATCTTTTGTGAGAATCCATCAAGAAGTCACATTCCAAAGGCATAATTAGATATTCAAGTATGACCACACAGAGGAGCCTGGCATAAAATTTAAGCTGAATTCGTTCAGGATAACGCAACCAGCTGGTTCTGGAATGGGTTTGGAAGAGAATACGCAGTATTTTTGATTTTCAGAGAGAGCAGAAGGCTCGGTGAAGGAACGAGGCAGCCCAAGCTGATGAGACTTTTGCTGGGCCAGAGCACAGCCCCGTGGCAAAGCAGGTGGATGAGAAAGAGAGAGCCCCTGGGCCATAAAAGGAGATGCAAAGACTAGTGTTTCGAAGAAATTTCCCAAATATTTTAGTGGAACTAATACAACTTACATAAGTGGGTCTTCTAAGCATAAATCTCCCCTGAATAAGAATTTAAGGCGCCTCCTTACTCAAAGCTTTCATGCAAATAAACATATTTTTTTTTTTTTTTTTAGCTCTTCCTCCACTCCAGCTCCTTCCTCTTTTGCAGCCCGAATTCTTTTTATGCTGTGATCCCTCCCCGCCGAGGCTAAATATTTTATCACAAGCCAAACAGTGGGACATCAAGATAAGAAATAAAAGCCGAAGCAGCAAATGAACTCTTCAGGAACAACGATCCTATTTTTTATGCCGGCTCCATTATCTCGGGGTTTTTTTTTTGTTGGGTTTTTTTTTGTTTTTTGTGTTTTTTTGTTTTTTTTTTTTGTTTTTTTTTTTTTTTAAGCCACTCAAAAGTGCTGAGAAATATACTACAGAGAACAATCCTCATCTGCTGGAGAATAAACACCGGAGCTTTAATCGGTCCTCGAAGCCCAAGAGTTTGTATTTCTCTTTTAAAAGGACTGAAGCAATAAGCGTTTTCAGTTCTGTTTTCCATCTCCCCCTCGCCCCCCCCCACCGCTGCCCGCCATCCCCAATGACACATGAGCGAAGCCTTAAAGAGGTTCAAAACATCGTTTCTTGGGAAAAAAAAAGAGATAATTTTCTGCTTCTGAAGAGAACGGACTCGTCTGCATCAGAGGAAGGTACCTGCCAATTTCCGCAGCACAGGCTCGGGCTCTCTCTTTGACACACCCAGCAAAAATAAACCACCCCGGACTGCTAAAAGCCTAAAATAAACATAGAAAAAGAAAAAAAAAAAGAAAATAAAAGTCTGCCCAAGCATCAGTGCTCAGCGGGCGTTTCTTTAGCGCCACATCAATTTAGACCCCCGTTACTATTTCTTCCATACTCAAAAAAAAAACCAAAAAAACAACCCCAAACCAGAAACAAAAGCCACATTGATTTAGAGACAGCGTAAGCGCTCGTTATCTGAGCCCATCGTCGACCGAGACACACCAACCCCCAACCCAAGCAAGAACACCACCAGAAAGGGAAGAGGAAGAGAGAGGTGACTTCATTGTCTGCACCCACCCCTACCCTCGGAGCTTCGCTCCACAAAGGCAAAAAAAAAAAAAAACAAACCAAAAAACCAAACCAAAAACCTTTTAAAAATTAGGTTGGCTGCCAAGAAGCTGGGGAGAAATGTCATCTTTCCAACTCCTCCAAACACCCCTCCCCAACAAGACCACATGAAAGGCGGATGCCGAAGGTGACATCACTGAGATGACCTTATCCTAACGGCGTTAAGAGGGACCCGTGGAGCGGAGCAAGCCCCAGGAGAAAGAGACACAAGGGTTTTCCACGCAGGAGAGGACCACACGCGCGTGGGGCTCCTCGCCACCATCTCACTGCCTCCCGAGGTCCCACTTTTCTCTCCGCCAGCGCCGGGGAGAGCTGCAGGAACAGCCTCGGCCCACACCCTGCTCTGCAAGACAAGGGATTTAAAGTCTTTCACACCCCACTCCCCAATAAAAAAAAAAAAAAAAGTCTTTGTACAAACACAGGACAAAGCTGTGGTGAAAAGCAGCTTCTTACTGAAGACCACAGGCCCAGTGTCGGTGAAGACCAAACCCTGTGCCAACACCGACCTGGACAGGGCCCACGGGCCACCACCCTGAGCAGGGCCAGGCCCCACACCGGGGCCTAGGACCCTCCACTGGGGCCCACAGGCCCCCCAACCCCCAGAGAGAGCCAGGGCCTCCATTGGGGCCTACAGCCCCCCACCCCAGGGCAGGGCCTGACCCTCAGCAGGGCCCACAGCACCCACTCCGGGCAGGGCCAGGCTCCCCACCAAGTCCCAGGGGTCCCCATCTCTGGGGACAGGGCCAGGCCCAGGCCCCCCACCAGGGCCCATGGGCCACCACCCCCTGGGACGGGGCCACCGGGGCCCTCCATCGCCCGGGATGGGGCCTGGCCCCCCACCGGGGCCCTCCATCACCCGGCCAGGCCCAGGCCCCCCACTGGGGCCCACGGACCTCCTCTCCAGGCAGGGCCAGACCCCTCACCGGGGCCTAGGGGTCCCCATCCCCCGGGACAGGGCCAGGCCCCCCCACCGGGGCCCACGGACCCCCTCTCCAGGCAGGGCAAGGCCCCTCACCGGGACCCAGGTGTCCCCATCCCCCGGGACAGGCCCAGGCCCCCCACCGGGGCCTCCACTTCAGACAGGACCAGGCCCCCCACCGGGAACCCCCATCCCCCCTTCTCCACCGGCGGGGGGAAGGAGGCAGGTCCCGGGGGGGGGGGGGGGGCACGAAGGGGATTCTCCCGGCGGCTCCGAGCGGGCTGTACCGGCGAAGGCCCACCGCCGACGCTCAGGGAAGGACGGTAGGCCCGGGGAGGCCACCCCTTCTCCCTTGTTTGCCCCCTTCCCTCCCTCAGACACCCCCCCCACCCCACAACTCACCCTGCCGCCCCACGATCTCGGCCACATGCTCGGAGCTGGGCACCGGCACGCACTCGGTGGTGTTGACGCTCTTTCGGCGGAGCAGCGCCGCCTGCTCGCCGTTAAGGCCCGTCGTCGTCGCCGTCGCCGCCACCACCGCCGCCCCCCCTCCTCCCCCGCCGCCGCCGCAGGCCTGGGACAGCATCGCCGCCATCATGCCCTGAGGATCGTCCGCCCCGCAGAGCGGCCCCGCCGCCGCCTCCTGAGCATCGAAAGAAGGCGAGAGCAAGACGGAGCCCAGCCCCGGCAGCAGCGGCAGCGGCTGGGAGGGCGAGGAGGACGAGGAAAGAAGCAGCAGCGCGGCCGGGTCTTCCTCCTCCTCCTCCTCGTCCTCCCCCGCCAGCAGCTCCTCCTCCTCCTCCTCCTCCAGCTCCAGGTCTCCCTCGTCCCCCGCCGCCTCCTCCTCCTCCTCCTCCTCCGCCCCGCCAGGCCCCGGCTCTCCGGGGGGGTCGGGCAGCGGCGCCAAGCCCACCCGCCGCCTGCGGGCTTGCCGCCGGGCCGCCCGGTCGTGGAGGCCGAGGCCGGCGAGGCGCTGCTGGAGCAGGAGCAGCGGCGGGTGGTGGTGGTGGTGGAGGGGGGGGTGGTGGTGGTGGCGGCGGCGGAGGGGGGGGGGAAGGAGGCGCGGCGGCTCGGCGGGCTCGGCGGCGGGGGAGGCCGCGGCGGTGCTGCCGCTCGGCATGGCGGGGGAGGCGGGCCGGGCCGGGCCGAGCCGAGCCGGGCCGGGCCTAGCGGTGCGGGGCCGCCATAGCGGAGGCGGGCAAGGAGCGTGGCGGGCGCGGCCTGGGCGCGGGGGGGGGGGGCCGCGCTGCTCAGCGCGCCTTTTGTCCCATGGCGGTCCCTCGGCGGCGGCCGCGGGCGGCGGCGGCGGCGGCGGAGGGCGGCGGCGGCGGGGGGATGTGGGTGGGATCTCCGTAAGCCACGCCCCCTCCTCACGCCGCCTCGCCATTGGGCGGTGGAGCCGGTTCCTGGGCGGGGCCGGAGGTGGGCGGGGCCTGCGGGGGGGCGGTGGGGGGGGGGTGGAGGGGGGGGGTGTGCGCTGGGGCTGTTGAGGCCTCTGAGGGACACCCCCCCTCTCCCCCTCCCCAACCCCAATCCAAACCCAGCCTGGTTGTCCTGGGAGTTTGGATTCACCCAGAGGAGGCCACGGAGATGATCCATGGATGGAGCCCCTCTGCTGGGAGGACAGGCTGAGTGAGTTGGGGTTCTCCGGCCTAGAGAAGAGAAGGTTGCGGGGGAGGCCTTGGAGCCCCTTCCAGTCCCTCAAGGGGCTCCAGAAAAGCTGGGGAGGGACTCTGGATTAGGGAAGGGAGCCCTAGGATGAAGGATAATGGCTTCAAACTGTAAGAGGGGAGATTTCGGGTATAGCTCTTTGGTGGGAGGGTGGTGAGAGCCTGGCCCAGGTTGCCCCGAGAAGCTGTGGCTTCTGGAGGGGTTCAAGTCCACGTTGGAGGGGGTTTGGAGCAACCTGGTGTGGTGGGAGGTGTCCCTGCCCATGGTAACAGGTTGGAACTGGCTGGTCTTTAAGGTTCCTCCCAACCCAAACCGTTCTATGAAGTCATGAGTGAAAATTCTCTGGCAAAACATGAAGGAACTTGTTTGAAAATGTTCTGCCCTGGCTTCAGCTGGGCCGTGGTTTGGCTCTGGGGTGGCAATGGTGTGACAGGGTGACAGTGGTTTTGGTTGTTACTGAGCTCGTGAGACCTTTTCTGCTCCTCACCCCGCCCCACCAGCGATGAGCTGGGAGCCACAATGGTTTGGGAGGGGTCACAGCTGGACCCCAACTGACCCCAACTGACCACGGGGATATTCCATGCCATGTGGCTTCCTGCTCGGAGTATAAAGCTGGAAAAGAAGAAGGAAGCGGGGCAGGGGGGGGGGATGTTGGGGGTGATGGTGTTTGTCTTCCCAAGTCACTGTTAAGCCTGATGGAGCCAGGATTTCCTGGGGGTGGCTGAACACCCATGGGTAGAAAAGCAGAGGTCTGCAGTAGAAAGGGTCAGTCTGTGCACTGTCAGGAAGGAAAGGGGAGATTTCCACAAGAGGAGCATGATTTCTGGTGCCACAGGTGGCTGATGGCTCCAGGAGAAGGTCTGGATAGCGTGGCAAAGCCCGTAGGGTGCTGGGGTGGAAGACTTTTGGGAAAAAAAAAAAAAAAAAAAAAAAAGGAGATCTGAATGAGAGAGAAAGCTCTCCAGACAGCAGCAGTTGGACTCGGCGCTTGTTGTTCTCTGCAGCCAGATGTCCATGTCATTGCAATCACTGAGGGTGTTAATTGGCACCCAGGTGGATGCTACTCGCAGTGAGACTGAAGTTCTAATTGCCTTGGTGCCGCTGCTCCATCGGTGGAAGCCAACGCTTGTCCTCAGAGGTCCTCCTTCCAGGTCAGAGCCGAGCAGAGCTCCTGGACCTTTGTTGAGGTGCTCTCTAGGTCACCGTGCAGATGATTCCCTCCTGAAGCCCAAGACAAAAAGCATCCTGAGAAATATTTTTTGAGCCCCGGGGGCTGAAAACATCGTTTCTACCTCAGGTCGGAGGTGACAGCCAAAAACCTTGGATAATGTGAGAGAGGCTTTTACTCCTCTCAGTCAAGACTTTCCCGACATCACTGTTGGACTTTAGGTTGTATTTCGAACGCGTCACTAATAATCAAAGCTCTTGATTATTTTGACACACACACCCACACACCCCCCAGGTAACCTTTTCCCTTTGTATATCTTTTACTGGAATTGTAAAATCGCCTATAATGGGCTGATGTGATTGGCTTGAAACAAGCCCCCTACATTAAAATTGTTAATTATGGTAAGAAAGGCTTCTTGGGCTATGAGGGAGGTGGAAACAGGGCTGAGGAAGAGGGAGTTGCTGCAGGGATGGATCCTCCCCAGGCTGTTGATAAATCTCACACAGGCTTTTATGTTCTTGCTGCTTTCTTTTCTTTTTCTTTTTCTTTTTTTTTTTCTTTCCTTTCTTGATAAAACCAGCTGTAGAGAAAGGCTCAGTTGGACCTTTATACCGCGCGGAACATGTTGTGCGATGCCAGCACTTACGCTTTTCTTAATAAATCCCACTCAAATTCAAATGCTTCCCCCTCCTGTACCATTATAGGTTCAATTTGGTGTTCCGTAGCGTTCGTTTTTCAATCTAAAGTCGGGCACCGGGGGAAAAATCTCCCCCTTGTACTTGGGCACGATTATTTACAGGTGCAGGGTTGTGGGGTTTGGGGGTGCACCCAGCCTCGGGTTGACCTGCTGTCCCAGGGTGACCTCATGGTTGGAGGATTCCTGGCGTTATCTGCTCTAGGTGACTTCAGATTTAATTTTTTTAAAAAAAAGAATATCTATATTTCTGAAGCAGGGAGGTAATGTGAAAGGAAGGGGAAGGGAAAGGTGAAATAAATGTGTTTTTTTTATGTTTCTCTGCGTGGGGAGGGCAGGGGTTTCAGGGACACGTGAGCAGAACTCCTCAGAGGTTCAGCTTTCCTTGGAGCTGCAGATCTTGGAGCATCAAAGAGATGCCTTTTCCTCCAGCCCCGTGCATTGACACGCTGATAGTGAGGACACCTGCCAGGGACCTTTTCTGGAAGCTCGTGGGGTTTCCACGTTGGGTTTTTCAAACACTCCCTGCAGGTGCTTGGGAGGTGTCCAACCCTGCAGGGGGATGAGCAGGGCAAGACAGGACAATTTCTTTACGAGGTTGGAAGGAAGAGAAACACACAGCTCCCTCTGTGTGGTGGGTTTTTTTTTTTTCCATGATATGCCCGCGAGGGCTGATTTCTGCCTTGTCCAGACACGTTGCAGAGCACGGCAGCTCCCTTTGGCCCCTTCTCCCAGGTTTTTGTTTGGTTGTTGTTGGTTTTTTTTCCCATGGGAAGGAGAGCAGGCAGGGAAAAGAAGTAGTGGATGCCTTGCTCTGAAAGGTTGCTCTGTGAGGGTGGTGAGACCCTGGACCAGGTTGTCCAGAGAAGCTGTGGCTGCCTGGAGAGCTTCAAGAGCAGGTTGCATAGGGCTTTGAGCAACCTGGTCTGGTGGGACGTGTCCGTGGTAGGACTGGATGGTCTTTAAGGTCCCTTCCAACCCAAACAATTCCATGATTTTATGACTGGGGAGGGTGTTGCTGCCTGAGGGCATGGGATACATGGTGGGAAGAGCATTTTAGGATTATTACAGGACGTTTAGAGGAGGAAACAAAGGCAGGGATTAATGTGTTTTGGGGAGGAACAAGGGTGGGAAAACAGGACTCAACGGGCTGGTTGTGTGAGCAGGGCTGTCTGTCCTGTGAGCTCATTAATGTCCCTTTCTAATTATTTCCAGGGGGAGGGATTCTTTTGTGTGCGTAGAGGGGTCTGAGAGTGAGGACTGCAGTGGGACCATGGGTCGGGGGCGTGAACGTGGGGAACAGGATGAAGCCCACCAGGGCAGGAGGTGATGCCCCCACCTCACGATGTTCCGAGCATCACCCCCTTCGGGGCATCCCAAAAGAGGGGTGCAGAGGAGCCAGGAACCCATTTGGAGGCGGCGTTGGAGGAACCACAAAGGAGCACGCCTGAAAATTTGGGGGTTGAACGATGGTAGCCGGTACCTAGGGGGCAAAGCGGAGGAGGGATGCGGGTCACAGACTTTTCCAGCATCTTTTTGGCAGCGAAGGTTCAGGGATCGCAGGAACTTCAAGGAGCCTGTAGGGTGTGAAAACTCTTCGTCCTGACTTCTTCCAGAAAAGAGGCAGAATTTCAGGGAGGTTTCGCCTTCTCGGAGATCTCCTGTGGGTGTGAGCTTTTTGGGATCGTTTGGGAAAGGCTTTAAACTCGGCGAGGCTTCGGCGGTTTTGAGACCAAAGCAGATACCTGAGGAAATGCTAACGAGGTGACCTGATTAAAAAATACCCTGATCGAAAGCCAGACCCGCTCTGCTGGAGAGAGAAGCGTAATTCTGCCTGGCTCTTGGTGTAAACATGAAAACCATTTGGCCAAACACCTCTCCGCGTGGATCCAGATACACGGCCAGCGACCAAACTGGTTTCCTACTGAGCGTAGACTGGGATGACGCCTGGGAGGCAGATGGTTTCTTGTAGCAGAGAAAGAGCTGAAATAGCTTCAGATTCTTCAGATTTCCTTCTGCGAGGCCGTGGCACCAAAATTGTGCTTGAAAGATCCAAGCAAGAAAAGAAACAAAAATAAAAAAAATTTTTAAAAAAAGGAAAGAAATTGTGTAACGCCGCAGCCTGCGATTGATTTGAGTGGAAAAAGAGGGATAAAATGTTTGCACCGCGTAAGTCAGCCAGCACCGTTTCGTCTCCTCGTCTCATTTGGACCCGTTGAAAAATAATTGTCTCTGCAGAGAGTTGATTTATTATTTTTTTTTTTTATAAGCAGTGCGGGCCGTTGGGATTTGGTGGGTTTTTTGTTGTTTTTTTTGTGCCTGAAGATCTATTTATATACAAATTAATACCCGTTGATGAAGTGGGGAGGGGGGTTTAGCTCAGCCCTGTGTGTTTGAGCCTATTTTTAAGCACTTGATTAACAAAGCTGCCCCCACCTTCTGTGTCCCCGGAACAGATTAATCTATCCCACCAATAAGAATATTTTTCAGGTAGTCTAATTAATCCCGAGCTTCATTTTAGTTTTTTCACAAAGGATGTAGAAGATACCCTCAGATAGAATATAGGGATAACTAAACGTTTCAGAGCACACAACTGATGAAAACACCTATTTTGGAGATTTCTTGGAGCTCCGAGACCACACCGGTGCCAACTGAGGAAGAGAAAATGGGATTTTTTTTCTGCCTTCAGCATCCGAGAGCAACTTCCAGCAGGGACGGTGACCTTGGGCCATTTTCTTCGCCGTCCAAATGACCTGGGGCGGTGATGTTGCCTTGACATCACCTGGCATGGGAAGAACTCTCATCTGATAGATTTAATCGATTTCTGAGGTCAGGAGAGACCGTTACGATCGTCTGGCTTGACAGTTACTACGATCAATTGTGAATACGTCGGGCTCCAGCCCGGTCAGGGAGGTGGAAGGAGGTCAGGGAGGACTTTTCTTCCCCCCAGTGCAAAACCAGTGGGTATTTGCTGGGTTTGGTTTATGAGTTTCTTTTCCTGTTTCATTCTTTTTTTTTTTTTTTTCTGGAGGCATCTGAGTGTGGTTGTGGCTGGAGATGGGGCCCTGCAGAGCCTTGTGGTTGTGTACAGAAGCTGGTTCTCCCGTGGTGGTGATGTCTTTCTTCTCCTGGAGATGCTGGTGTGCTGGCCAAGCAGAGAAGCTTTCGGGTATCGTTTCTGCCCCCCAGCTCCCATATGAGATATGGGATCAGAACAAAGTTTTTTCCCCAAAATTAGATGGGAAGGGATTTTTTGCTGCCTTCTGCAAGATAAGGACAGGGAAGTGCTGGAGAGGGGACAGCAGAGGGCTACAAAGGTGATGAGGGGCCTGGAACATCTCTCTGCTGAGGAAAGGCTGAGGGACTTGGGTCTTTTGAGTCTGGAGAAGAGAAGGCTGAGGGGAGATCTGATCAATGCTTATAAAAACCTAAAGGGTGAGTGTCAGGAGGATGGGGCCAGGCTTTTCAGTGGTGCTATCCCTTTTTTCAGGGATAGGACAAGAAGAAATGGGCACAAACTCGAATATATGAAGTTCCATCTCAGCGTGAGGAGGAACTTCTTTCGTTTGAGGGTGTCAGAGCCCAGGAAGAGGTTGCCCAGAGAGGTGGTGGAGTTTCCTTCTCTGGAGACATTCCAACCCCACCTGGACACGTTCCTGTGGGACCTGCTGTGGGTAGCCCTGCTTTGGCAGGGGGTTGGACTAGATGATCTCCATCTTCCAACCCCATATTTTTCTGTGATTCTATGTGGGGTAGGGGGTTGGATCCAGTCCCCAAGTCACAGCTTCTGCAGCAAGATCCTCACCAGTGCGATGCTGGCACTTCAGCCCATCTTCTCCTTTGCCCGTAGTGCCCGAAATTTCAATTTCTGGAGAATAAAACCAAGCCAGCCTGGCAAGAATCAGTCTCCACAACGTAATCAGAGAGGAACTGGGTGGATTGCAGGGAATGGGAGACGAGGTTAGTGGAACTAATTGGCTTCATTAACCTGATGGCTGAGATATGACTGATAGCAGAGGTATTATTTGACCTTTTGATTTATTCTTGAGCATTATGGGAACATAATTCTCGCCATTAGGGTGACACAGAGCAGCGGGGTGGCAAGGAAAGCTCTGTCCCACCCGGCTTGCCAGGGAGTGGGAGTTTGCCGTGTGTACTGGGAATATAAATAACCAGATCAGCCCAGAATCAACAGTTTTGTCGGCTGTACTGGGGCCCTGCCAGCTACAGACTCTACATATGTAATTCTTCTTATCATTCTTTCTCTTGCACCGGTCCCCGTAACGATCCCGTTGCATAAGGAGGGAGTTTTAATGGGGTTATAAAAGGGAAATATTTCCTCAAATCTCTTGCCAGCGGCAGGCTTTGTGGAGGACGGACTGCCCCGCTCCCTTCCTAAAGCCAAGGATTTATCCCTGTGGGTGTCTGGGAAAAAGAAAATAATAATGAAAAAAAATGTAAACAGTTAAAAAAAAAAAAAGGGAGCTCCTTGGTTGCAGGTGAGTGGAAAAGCATCGCTGGAGATCCGGCCGGGAGCCCAGGCTCGTGTCTCTTTTGTGGCAGCGAAATAATGCCTTGTGCTTGACGCTACAGCTGCTGTTTCACACCTCACTGGGCTTAATTTTATGAATAAACAGTATACTAATTGTTTCAGCTTTCAGGGCAGCGGGGTTTGCAAGGCAGCCCAGTCATGCCAGGAATTTAAGTTTATGTAATTGGGGTTTTTTTGATTTTTTTTGATTTTTTTTTTTTTTTTTTTTTTTTTTTTTTTTTTGTGGGGATTGCAGGCATGGTCTCCGGCCAGCCGGGGCACGAAATGTCGGTGCCCCGTGCTGGGTGAGAACCTGCCTGGTCCTTACACCACCCGAGCATCCTCCACGGGGTGTGGATCCCACCACGCTGCCATGCCAAGGCTCTGGCAGATGCTGCCCTGCCGTGATGCTCCTTCAGAAAGCAGAAAGAGAAGCCAAAGCAGCTCCGAGACCTTTGAAAGCAAAGCTTTTCGGGGGTGGTGATGAGGGTGCGAGAAGCCCCCCGGGGCTTTTCTTCCCACGTGTGGTCCCAGGAGCTGCCACGATGGACCTGGTGTGGCTAAAGCAAGGGCAGAGGAGAGGTTGAGCATCCATACACCCAAAGGAAGTTTGGGAGTGGTTTTAATGGTAACTTGTAGGGATGCCATCCAGACGTGTGGGGTATTTCCCCTGCCTGATGGCTCTCTGCGTGGTTTTGGTCCACCCTGGGGGGGTGAAACACCCCGCCGGCCCGAGCATCTCTCAAACCACCCCCCTGCCCCCAGCGCCGCCGTCTCCCCTCCCGCAGAATAAACCCAAACACGCCGTCTCCTTGGGTTTGCCTTTCAGCTCCCCCATCCCATCTGCTCCTCTCCTCCCCTGCTTCCTCCCCTCATCATCCCTCTGCGCCAGATGGTCCCTCTCTCCCGCGCGGCCCCGGCAGCGCTCTCTGCTCCTCCTCCCCTCCGGGCACCCTCAAACCTCGCCAAGCCCCAGGAGTTTTCTTGCAAAGCTCGTGAAACTCGATGTTTTTAGCGATGTCCCAGCTCCTGCGATGATGGCTGGGTTGCAGCTGTTTTCTTTTAGCTTCAAAACCAAAGTTTCTAGACCCAGGGCTTGCATTTATCTTATTTAGTTCCTTGGGAGTTTTTAAGCTGATCAGGTGGGATTTCTCCTTGATCTTTGAAACCCACTAAGCTCTCTGGCTGCCTTTTTCCTCTCCATTTGAGGGATATTCTCCATTTGCCTCATTCCTTTCAACTTTCTGCTGACTGGTCAGATCCATGTTCCAGTTTGGGGTGGCTTTTTCCAATTTCATCTCTTCTCACTATTTAGCAGCGACAATGAATAATTTAATCTTTCTCTGCCAGCTAGTTAGGCATCCAGCTTCTTCTGCACCGAAGAAGGACATTTTTATAAGCAGTTGGAGCAAGCAGGAGGAGGTAACGCAGCCACCCATCCCCGCCAGCCTGGTCCACGCCTGCTGGTGGTGGAGCTTCTGCCAGGATGGGGATTCCCATGGGAGGTTTCATTTAGAGGGTCACCATGACATAGAGTTGTCAAAGTGGTTTGGTTTGGTGCTGGTTTTTATGGTTGGTTAGGTTGACGGTTGGACTAGATGATGGACTATGGTTGATGGTCGGACTGGATGATGGACTATGGTTGATGGTCAGGTTGGACTATGGTTGGTGGTTAGGTGGATGGTTGGACTAGATGGTCTCAAAGGTCGCTTCCAACCTATATAATTCTATGATTCTAAGCCTTTCTCTTGGTCAACACATTTCATTAATTTATTTTGGGATATTTTCCTCTCTAGGACAGGCTCTAGTGCTTGTTGGAAAAACCCAGGCCGTGCCCATGGAAGTTGCGGTGGTGACAGAGGAGACGGACAAAGGGACGATGGGATGTCCCCTCTGCTAGGGAAAGCAGTCACGGCCAGATAGCCAGGCCGAGAGAGTGGTCCAGACAAGCCCTTCACGCCAAAGAAGTCAGGATTTTGGGCTAATCTAAGCGTGTATATGCACAGGTGCCAGGGAGTTATGCTTTTTGAAGGCATTTGATCCGCTCTTGGACGGTTGAGTCAAAGGGAAGCCACCGCACGCTGCTGCATCCCTGCAGGAGACTTGCCATCCCGAATCCACCATCTGCCTGCTTCGCCGGTGGATGCGGCGTCTTGTTTTCACAGTTACAGATGGCTCGAAAAGTTAAATCAACTTGACACAGCCGTGGCACAGAATCTTTCCTTCCCTCCCGCTCGTGCGTGTCAGCGCGGCCCATGACGATCCATCAGCAGTTGGTGACGGGTGGTTACCACCAGTAGAGAAAGCCCCGGTGTTGGAGCAAGCTTCAGCCTCGTTATTTTCCAAGCAACATCTGCAAAAGCCCATCTGCTCGTGTCTCTTCATCAGTAAAAGTCCTAGATTTGGAGGTTTGGAGGGTTTTTTTTTCCGCAATCTGTCTGGCCTGGAGCTGGGCTGGTGAACCATGGGTGATCCAGGTCTCATCCCACCCTCGCTGTGGTCCACGTCCAACCCAATGGGAGGCTGAGTGGTTTCTGAATGAAAAAAACCAAACCCCAGTCCTTCTTTTGAAGAGCAAATATCACTCAACTGCTTTTATTTCTTATTCTATATGACGATATTATTTCTTATTATTTCCATCTTATTCCATTTTATTTCTTATTTTTTATTACTTGCTGGTTTTTCAACTCGGTGTGTAACCCTTTCAACCACCTAGTTCAACTCTGGTCCCTTATGTGGAAAGAGCAAGGGATGGAGATGTCTTCTCGAGCCGTTTTAATTCGGGAGCCATCGCTGCTGGACAGAGAAGAGTCCTCACCTCTGAAATATCACGCTCGCTCTTAGCATTTGATCTCCAAGCGGTGGCCCAGGAGGATTTGACTCCATGGTCTCTGCTCCGGTGAAAGCCACGTATGTAGAGATACCAAATCCTGGCCTCCAAGTGGGCAATAATGAAGAGAAACCTAAAATTGAAGAGTTTAGAGGCCGGCGCTATGTGGATTCGTGCCTGCTCGTGAGTCTAAATATGTTTACCTGCTAACCCGTGGGGAGGTGAAGAGGTTAATTAGAGCAGAGATAATCAAGCGCTCCACTGAAGCGGGCTGCCTGGGCTTGATTGCTCCGATACTTCATCAGCACCTTTAAAACAAATTCCAGTCTGCCCTTAGAAACAGGATAAAAACGAACATAAATGGGCTATTTAAGGGAATATAAATAAAAGGGAGCGAAGTGGCTGTGCAGTCTGTGATAAATCGATGCTAATATCCAAACTAAACCCATTCAGGGCCTTATTATATTCTATTATTTCTATTTCTTCTCCCCCAAATCCCCCTCGTCTCCATCAGCTGGACTGGCAGTGGCCTGGCGTGTCGTGGGGAGGTGACACTGGGTCTCTTGTCCCCGTGAACAGCGGTGCAGGAGTGAGTGAGGATATTCGCCTCTGCATGCGGGATTTTGAGTTAAATCCTGAGAATTATGCACTAGTTTATTTATTTTATAAAAA
This sequence comes from Gallinago jamesoni, assembly GCA_025769975.1. Lineage (NCBI taxonomy): Eukaryota > Metazoa > Chordata > Aves > Charadriiformes > Scolopacidae > Gallinago > Gallinago jamesoni. The sequence goes on along the minus strand of JAOQGH010000019.1, from coordinate 2,049,060 downwards.
AAAAAAAAAGAAGAAAGAGGATCAGGACGTTTGCCCTACGTGGGAGATGCTGGTCCTGCGGGAAAGGTCCCTCAAAGAGGTGATCACTCTTAGGTCCGAGGTCCACTCTTGGACCTCCATGGTCCGAGGTGGCCTCTTCATTGCTCTCTTCTCCTCCCGACGCTGTTTCCAGGAGCTGGCCCCGCTCATCCTGCGCCGAGCTTGGAAAACACAGCGGTTAACATGGAATTCTTTTGGGAAATGGAGTGGCGACCGGCGTGAAGAGATGTCCCCAGGGAAAGAACCACCAGGGAGATGGGGCTGGACCGACTGTCACCTCCAGCAAGCACGTAGCCCTAAATAATTAACCCAAAAAGCTGAAACTATCGCTATGGCTTTGATAGCACTTTTTGATAGAGGGTTAGGGGCTGATGCCAGGTCTGCTGGAGAAGGTGTAAAGGTTCTCTTTGACTTCCACGGGGTCTGGACATCCCTGGGAGGTTTGGTTGTACAACCCATGGAAGCCATTGGACTCATTCCCATGAACCCTGGTGATATTTGGGTCACCAGGAGATAATCATGAGAAAATAAAGAAGTTCTGAGCTCGGCATCGCGCGTTTGGGCACCGTCCTCTCTCTTCCCATCCACCTGAGCGGTGGCCAGCATCGCAGAGGTGGAACAGCCCTTAGCAGAACACAGGTTGATCGTGGGATCGTGGAATCATTTAGGTTGGAAAAGACCCTCAAGACCCTTAGGGACACCAATGTTTCAATAAACGGCGACATTTAATAATAAACATCAAACTTTTGTTACTAAATGTCTTCCCATCCTCAGCAGGAGGTGATGATTTTCCTTATTGCCAGGTTCAGCCTCTTCCTAAGTATTTTGGCCAAGGCCAATGTCATTTTTTCAGTCCTTGAATCTCCCAGGGGAGAGGAGTGAAAAATATTTTAATCTTTGCTTTCAACTCTTTTTTTCTAGCACATCTTTTCCACCTCTGGCAGGGAAATAAACGCCAACTCCGGTACCGTAGTTCTTCCCCCCCAGGTGGATCTGGGCTGCAGATACAACCTTATAAAATCTCACTTATTTTTAGGCTTTTACTTGGATTTGGAGTCCTTTGACAGCAGCCAATAAAGACAGTCCCAAACAGAGACAGCTGGTCTACAAGTGTGGTTGACAAGCATAAATAAATAAAATTAATTGAAATAGAAAGACCTTCTGCTTCTTTATGGCGACAAGCAAAGCGCTTCACTAAAAATGGATGGACTGCAGAGAAGCAGAAAATAATTAAGAGCTGCTGTAATAAGCTGGGGAGGTCATTTTCTCCTGGACACTTTGTTTTTTTTAATGGAAAAAGGTGTTTTCAGTCAATTTTTTTCCACTAGCCACACCGATATTTTATTTTAATTTTTTTTTTTTTTCTTTGGAGGTGGAAGGGAAGATCTGAATGCCCCATGTTCTAAAAAAGTGGGGTTTGAGGCTGTGATCTGGGATGTGGGGAGGCTGTGACTGGGAGGCTCGGTCTGTTCCTATACCTTATCTCGCAGTCACTCTTCTTCTGCCGGCGCGAGGAAATAACTGTGCCTTCTGCCACTTTATCCGAGATGATAGAAAAAAAACAAAACAAAACAAAAACTAACCATCTGAGCAACAAACCAGGCTTTCTCTCCTCTCTGCATACCCCCCCAAAAAAAAAAAAAAAAAAAACAAAACACTGTAAGCAGCTGCAGATAAGTGGGTGAATAGAGGTCGGATTTAAAATAAAACATAAATATCCTAAAAAAAGGATATTTTTTTTAGACGTCTTCTATTCCTGACCCCTCTGCTGAACGTAGCCTCAACCTGATTTTAATTTGCTTTGGTCAGGGGGTAGGTTAAAGCCTCCTTATTTGAGCCCGGTATTTTTAGACGCAAAAGACAGAATGCCCATTGTGGGTAGTGGCCTTGCCCTCTATTTATTTTATATTTTCTCTCTCTCTTGTTCCTCTGCTCTGTAATCATCCTGCGGCCGGTGTTGGTGGGGTGCTTATATTTACCACGGGGGGTTGGCATCTGGCCGTTGGAATCTCAAGGTTGGAATACCGTCGCGGGAAGCACTGGCTCGGCCCTGGGAAAAGAGCGAGGCAATTAAACCCCAGCCCTTCTTATTGCGTAATTAAACGGGGGCACCTCCCCGGATGAATTTTGCACCGGGCTATGGAGCGGGCGAGGGAGCTTCTGTGAGCCAAAGAGGGGAGAAAATTCACCCTCTCCTCTTCTGTTTGCCGCTTGGCGTCTTCAAAGGCAGCGAGGTGGTGGCCAGGGTGGTTGTGGTTGTCCACCCACAACGAGAGGGTGGTTGTCCCCATCCCCGGGGCCCACGCCTGAAGGTTTCCACCTCCTCTCGAGCCGCTGGCCACTGCGTGAGCAAACCCTCATCCTCCCTCGCTGCAGGGACAACTTATCTTCTCCATCGCCCTACAAAGTAGTGAAGTGGTTTGAGTTCTGCCAAGATGATGATAATCCCCTCCTGGAGCCCGGTTTCGCATCGCAACGTGTCCTCGCACGCCACCCGGCTTTCCCCGTGGAGGTCAGGCTCCTCAACGAAGCCTACAATGAAACTCCTGTAGGCTCCGAGTCCTCAGGAAGTTACCACCTGGGTGTGCAGGTGGAGATATCAAGGGGGTTGGGGTCAACCGACCATGGCACGGCCCCTGGGGCACGCTCACAGCACCAAAGCGGAGGCGAAGAAGGCAGAAACTGGATTTAGCAACAATTTAAGTCACGTCAGGTCCACCCTGGCTGGTCTGTGCTGGGTTGGGGTTCCAGTGATGGATGGCTAGTGGCCACCTGCCACGTCGGTTTGATCCTTCTGCATCCCTTCCCAAACAGCGGTGATGTTCCAGCTCCTCCACTTGGCAACCCGCCATCCAAACCAGGCATCTTGATGATTCTGAGACTCCTCCTTGGCGTAGCGAGGATGGACCTTGGGCTACAGCCTTTGCCAGGCCAGGATCATTGTCCCGTGTTCCTCCAGTGGCGCTGGGGGAAGGTCACATCATGATGTGTCCAGAAATTTTACGGCTTTTCCCCACACGTTCCTTGGGCTGTCGAGCTCTCTGGAATGTAAGATGGAGATGGCCTCCACAGTTCTGGTGCATGATATGCTTTTTTTTAGTAGATTGGCTTATTTAGAAGCTAATAACCTACAGGACACTTTTGAGGAGCAGCAGTTTTGCTCTGGGTGCCATCCCTGGGAAGCGAAGGAGGTTGGGAGTGGGGTTCTGTTGAGCATACGGGACCTTAGAGAGGTGGTGTCTTGTGTTGGGAAAGGGTCTTGGCCATCTAACCTGCTCCTGGGAGGCTCTGAGGGCCACCTCTGAGGGTGCTGAGCTGCTGCTGCATCTCTGATGGCAGCAGAATGTGGTGCCAGGTCCCTGGTGTGCAGGTGAGGGCAAGGTGGCACCTCCTGGGTGAGATGCCTGCAGAGGGACAAGCCCCAGGTCTGACATTTGATGGAAGATGATGGGTGTTTTCTCCTTCTCCCTACTGGGAGCTCGAGCACTGGAGCTGGTTGCTCGGGGACTGCAGGAGACAGGCTGCTGGAAGCTTGAAGAGATGGGGCGTCAGGCTTTACAGGATGCTCTCCAGCCCCCATATGTCAGCATTTTCTTCTTTTTTTTAAATTTAATTTTATTTTATTTAAATCTGCCTACTTGTTAGATAAAATTTTGTAAGAAACCTGCCAGGCTTTCTGGCAGGATTTCAACAAATCCCAGTACGGTCCCATGTTGTGCTTTAACCACGGATACATTGGCAAGTGGAAAAGGAATGTTTTCAAACCTTCCTCGTGGGCTCTCCACCGGTGACTCACCACGGAGCTCTCAGCCAGGACAAGGTGCCACCAGGGAACCTCCCCACGCCGCTGCACGGGAACGACGCTTAAATGAACTATTTTATCAATCTGAAACCACTGTAAGAGTGGACCGTGCACGGGGGCAGAGGAGAATATAGTTGCCTTTCTCAAAACCTCTCCTTTGATATGCCAAGGATGAGGGACTTGGGGCTTTTGAGTCTGGAGAAGAGAAGACTGAGGGGGGATCTGATCAAGACCTATAAATCCTTCAAGGGTGGGTGTCAGGAGGATGGGGCCAGGCTTTTCTCAGTGATGCCCAGTGACAGGACAAGAGGGAACGGGCACAAATTTGACCATAAGAAGTTCCATCTCAACATGAGAAGGAACTTCTTTTGTGTGAGGGTGGCAGAGCCCTGGCAGAGGCTGCCCAGAGAGGTGGTGGAGTCTCCTTCTCTGGAGACATTCCAACCCCACCTGGACACGTTCCTGTGGGACCTGCTGTGGGTGGCCCTGCTTTGTCAGGGGCTTGGACTAGATGATCTCCAGAGGTCCCTTCCAACCCCATGTGATTCTTTGATGATTCTGTGATTCTGTAATTTTCCAGAAAAAGGTGAAGAAGAAAAATACGACTTTGCCCTTTACCACTGATAATCAAGACATGCATATTTATCCACAGCACTTTGCACAAGCCTTTATTTATTTTTCCCTTTTATTTTTTTTTTTTTCACCAGATCAAGCTTCTTGCCTTCCAGGGACATTTTTGCTGCCAACCTTCGGCATCAGGACGGGTCGTGACAGTGACAACCTTAAGTTACAGGGAGCATAAGATGCACTTGAGGTAAGTCTTGGAGATTACCTGGCCTCAAAGTGGGAATTTATTTGGGCTGGTTACCTGGTAAAAATAGGTCTGTCATGGTGTGGGGCTGGTACGTGGGAACCTACAAAGAATAATGATTTCTGCCCGTAACTGCTCATGGGGAAAGCCAAGCATGCAACGTTGATGAACATCTTTGAAAGCAGATAAATGTGCTTCTAATTTGTTAGCGTAATTACCGGAGCTTTGCGTAGCACTCAGCTGGTAATTCCTTTCTCAACAGATTATAAGTCTTAAATAATTCTCCTGGAAGATTAATTCCTCCCCCTTGTATTTGGACACCTCTCTGAAGCGTGTTTGCAAGAACTCAGCCGGGTGTCGTTAACGTCCCCGCGTGATTACTGCGGTCGCCTCGTGATCTATAAACGTCCCTGCGGAGCCGCTCCCGCGGATCCGAGGATGAGGCATCAATCTTCCTCTCGTAATTACATCCTCAGGACAGGAGCGAGGCACCATCCTCCCAAAACAACCTACTACCAATTAGCAGGCTTGAAGTTTTGGGTAGACACCCTGTCATCTGTCTGCTTGGAAACAGAGTCCATCTCTGCACCCTGGCCTAATTACAGCCGTAAAAAAAAAAAAAGAAAAAAAGAGGTATAAAGTAGAAGATTGTCATTGTGAGGGTCTTAACCTTCTTTGCGACTGCTTGTAACTCTCCTGCAGTGGGTTGTGTGGGGGAATAGTTGAGTCAGTGAAGCTCAGTATGAATTTTGGATCAAAAAACCTACCTGAAAATTCTAGGCTTGTTTTCGCAGAATGCTATGGGCTTGGAAGGGACCTCTGGAGATCATCTAGTCCAATCCCCTGCCAAAGCAGGGCCACCCAGAGCTGGTTGCACAGGAACGTGTGCAGGTGGGGTTGGAATGTCTCCAGAGAAGGAGATTCCACCACCTCTCTGGGCAACCTCTGCCGGGGCTCTGCCACCCTCAAAGGAAAGAAGTTCCTCCTCATGTTGAGATGGAACTTCTTATGGTCAAGTTTGTGCCCATTTCCTCTTGTCCTGTCCCTGGGCACCACTGAAAAAAGACTTTATCTTCCTTTTTCTTTTTCTCATTCCCACTACCAATGTTAATATTAAAGCGTTTCCTGCTCCAGCCTTCTCATCAGTAGGAGAAACAACAAAAAGTCCCATTTTTGTGGTGGACCAAGCCCCAGCCTGGTCTGAGCTCTTCCGAAACGGAGGCTTAGAAATCAGGGTTTGAACACCAGCCTCGGGGGGTCTTGGATCTGCACTTTTAGTGCTGGGACAGCACGTTAAAGCCAATCTTGGATCATTTGTGTAGGGCGTGATGGCCATCAGGAGAAGGTATGCAACCTCCTGCGAGCAAGGAGTGCCCCAGAGAGAGGGGACAAGCTCTCTGCTGAGCCACACGATGCAATTTGTTTCAAACAGTGTTTTAAAATGGATTTTCGTGGGCATTTTCTTAACTAGATGGGTGTATATAAATAAAACACAAGTGTGAGACTGCAGAAGCATGTGTCACCGTTACCCTTCCCCCCGGTATTTACGATTCTTCTGCTCTCTTCCCCAATTTTACCTGCTAGCTGGATGCTAATTGCTGACTTTCATCTCACCAATCTGGCAGTTCCTTGGATTTTCAGCCCTTCCAAGACCTCAAGGCACCAACTTTCTCTTCCTCAGCCCTTGGCTGCTGTTGGACGTTCTCCCTGGAGCTCTTGCTTGCAGGGACTCATCTGCTCCCAGGTGTCTACACTGAGATGGGAAAACCTCAAAACTCATTCCCTAGTGGTGTCTGTTTCCTTCTTCCCAGCTAGGGAGCAAGTTGGGTGGCCAGCTCGGTGGTGTAGACACGGGTACAGGAGACAGGGATGGTCTGACTGCTCCTGGTCCTGTTGGAGTGGGGTTGGATGCTTTATATCGCGCCGGAGCTGAATCAATAAACCTGACATTATTTTCCAAAGCAGGGTTTCACAAATCACATCTGTTGCACCTTCTCTGGAGCTTCATTTGCTGGTGGCACTCGGATGCTGAACGTGGCTTTGAGGTTGGCGATGGGGTGACACTGGAGGTGGCGCTACTGGTGGCCCTACCAGACCATCAACCCGATTTATTTAAAAATAGGAAAACAGGTTGGGAGGATGCTCAGGGATCTCCAGAGGGAGGGATGGTTGGTGATGCCTCAAGAAGAAGTGAGTGATGCTGGTGGGGAACGGGCTGCTCCTCTCCTGGCTGCTGCTGCCCCCACGCTGGGGCTCGACTCAGCCATGGAACATCCCCGAGATGGTTGTCCCCGGATAAACTCCTTCCCTCATCCCTGGCCACCGAGCTGCTTGTTATTTGAGGAAACCGGAGGCAGGACTTTGTGCTATTTTGCGATTCCTCAGTAGATGAAGCCTTTGTGTAGGATTTGATTGTTTCGAGCTGTAACTGCAGCGTCAGCGAGAGAGGTTTTTATTTTTAACAGTGTTACTGATTGCAGCCTTCCCTTCGAGCTGGCTCCGCGTGGCTCTTCCTCTGTCACAGCTGCTTAGCTGTGGTAGAAATGGCTTTTTTTTAATTCTTTGCAGCTCTCCTGATGGTTCAGAGCCTGCCCTGGTGCCGCGCCGGCATCCCCGGGGTGAGAAGAAACCTGTGGGTCCCACGCAGACCTCGCAAAGATGTGCACCACCATCATGTAGAATGGTTAGAGTTGGAAGGGACCTTAAAGATCGTTGAGTTCCAACCTCCCTGCCATCATCTCAGCCCTCACCCCCGGAGAACCACCATCCCTGGTCACCCTGGCACCGGCTCAAGCTGGCGGTGCAGAGGTTTTGGTGTGCATCTTGGATCAGTTCCTGCAATCGACCTGTCTCCTCTAAATCTCCATCTCTCCCCTTTTTCTTCCCCATCTTCAAAGGAGATGTGGGGAAGGGGAGTTTGCCCCCCCTCCCCGTACCAGTTACCCCAGCTCAGGCAGGTTTAGCCTGCATGGGTGGGACGATAGCACTGAGAAGGACATTCTGTTGAGAGCTGGGCACCCCTCCTGAAAAATAATGGGCTATAAGTGACTGTCCCCCTCGTCTGGATGGTGCTGAGTGTGCATCCTCATGGCCCATGGATGCTGTGGTTGCCACCGTTCCCAGTGCATCGGGTGCCATGGGGTGGCAAGCAAGTGTGGACTCACACTTGGATTTTTGAGGGAAGCTGGGGAGATGCTTAAACCAGTTCTTCAGCAGCAGCATCCTTTGCTTCATGTGGTTTAAACAGTTGCGGTGCCGGTCTGCGGAAAGTGTCCTGGGAGTTGGGCAAATGTGCAAATAGCAGTGATTTTACAACTGGTTTCATCAGGTTTTTGCCTTTTCTTTTTTTTCCTTCTGAACCGTGGAGATTTGCAAAGAAGATATTTTCTTTGCAATATATTCTTGAAAAATATTTTCAAAGAAAAGGATTTCTTTGAAATCCAGCATCAAGTATTTGGGGTTTGATGTTTGTCGGCACGGGGTTGGTGGTTGCACTGTCATCTGGCAGCCTCCGTGTTGCAAGGCGCGCTTGGGGAGCAACCAGAAGTTCAAGAGCTGTTGAAGCACTTACTTTATCCTCATCTGATGCTTAAAGAGAAGGAGAAAAGAGAAATTTCCCCAAACTAGAATCATAGAATGGTTAGAGTTGGGAGGGACCTTAAAGATCATGGAGTTCCAACCCCTCTACCCTGAGCAGGGACACCTCCCACCAGACCAGGTTGCTCAAAGCTCTATCCATCTTGGTCTTGAACCCCTCCAGGGATGGGGCAGCCACAACTAGATGCTACCTCTAAAATTGAGTTGTCACATGTTTGAGGGACTTTGGGTCCCTGCTTGATGCCCTTGTCAGAGCTTCCCTTCCCTTGAGGGGAGACATAACGGGGCCCCACGGTCCCACAGGAGCTGCCCTGGTCTTTACCCCGTGAGTCCAGTTCCAACCAGATGAACAACCTCAGTGCAACGCCCCCGCAATCTTAATTATTCTTTTCTCCACCTCCCAATCCTAGGGAGATTTGGGGGATGAAATGCTTCTTTCCTCACCCAGTTTTCATTAAGAGGTTGTTTCCAATGCTAATACGAAAATTCTCGTTGAGTGCTAAAATGAAAGAAATAAATCATCAGGATGGAGAGTAGAGCCGCTCTCCGGCAGTTTTCTTGCCATCTCCTCATCACCTTCAGCAATTTTTTTTCATTTGTTCACCATATTAATCCTCCTAAATCTTTCTTTTTTTTTTTTTTTTCTCTGTTAGCCAGCACAATAATTCAAGCGTGTGCTAAGTGCCGGTAACAAATGTTAAAGCTCACATCTGGGACAGAAAATATTCATTTCTCTACTTGTAGGCAAAGAGAAATGGAGTGAAGGAAAAGAGAGAGACGGCACCCGGTCGGTGACAGCGCCTGAACCCTGGAGAGCACGTGGGATGCCCACAGGGCATACATATATATATTATATATACTTAGATTATTACAATATATTTTTTTTCATTTATTTATAGAAATGGAGGGCTAGAATCGACTTCAAAGCAAACAACTGTAGCGGTTACACCTCCCAAGGTGATTTCCATGAAACGGGGCATCTCGACGACAGTGGTAGGACCCATCTGATGGGATGTGTGAAACCAAGATTTCTTGGTGTGATTTATCTTATCCCGCAGAAGAGATTTAAAATAGGTTCGATGAATCGCTCCCTAAAGGCCCCCGTTTCTCTTCGCCGACGGAAGGGATCGGGGGGTGCTCAGCACTGATGGAGACATCTACTCTGAAGATACCTTGAGTCAAGGGAGGATAAAGTCTTCTTTTCCCCTTGGTCCCTGCTGACCTTTTTCGGCTCAGCAACTTGCCCGGGCTCCAACTAAGCAAACTCCTGGGAAGCCATAGTTCATTTGCGATGACTGATTTATTTCTACGGTCTCTACTCCACCGGTAAGCGTCAACGCAACGTTGGAGGCTGCTGTGGTCAAGCCTGCATCTGGCTTTTGTCCCCTGCGACTGTAATGATGTGTCAAACGGCCGTGCGGTGAGGTAACTAGGGCAGCGTGGTCCAGAAGAAAGTCTTCGAAGGTAGGGAAGGGTTGGGTGGGAAATCGCCGTCGGACAGTAGTCATCAGTGGCTTCCCGTTGAGTGGAAACAGCCTTGAGTGCTCTCCTGGGGTGGGGA
>JAOQGH010000019.1:2026160-2039150 GCA_025769975.1 Gallinago jamesoni | reverse complement strand
GGGACCTCTGAGTAACGCGAGCATCAGCGCAGGATGTGGTTTCTCAGCTGCTTTGGGAATGGCTCTCCCTGCATGAGCCGGGCATGGGTTGAGGCGTCCTCCTGGCTCTGCTTTCTGATGGCCACGTGTAGCTGGAGCCCGTGGGCATCCACAAAGGAATTATAAAACATCAATGAGAAGAACAGAGCTTGTTTCATCTCACCCAGGAGAACAGAGCTTGTTTCATCTCACCCAGGATGCCAGCGCCGGCGCGGGGACGTGTGCGGTTCGTTAGCGTGCTTAGCAATTTGCATTTTGTAGGTGGCTGAGGACAATTATCCCCATTTCCAGATAACGGGATCACAGGGGTTAACTGATTTCCTAAGGCTGAGCTGGGATTACTCTTTGGAGAGGGCTGGAAAATAAGTGAAACTGGATCCCCCAGGTGCTTTCCATGCAATACTTTGCCTTTTATAAAAATATAAGGCCTTCCTTATAGGTTGTTTTCCAAGTGTTTTCTAAAACTTGCCTTCTGATGGCTGTAAATTCACTTTTGAGGACCTGTCGCTTCATCTTGAGTGGCCAGTTGAGAAGAAGCAATTTCTCTCTCCCTTCCCTTGGCAGTTTTGCTTCTCCCTCCGGTTTTATTTCCCCGTTGCTTCGAAAAACACGACCCGGGTTATTCGCTTCTTCGTTTCTCTTCCCTCTTGACTCCCCCAAGTGAGTGTCCTCGTACGCGCTGTGTCGTAGTTGGGTTTCTCGGGGTGGATTTCATCCGATGCCAACGGGAGGAAGAAGATGGAGCACCTCCCGCTGCCTTTTTATTTTCCATTTGCCGTAATTGTGGATATTTTCACTCCGTGGCTTAGTAAAAAAAAAAAAAAAAAAAAAAAAAATTAAAAAAAATTCTGTTTGGGTTGATCAAAACATTTTGTTCAGTCCTAAGTGCAATACTTCGTCATCCCGCGCTTCGTGTGCATCCCAAGTGCTCTGCTCCTCTGCAAGGCTGAGCCTTTTAGAAACCTTGTTTGAAATAAAGTGCATCCTGTTCAGAATTCAAGTACCACCTTCAGATAAAAACTAGATATGAATTTATTTTTTAAAAAATATCTCTTTTTTTTTTTTTTTATCTCCTGGCCTCAGCTCTCAGATCAGTTTGATTTAGGATTAAGCTTGGTTTTGGGGCATCCTTCAACTGCGCCATTGTGCTGGGTGGTCATCCAACCAAAATAACCTGTGAGTTCCTGCAGCCCCAGTCAGAACATCTCCCAATTAACCCCCTTCCTTGTTATTATTATTAAATCTCACTTTTTTTTTTACTTAAGAAGTGCCCAGTGCTTGGAAAATCAGCCTCTCGGCTGCCTTCCCCGTGGTGATGCCCTGGTCTTGCCGTCCTTCCTAGAAGATCCTGAGACCACCAGGAGAAACCCAAAGGGTGGAGAGTCCCGCTGGGACCCATATGATTCAATGATTCTATGATTCTATGAGAGGCTGGCTGCCAAATTATGGATTTTACCGTTTTCTGCAGTTTTCTGGGGCTGGAGGGCTGTTTTCAAAATTTCACAGGGTTTAGACAAAACCTGTTTGCTCTGCAGATTGTGTCTGAAGGTTGCACCGATGAGCTCCTCTGCGGCGTCTCCTGGCCAGGAGTGGTGGCACGGGGGCAGGTCTGGTGACCACGGCGGGGTGGCGGTGGTCCCCCAGCCCTCGGGGCAGACCCCGTTGCCTGCCCCAGGCTGATGGATCATCAGGGTTCTCGGGGACTTTTAGCAGCACAGCTCATCCTGTCACGGTGCCTTGTGTTCCCTGGCATGGCTTCCATCCCTGGCACAGACGCCGGCTTTGTCCCCGCGTCCCCTGCGCCAGCTCAACAGTCGCCGGGCGGCCGCCGCGCGCTGCTCCTTGCAGGCATCTGCTGCCTTGTGCTTCTCCATCTGCTCCCGTTTTTCTGCAGGAACCACGGGGGCAAACACTGCCCTTTCGTCGCTGGAGGGTTCATCTCCTCCTGGAAGATGTTTTCGCAAGGGGCAGTGATTTCCCTTGGCAAACGGAGTACCAGAAAGTCGTAGAACAGTTGGGGGTTGGAAGGGAGCTTTAAAGGTCATCCAATCCAACCCCCCTGCCATGAGCAGGGACATCTGTAGCTGGATCAGGTTGCTCAGAGCCCTGTCCAACCTGACCTGGGATATTTCCAGGGATGGAGCATCTCCCACCTCTCTGGGCAACCTGGGCTGATGTTTCACCATCCTCAGCGTAAACAATTTCTTCCTTATATCTACTCTAAATCTCCCCTCTTTTAGTTTAAAACTGTTCCCCCTTGTCTTATCACTCCCCTCGCTGATTAAGAGTCCTCCCTCATCTTTCCTGGAGCCCCTTTCGGGACTGGAAGGGGCTCTAAGGTCTCCCCAAAGCCTTCTCTTCTCCAGGCTCAACCTCCCCAACTCTCAGGCTGTCCTCATAGGAAGGGTGTTCTGTCCCTCTGAGTAATGGGCTTGTCTCTTGGGTATGGAAACACAGTCACATCTCCTGGGTAAAGGCCATAGCAATGCTTTGTGTCCCCTTTGGGAGGGCTTTGGTGGGTGGGTGAGTGTGTACAACCCAAGTGGAGAAGTATTTGGGCTTTGGGAATCAAGGCTCGGGCACTGCAGCACTTCTGAAGTGCTCAGGTACCTTCAAAACAAAGACTGTTTTGAATTACTCCAAGTCTCTGGAGTATTTTGAGATGAACGATGTCATGCAGCTGAAGAAGAGGCCAGAGGAACCCCAAATTTCAAACTGGGCATTGCCCATAGGTGGCCAACCCAACTCAAGCCAACGCGTGGGCAGGGTGTCAACTGGATGGTCCGGGGGGTATCACCAACAGATGGACTTGGCCTTATTATTGACAATAACTCAGTTAAAGCTTGACAAGGGCATTAAACATGAAGAACCCTGTATTTCTGGAAGCGGAGAGAGCGCTGGTGTCACGGGTAAGGACCTTCCCAGCTCTGCCACCTCCTCTCTCCAGGGAAGGACCTCAAAGGCAGGCTGTAATTGCACAGACTAACTTTATCGCTCTGTATAAATTTAATTCTGTTTTCTCCGCTAATGCTACACCCACACACTAAAGTGCTCCTCATCAAGTATGCCAGAGATATATGTAATAATTAAGTAGTCTTCCCCTATAATTTTTTGTTGGTTTTTTTTTTTTTCCAGGAGATGTACTTTCAAGAAGTTCATCTTTGTGATGCTGCTGAAACTTGCACGTAAAGAAAGCGAGTGGATGTCTTCCGAGTCGTAATTCTTTAGGGAGAAAAAGGTCCTGCTGCAGGAGGACCAAACAGTTTCCAGCATGAGGCCATTATTGCTGAGTGTACGATAAGGTAAGAGAAGATGATCAATGTTTTTTTGAGCTGTAGAGCATCTGCAGACTGGTTTTTCTGGAGGAGATGAAGTGGGCTCGGTGCTCAGAGCTCCACACAAGGGTTTCCCGTGTTATTATTTCACATGACCCATTTCATATGAGTGAGGGATCTTTTCTTAGACTTGTGGATATCTGCTACAGGCAGGTTAACCTTCCCCGAGTGCGTAGGGTGGGAAGGGGAAGAGAAAACGTTAGGTAAAACTTTCATTTTCACTTCATATTAGAAGTTCCACCTAAATATGAGGAGGAACTTCTTTCCTTTGAGGGTGGAAGAGCCCTGGAACAGACTGCCCAGAGAGGTGGTGGAAGCTCCTTCTCTGGAGACATTCCAACTCCACCTGGACACGTTCCTGTGGGACCTGCTCTGGGTGGACCTGCTCTGGCAGTGGAGTTGGACTAGATGATCTCCAGAGGTCCCTTCCAACCCCATGTGATTCTGTGATTCTTTGATTCTGTGACTTCATGTTTCTATCATAGCTTTCTGTGGCCATGAACCTCGACCAGTGGTTGCAAACGGGTCTAAGCCACAAAATTCAGAGGTTTTGTGCACCCGAGTCCAAGGGAGGAGGGGAGATTTTAGAGTTTGGCCTCAGCTTTGAGATTAATGGGTCCATGAGGCATCTCTGCTTCGGGGAAAGCCAGCTCAGCCCCACCATGCAGAGGTGCACTTGTGGTCCACCAAACGGTGATAGGTATTGCAAGTCTGGTCTCCCATCAACTTCTACCATATATCACGGGCCGGACTCCCTCAGGTCTCCAGGAAAGCAAGGTGTGTGGTTCATTAACCAAATATTATTGCCCAGCTGACTCAATTTCCCATTTATTTAAGTTATTTAAGCTTTTCTTTAGAGCGGTGTGGCTGGTGGGACGCTCATCAGCGTCACAGAACACTGTCTGAGGGCAGAAAATGAAAGCAAAATTAAAAATATTTGTGACTGTTGTGCAGATTGTGTCTGAAGGTTGCACCGATGAGCTCCTCTGCAGCATCTCCTGGCCAGGAGTGGTGGCACGGGGGCAGGTCTGGTGACCACGCGGCTGTCTTTTATTGTATTTCCAAACTGCCTCTTACTGGTTTCATCCCGTCTCTGCGTTTTGTTTCTCTCTTTCTCGGAAAGGAACTTGCACAATCTCAGACTTCAGCAAGTCACAGGCAGAGAAAAAGTATTTCTGGTGGGGAAAGAAATTCAGGGAGGAGGTTCTCCACCTCTGGACTGGCTGAAAGAGCTCTGCAAAGGGCTGTTTAAAGGCTCTCCCCTCCCAAGGATGGGAAACCCGCTCCTGTTTCTTAAGGAAAAATATCCAAGGGATGCTGGAATGTTGAAAAAAAATCACAAATTTCCAAGGTGAATGGGCAAAGGGGTGGGAGGAAGAAGATACTTTAAGCTCATTCAAGAAGAGCTACTGACTCTCTCTTCCATGTCACCTAAACTAGAAGAGTCAGGATATTTCAGGACCAAAGTGAAAACATCTTTGGTGCCCAGATCTGAGGGCTCCAGATGCTGTAGAGCAACGTTCAGTTTAGGGTAAAAATCAGAAAAAAAGATAAACTCATTACTTTTTAACTCTTACTGCAACCAGGAAGAGGGATTAGATGGCCTCCCTAGCTGGTGACACCACCCACAAAGGCTTTGTTTTTCTATTTTTCCTGATATCCGGTCTAAACCTCTCCTGGTGCAACTTGAAATGGCCTCAAGTTGCATCAGAGGAGGTTTAGGATGGATATTAGGAAAAAATTTCTTCATGGAAAGGGTTGTCAAACATGGGGACAGGCTGCCCAGAGAGGTGGTGGAGCCACCATCCCTGGAGGCATCTAAAAGCTGAGCAGATGTGGTGCTGAGGGACATGGGTGGACTTGGAAGTGCTGGCTTAACGGTTGGACACGATGATCTGAAAGGTCTTCTCCAGAGACCTCCAGAGAGGCAGCCAAATAACCCCCGAGACGTCCTACCGGCCGGAGGTACAATAATTTGTCCATACCTGGAGAAAACTTGAGGCTCCCTCAGACCGCTGGGAGCAATAGCAATAATATCTATTTGCAACGTTGACGAGGGGCAGAGCCACGTGCGTTTAATTTAGTTAACGAACACAAATGACAATTGAGCATTGACAAATGACAAATGACAGCTCCAGCCCAGGTACCTACGTGGGTGGCTTTGCCCTCCAACCGCCTTCTGAAATCCCACTTTTGGGTTTTGTAACTCCGGCACGGGGGGGGAAAAATCAAATATTGCCTTTCAGTCTGCAAAGATTTCCACTTTCTCAAAAAAATAAAAAATTAAAAAAAATAAATGCGTGCACGCAGAAAGGAATGTCGAGGCGCCGCGGGTTTATTAAATGCATTTGGTAGCGCAACGGCGTAGCGGGAGGGAGAAAATAGTTTATAGCAAATAACTGAGTCTATTAATTTGGCTTCATTTCTCTTTATGGCCTTTTATTTGCTTGAAATTTTAAATGCCAAATAACTCTTCGATGAATAACCTTCACCGTATAGCTGTTATTTTACGTTACGGGCACTTAAGACGTGTTAATTAACCTTAGCAGACACCTTTGACGCACAAGATGACATCTTGCTTCTGAATGGGTTCACCTGGGGTTGGGAGCCAGCTCTCCCCAGCAAGCAGTTGTGGATCCTAACCTAAAAATATAATTCCCAACGACTTGTCTCTCATAATTTTCTCCTAAAATTACCCGTTGTTGTAAATATGCTCAACAACAAATCCACTTCCTAAAAAATACTTGTAGAAAGCAAATAAAAACGGGGTGAAAATATGGCTGAAGCAAATTCTGGAGGATCTTCTGAGTCGTTGCTGGTGCAAAGACCCCACCTCAAGGGTTTCTCTTTGTGGGCCCCCAAATCTTCCTTCCTGTTTTGGACTAAGCAGTTATTTGGTGTCTCCAGGTTTGCATGGAGAGATGAGAGCAAAGGGATATTCCCTGGGACATCCGTTGGGAGTCATCTTAAAATGGAGATCTGTGATCTGATGTGCAGGTGGTGGGGCTGATTGGGCTGGAGCCGTCCATCTTCTCCTTCCCGGTCTGATCCTGAAATTGGGATTTTTTGGAGCAGTTATACATCGGTTGTGAATATACAAATCTAGATCACTTCCCAAGAAGATACTGGGCCTCTCTGAAACAACCACTCTCCTGTGTTCTCCTGCGGTGGTGGGTTCACCGTGCTGTCCAGGAGACCACCCAGGACAACCCTGATGGACTGCCCTGAACTAGTACAGCTTTTCAAGGTGTACTGTAATAAGTTCAGTAATCAAAGAAAGGCCACGATGGACACATTCAGCATTCAAAATCAGCATCAAAAATCATGAGTCATATGCCACGAGAAACTTGACATTTCTGATTAAGTGGTTTTGTGTTGTTGGGAGCTTTTGGGTCACATTTTCTGGTTTTCCCTTCAAGTCACCGAAATATAACAACTTGTACTTGTTATAGAGTTCCAAATTCTTCTGATTTTCTTATGAATCTGCTTGGATCTGGTTCTTTTCACCTCCTGGAGGCTGGGGATACTGGAGAACGTTCGAAACAATCAGCGAGGGAACCACAACTCAACAGAAGTTGGACGGCCATGATGTCCTGGGCGCTGTGCCCACGGGCTTTGGGTCCCCAGGAGAGGGGGGCAGCTGGGGATGGTGTGGGGACAAGCCTGGCACGCAGCAGGGCTTCAGCAGTTGGCTCTTGATACTCAGGTTCCTGCTGTCACCCCAGACCTGTCCCCCCCTGCTCACGTTGTCCCTTCTCGGGTCCCTTCACTGGAGAGCGCGCGCATGAGCTAAACTCTGAAAGAAGACCTGAGAAGCCTGAACCTGCTTTCTGGGGTGAACAGAAACGGCAGCTCGGCTTTTAACGATGTTCTTTAATGAAGTAAATTCCTTCAGCCGTGGTGGGGGTGAGAGCGGAGGGGTCGGGGAAGGCAGAGAGTTAAAATCGCTTAGCTGGCGTGAAGTGAGCTGTGAGGAACAGGTCCCAACAGGCCCCCGCCGAGGTAATTCTTTCTTCAGGCTTAATCTTCCATCTCAGTTTACAATTAAGCACATAATCCTTCTTGCTTTAATATTTCCACCTCGCTCTGCGGCTTCTCTTTCTTCCACCAAAGCAGCAAAAGAAAGGATAAGACCGGAGGTGTGTGGACCTTGTGGGTCCCTCTTCTCTTCTGGAAGGAGGTCCACTTTTGGAGTCCACAGAAGGGCTCGGGATGGGATTAAATAGGTCCAGGTCCAGGATTAACCTCCTTGACTCCATATCCAAAACCAGCCAAACATATGAACCCCCAAAATTTTTGGCGAGCCATCCTTTTGGAGAACACTGAGGAACCTGGGACTTGGCTTTCCCTGCAGATGTCAGAAATACGGTCCTCCTGAGGGTTTTGAAGACCTTTGAAAGGACTGGAGTTGAGCAGAAGAGTGCTGGAAACCAGACACCATTAATCCGTGGTCCAAAAAATGAGCTATTAGTTTACGGGTGAGCAGCAGGATGCGTCCCCCCAAGACCCCCCAGAGTCCCAGTGTGGGATTTACTGGGAGCAGTGGTTGTGCCCAAAGTCACTCTGCTGCCATGGTGGGGACGGCGCTGAAGCGGCGACCTCGTTTTGTCTTTCAAAAGAGCAAAGTGAAGTGAACCAAGAGGCAGAACTTCAGCTACGTCAGCTGGTCTGCACCTGCATATACATTTGGTCTACCCCACGTTCCTTCCATACTGCCTGCACCTTCAGACAATAGATTTATGAAACTATTTTACAACCAATATGGACAGAAGTTTGGAGCATCACGCGTTTTTTGGGTTTTTTTTTTTAATCGACTGCAAAGTCATTACACAAATCTATCACCTAAAACACGAGCACCGTGGAAAGAACTTGACGCTCCTCAAGCCACCTTCATAAAAAAGCTTTATTGGATTTTCATCTGCAGCACGGGCGATAAATTCTGCAAGCTGCGGCGCTCGTGCCATGGCCCTGACGGGGCATGCGTTGGGCTGCCCTTGAGCCGATGACGGTGACGAAGATGCTCTTTCTAATAAAGTAACGAGCTCCACGAGAGGTCTCCTTCCAAACGCTTCGTTACGGTTGTATTAAGCTGTCTGGAGCCACCTGCCTTTGCTCTTCGCGTGGAGAGGGGAGATGAGCTCCCATTAGGGACGGTCCGATGGTGGATCTTGTGAAATATTTCTTGAGGGTCGACACCTTTCCTGCCTGTAATTAAAAATGTCCCAGCTCTTGAGCTGATACAGGGCTCCCAACTTAGCGTGGTCTTCAAATCCTTTCCCTTTAGCCGGCACGGATAGATGGCGTTGCAAAATTCCCCCATTGTTATGGGCTAAATTCATTCCAGCAAAGTGTTTAATCTGGGATTAATTCTCTCCCTGTTTATCAGCATAATTCCAGGTGATTGTTTTTAATATTAACAACAACAGGCACAAAGGCAGGGGGGGTGGGGTGGGGTGTGTCTTTTCGATCGGCTCAATTAGAAATCCATCTGGATGCATTTCAGGTGCCTAAAAATTTTTAAAATATCTGTCTCAGAGCAGTGCTTAAATGCCATGGGTGGTCAGCAAAGTTGGAGCAAACTGGAAATGGCTCTGAACATGCGGGTTCTTCACGGAGACTCTACCCTTGAGGCGTCTACGTGGGCAGATAAGTTGGTTTTTCCCAAATATTCTGCCCCGCGCAGGACCCAGTGGAGTAAATTTAGCACGGAGGTACTTGCAGGACTTGGTCTCATGGAGAGAAGCAAACACGTATTTTAAAATCAAAGGAAAACACTAAATTCCCACCTGGGGGTTTTAGAACGATCCGGTGACACCTTGTCGCTCTTCGTGGACCACTCGTGATGTGGCAACAAAAGCCACCTTTCTTTTCATGTGCACGGTCCTTCTTTTCACATCGTCACATGGTGGTCCAGAACTTGAAGGTCTTTTAGGGACTCAGGAAGTGTTGTCCTGCAGCAGATGTGGTACAACAACTCCATTTGCCCAGGTTTTTTTTTTGGGGTTGTTTTTTTTTTCCCCCTAAAACTACGCTCAGGACACCAGACTTCAGAACTGAAAGTGTGAATGTGACCCTCTTGATAAAAATACAATAATGTCCCCATGGGACTGTCTTGCTGACTCCAGTTATTGGCAGTTGAAGTTTTAAAGACTTCAATATTTGTGAAAACTACGTCAATCTTTATACACAGGGCAAGAAATAGCAGTAGATCTTGTTCAGACAACTCAACTGTAGAGCTGTTTGGGTCTGAGTAGACCTCAGAGTAGGTGCCTCTTGGGGTACATCACTTAGGGGTTCGTGAAGGTGATGTGAAGCCAAGGAAAGAGCAGCACCAGGTTTTTAAAATACTGGATGGTCCTGATACTCCTGAATTATAGAATCATATGGGGTTGGAAGGGACCTCTGGAGATCATCTGGTCCAACCCCCCTGCCGGAGTGGGTCTACCTAGAGCAGGTTGCTCAGGAACTTGTCCAGGCGGGTTTTGAATGTCTTCAGAGAAGGAGACTCCACCACCTCTCTGGGCAGCCTCTGCCAGGGCTCTACCACCCTCAAAGGAAAGAAGTTCCTCCTCATGTTGAGATGGAACTTCTTATGGTCAAGTTTGTGCCCGTTCCCTCTTGTCCTGTCCCTGGGCACCACTGGGAAAAGACCAGCCCCATCCTCCTGACACCCTCCCTTGAAGTATTTGTAAGCATTGATCAGATCCCCCCCTCAGTCTTCTCTTCTCAAGACTAAAAGGACCCAAGTCCCTCAGCCTTTCCTCAGCAGAGACATCCTCCAGGCCCCTTATCATCTTTGTAGCCCTTTATTGTTCCCTCTCCAGCAGTTCCCTCTCCTTCTGGAACTGGGGAACTCAGAAGTGGACCCAGTGCTCCAGATGGGGCTTCAGCAGGGCAGAACAGAGGGGCAGGATGACCTCCCTCGACCTCCTGGCCACGCTCTTCTTGATGCCCCCCAGGATGCCATTGATCTTCTTGGCCACAAGGGCACGTTGCTGGCTCATGGTCATCCTGTTGTCCACAAGAACTCCCAGGACTTTCTCCTCAGAGCTGCTCTCCAGCAGGTTATTTCCTGAAGCCAGTAAATAAAACAGCGTGGGAAGTTCTGATTGTGATAGATGACCATCTCCAATGGCAAAAGTCCACACTCCACAGTCTGCTTCGTGGACTGTGATGGCAGAAGGTGAAGTGCCACTTCTTTGGGTCTGAAAGTCATCACAGCCTAATTGCAGTCACTAGAAGTCAATTAAAGCTTCATAAGGAACATGCCATTCCCAGGAACGCTGTTTGATGGCTCATATCTGGTGCACCTCAGGTGGCCTCGTGCATCCCACGGCACCAGCTATGAACTCTGGCTGTGAAAACTGACAACATCGTTGAAATTTAGGTTTTTCTCACAATTTTCTTTAATAAGACTCATTCTTCCGGTGATGAGAAGAATTTTGCAAGCACCCAAACTCGGGCTTAAAGAGGAGGGAGATGTAACCCCGTAGCGATGTCAGCTGGCCCCGTGATTAATGATTTCGTATCGTTTATTTCCCAATAGGTGGTTTGAGTTTGGATCTGGTCCTGATGTGGATCCTGGACACCTCCTGTGCTTCAAGAACCCTGTTTTCCCAAACCAGGAGAAAGTGATAAATGACTTTCCGTGGGAAGAGAGCACAAACAAAAAGAGTAAATAAATCCTGGCAGTTCTTTAAGAGGGATCCAAAACGTGCCTCAAGAACCAGGGAAGGGCACAATATTGTCTACTTGTGAAGGAAAGGTGGCAATTAGAAATTAAAAATTGCTGTTCAAATCATGAAAAATAATCAGAAATAGTTTTAATGAGAAGATATTAGCTGTGGAGATGGATAAGGAAAGTTTTTATCAGGGGAAAAACCCCACTGGGATGGCAAAAAGCAAGAAGGAGCTTCTATCAAGCATCCTGGGATGAAAACCCAGAGCCAGCAAAGGTGATGTCACCGTATTAATATGGTGATGAACATGAAGACCTTCCAGTAATGGTCTTTGTGCTGAATTTTGAAAGAATTGGGGTGATTTCTTGCGTCGTATGAGGGTGGCAAGGAAATTTCCAACCTGTTAGCAACCGTGGAGGATATTGAACACCAACGAGCAGGGATGAACGTGTCTGAATCTGCAAGGCTGGTTTGGTGACCAGCCACTGGTGCTCCTCAGATGGACATCCCAGAAGGAGATGGGGAGTGTTGTGGTGCTGGAGTAGGAGATGAAGGCAGGGCAGGTAGGAGGTTCTGGGTGAGCCAACAATGTTCCCTTGTGGCCAAGAAGGCTAGAGGTCTCCTGGGTGGCCAGCAGGTAGAGGGAGGTCATCCTCCCCTCTGCCCTGGTGAGGCCACATCTGGAATCCTGGGTCCAGTTTTGGGCTCCCCAGTTCAAGAAGGACAGGGAACTACTGGAGGGAGTCCAGCAGATGATCAGACAAGACCAGACAAAGATGGTCAAGGGAGCATCTCCCTGATGAGGAAAGGCTGAGAGACCTGGAGCTGTTCAGCCTGGAGAAGAGAAGACTGAGAGGGGACCTCATCAGTGCTGAGCAATATCTAAATGGTGGGTGGCAAGAGGATGGGGCCAGGCTCTTCTCAGTGGTGCCGAGGGACAGGACAAGGGGCAATGAGCACAAACTTCCATCTCAACATGAGGAGGAACTTCTTCAATTTGAGGGTGGCAGAGCCCTGGCAGAGGCTGCCCAGAGAGGTGGTGGAGGCTCCTTCTTTGGAGACATTCAAACCCACCTGGACATGTTTCTCTCCAACCTGCTCCAGCCGGGGGTTGGACTAGATGATCTCCAGGGGTGTCCCTTCCATCCCCTACCACCCTGTGATTCTGTGAGGACCCGTTGGGCTGCCTGACAATTTCTGGGTGGAAGAATGGAAAAGGTGTCATCAGATGTGATAGGTAAAGAATTAAAGCACAGGAGTGTAATTAATGCCAGTCAAAATGGTTTTATGGGAAGTAGATCTTGTCAAAGGAATGTGGTTTCATTCTTTGACGAGAGAACACATTTGGTTGATAAAAGTGACTGTGTTGAGGTAATAGACTCCCCTAAAGCCGTTAGCGCAGCGCGGGCTGATGCTCTGATTAACATTTTCAATAACGAGCACATTAAATGGATGGAGGGCTGGCAAACTGACAGGTCTCTGAGAAGGGGCTGTCAGGAGGAAATCAGCAGCAAACGGTGATATTTCCAGTGGGATTCCTCCCCCGAAATCAAAAGCCTTTGAGATGGTCCCCCGTGACATCCTGCTTGCCAAATTGGAGAGATAGGGATTTGATGGGGGGACTGTTCAGTGGATAAGGAATGGGCTGGATGGTGGCATCCAGAAGGTCGTACTCAATGGCTCCAAGTCCAGATGGAGAACAGGGACAAGTGGTGTCCATCAAGGTTCCGTGGTGGGACCGGGACTGTTTAACATTTTTAATCCATGCCATAGACAGAGGGATTGACAGAACCATCAGCAGGTTTGCAGATGACACCAAGCTGTGTGGTGGTGTCGATACACCTGAGGGACGGGATGGCATCCAGAGGGACCTGGACAGGCTGGAGAGGTGGGCTCAAGGAAACCTCAGGAGGTTCAAGAAGAGCAAGTGCAGGGTT
>JAOQGH010000019.1:2009662-2026060 GCA_025769975.1 Gallinago jamesoni | reverse complement strand
AGAAGAGGAGGCTCCGGGGAGACCTAAGAGTGGCCTTCCAGTACCTGAGGGGGCTACAGGAAGGCTGGGGAGAGCCTTGGAGGTCTGAGGTGACAGGACGAGGGGATTAAACTGGGTTTAAATGGGTTTAATGGGTTTAAACTGAAGAAAAGCAGATTTAGATTGGAGATCAGGAAGAAGTTCTTTCCAATGAGGGTAGTGGAGCACTGGAAAGAGGTTGCCCAGGGAGGTGGTTGAGGCCTCTTCCCTGGAGACATTCAAGGGGAGGCTCGGGGAGGCCCTGGGCAACCTGGTCTACTGGAAGATCACCGGCGAGGGGATTTTATTCAGTTTTTCCACTTCTAGGTGCGAAAACGAGAGCAGAAGCTCGGAAGGGATATTTAATCGGTGACTTTTTTTTTCTCAGCACCTCCTCCTTGGCACCCTTGATGGGCGATGTTCTCCAAGTCTCCCGAAGACCGAAGCGATGAAAGAAACAGGAGCGAGAGCGTATCAAGGACGAAGGCGGAATCCAGATTTTAATGAAGCAAACATAACCTTTTACTGAGGCAAACTCACCCGGAGTTCGTCAAAACCCTGATTAAAGCCTAGACAGCTATTCAGCGCGGCGTTTAATTATAGCAGAGCCGGCGAACCCCCTCGGAGTTAAGGATTTTCAGGATTTCTAATAAAACTTCCTAGGTTTTTGGAGGCTTTGGACTTATTTAGAATGAAATGGGCTTCAGGCTGAAGCTTGCCGATGCAAAACGATAACACGGTCGGTGCTCACCTGAGAATGAATAAATTTTGGGGGGGGGTTGTCTGAACCAAAACCCTCGCAGGTCTTTTAATTTGCCGTGATTATATTTTTTTTTCTTTTAAAAAAAGACGCATAGGACAATTTTCTGATTTGTAAAACTTTTCCAATCACTTTTCCACTACCCGGCCCCCTGAAGAACAGCAAACGTTGGAGAAGTTTCCAGCTTCACACCTGGGAAAAAAGGAACAAAAGCTCTTTCTGGGGTAGGGGGGATAAATTCCCCCCTTTTTTTTTTCAGGTGGGAATGTGAACATTTGAAGCAAATCAGGGAAAACCTCTTGCTCCCAACCAGGGAACTTTTTCAAGCCTTTTCCTGGCTCCCCCTTGGCCTTAGGGACAGGCAGGAGAAGGCAGAGATTTCGGGAGGAGGCAGGAGGAACCACGACGAAACGGTTTTAAAAACATCCATGACTTTTCCCATTTCTCCTGACCTGAAGTTGGAGGATCAGGACCTTAATTCCAATTCCACCCGCTCCGAGTTGATTGGAATAAGGTCAAGACAGCCACTTTTTTTTTTTTTTTTTTTAATTAAAAAGGACTTGTGCATTTTTTTTAATTTTTTTTTTTTTTTGCTTTGACGTTATTTATTTGTGAAAGGAGTTTGCTGTGATTAACGGGGAGAGGGGCAAAGCGCTCCCTTTCCTCCCGCATCCAATTAATCTTATGCAAAGATGCATTGATTGCCTCTGCCTCCAAATTGCAGACCCTGGTTCTTGCTGGGAGAAAATGGGTGTAATTGTGCACGTTAAGCATCGGCTCCTCGCTCCTTGCTCAGCAGAATTGGCCACAATATAGTTGCTCCAAGTCCTCCTTCCCTTAATCCACCAATTTTATTATGTCTGTCAAGTTATTAAGCATTTTCCCTCCCGGAATGCCTGAAAAAAAATCAAAGCAAGCCACTAAAAACCAGAAGTTTGAGTTTTCTCCTGTTGTCGTGCTCAATTCGCGACGGGATGTCGTAATAATTAAAAAAAAAAAACCCAATATTTGAGGGGAAAAGGCAAATCTTTCCTACCTAGTGAGGAGGTGAAAGGACCGAACGGCCCGTTCCCGTGCCAGGACCAAGACCTGGAAAGCCGCGACTGGGAAAGGCTGGGAAGAACAATCAAAATCTGTCCCAAATTAAGAAGGGAAGGAATTTCTCCTCTTTAAATCCAAAGGGCTGTGAAAGTGGTGGTGAGGATTTGACGAGGTGTTCAAAGGTAATTAGTTAATGCAAGAGAAGAGTGAAATAAATCCTCGGGGGGGGGGCCCGTTAAGGGCTGAGCTTTTATCCAAAACGCTTTGCTTTGTGCTGTAGGATTTTTCACTCGCCAATAGATTCAGAGGGGGGAGGAAAAAAATAGAAAAAAAAAAAAGAAAAAAAATAAAATAAAAAAAAAAGAAACAGCAGCCTTTAGCATATTTTTTTTTACAGCTGTAAGCACAGAAGTGCAAAGGAGCAAAAGAAAGAATTTATCGCCTCCTCGCACGCTTACAAAAATCAACGGGCTTTCAAGTTGTAGGGACTTTTCCCAAGTTTTCCCTGCGTGGCGGGCTGTTTTTATAAAATCTCGGCGCTCTTTCCTCGCTGTGGAGGTCTGAATTTTGCACCTCAACAGCAGGATCTCCACAAGCTTCTGTAAATAGCAATGGGTGATGGTTCCCACTGCCGCTGCCGGAGTATGAGCTGCCTTTCAGACAGCGTGAGGCAGGTATAGAAATATGATGTAGCTTCCTCTACGTCCAGATGTTACTATAAATAGCCTTTACACGACGCCGTCTGCTGGCTACGGTGTGATGGGGGCCTAAAAATACCTGCCCTGGACCGATTTGGCATCCTGGAATTTGCCTGGTGGGAACTAGGTCTTGGGCAATCGGTGCCAAGGGAGCGCCGCATGGTAGATCTCCCGCGCGTTTTCTTCTCGGGTGGCTTTAAAAAGCCATTTCCAGGGTATTTTTCCAACGGCAAAGAGGTCAGACATGGAAAAATTCATGAAACAAACCGCTTACGGCTCGTCGCGTGTCCCCAGCGTGGTGGGTACGACGGTCTGGCATCGCGCCTTGCACCGGAGCATCCCTACTCCATGGGCCAGGCGGACGGCGGTGCCAGAGCGAGCCTCCTAATTATCTTCAGATGATATAATTAAACGGTGCTAAACGCATCCACGGGGTTAGTTTCTGGGGGGGCGGTCACGTTTCACTGCAGCGGAGAATTCATTTCACTTCGTTAGAGAAAACTAACGAATCGCCATCTCTTGCCGTGTTGGGTGTGTTGAAGTCGAGTGTGTCAACTCAACTTCAACTTGGGTTGGCCCAAGCCAACTTCCAAATATCCAGCTTCCACGAGCCCACCTCTGGACAGGAGAGACAAGCTTCAAGGAGACAGGCTGCCCAAATCTGTAATCTTTAGCGATTAAACGGATATTTAGTAATTCTGGGGCAAATTACTTCTCCTCATCTTGCCGAGACGAGAAGGTGACACCTAAACCGATGCTTTGTGGCATTTCCCATGGAAGTTCTCACTTCGGACACTCCCATCTGGTTTTGAAAGACCAACCTCACAAGCTTTTTTTCAGGTTTCAGCAGGAAAGAATCCGAGGAATCGCACGTTTGTGGAAGAGTGTTCTCCAGCTGAAATGCTTCTTTTCTGTGTAATTTTTTTCAAAAAAATTTGAAGCCTTGGAAATTTCGAAGGCGATGCTATGGAAATTTCAGCCAACAACAGGTTGGAATAACCACCCTGAGCAGCTCCTGAACATGCCAACCTAAAGTCCCACACAGCTTGGCAGGACTCTTATGCTCCCAGGAGAGATGAACCAGTCCAAAATAACACAAGTGGGCTCCGGGGGAGGCCTTATTGTGGCTTTCCAGAGGCTTAGAAGAAAGATGAGGACAAACTTTTTAGTAGGGTCTGTTGCGATAGGAGGAGGGGGAATGGTTTTAAACTAAAAGAGGGGAGATTTAGACTAGATATAAGGAAGAAGTTGTTAAAGCTGAGGGTGGTGAAACCCCAGAGAGGTGGGAGATGTCCCATCCCTGGAAACATTCCAGGTTCAGGGCTCAGAGCAACCCGGTCTACTTGAAGATGTCCCCTCTCATGACAGGAGGGTTGGACCGGATGGCCTTGAAAGGTTCCTTCCAACCCAAACCATTCTGAGGTTCTAAGTAGACACCCAAGGAGAGCTCTTTGCATTGACAGGAGGCCAGCTGGTGGTTGATAGCCAACCATTCCTTGGCTTCTCCTGCTCTTCCCAGGACAACCCATGGTCTCAGACCACCTTGGCCAGGCAGCAGGAGGTCCTTGGCAGGCACGGCCCCACCGCTGCAGCCCCCAGCTCCGCTCCCGGGTACCATTGTGAGAGCTGGGGCTCCTTACCCAACGTGCCATGTAATCAAACTCATTGGCAAGTGCTATCAAACGGTTAATTACTGCGATTTGCATAAATATAGATGAGCTCAGCAGCAGCAGCTGCTCCCTCCGAGCCTGGGCTGAACAGCAATTTTAGGGGAAGAACAGGGGGGAACGGGGGTGGAGAAGGAAGCCATGGGGTTGTGTGGCATCACCCTTTGCTCACCCAGGGAGGTGCCCTCCAAGATGCCCCTTTGGGCTTGAACTGAATTTGAAATTGAATGGAAATGTTGGATGTCTCCAAACCCCTCCAACCTACTCAGGCCCATTTGGGGTCTCTTCACCTCTGCCCTCTCCTGGGGTTGCTCACCCCTACCCAGAGATGTTCTGCGATACCTACAGGATGGGAATTCCAGAAACCAGGAGCATTTCCTTGCCTACTCAACCCCTAAGCAGGCTCTTGAATCCACACCTTTATTCAATTCTAACCCCGCTCGAACGTGCTCTTGGGCGGGGTGTTGCTCGGGGGCGATGCTGAGACTCTTGAGCAGAGACAGGGAAGATTTTTTTTTCTGTCTTCGTGCTGTAACTGGGAGCTTTTTCTTTTGCTGCACACGAAATCTGTTATCGGCTGCCGGTGACAGCAGAACCAAAGGTTATAGATGCGTGCAGTTCTTTGTTTTATTTGATTTGGAAAAAAAGAGAAGAGGGAGGTAAAAAAAAAAAAAGAAAAGAAAAGAGGTAAAGTTTTCAAATGAAAAGAAAGGGAACTAGCAATTCATCGAGTTTTGACAGAGCACTCCATCATTTGCTCCTCTTCCAGGAACAAAAGCGAATTTGCAGGAAAAAAAATAATAAAGAGAATGGGAGGTACAAAGTTTTTTTCCCCGAGGGAAACATTTTTCTCTTGTTTTAACAAATGGGGAGAAGGAATGCAAACACACACAGGTGCACTTCCCCTGAGCCCTGGCTTTTCCTCTCCGTCTTCCCAAGCCGAACGCCGGGGCACGGACACGTGTGTCCCCCCTCCTCCTCATCCGCCACCCCACCAGCTGCTGGTACCTACCAGTCCCTTCTCCTTTCGAAATAATTACTGTCTGTGGTGGGTTTGGAGAGGGCTGAGGTCACGCCACACATAATAATGAAGGGGAGAAGGACGGTCGGTGGTGAGATCTTCTCCTGGTGGCACCACACATTTGTTATATTATAAAATGGTACTATTCCATCCACACCCTTGGATACGTTTGGAGTGTTTTCTTGCTGCATAAATACCCTTTCTACATTAGGAAAGCTGCAAGAAGGTTGCCAGAGGTTGGGCTTTACAAAAAAAAACCAACCCTGAGAACAATGATTTTTGCTTTGGCCCAGTTTCTTCTTGCTCTTTCTTATGCACCGAGTAAATAAGACCATAAATAACGGCATCTGGAGTAAATACGGCTCAAAAATTTATATATAATGGGCCAAATTCCCGCTTCCCACAGACCTCTTCCTAAAAGCCCATCAGCAGGTGCTGGTGGTGGAGCTGGGATGCTTTGGACAAGCCTAACATGGAGGTGGATAAGCCAATCATAGAATCATGGAATCATAGAATCGTTCAGGTTGGAAGAGACCCTTGGGATCATCGAATCCAACCATCAACCCTACTCTACAAAGTTCTCCCCCAACACCGCATCTAAACGACTCTTCAACACGTCCAGGGATGGTGACCCAACCACCTCCCTGGGCAGCCTCTTCCAGTGTCTTGACCACTCTTTCTGCGAAGAATCGTTTCCTATTATCTACTCTCAACCTACCCCGTTGGAGCCTGAAGCCATTCCCTCTTGTTCTATCGCGAATTACCTGGGAGAAGAGGTGGGGATTAGGGGACAGAAGGTGAAATGAATGGGTGACGTGTGCTTAATGTGAATAAAACTAATAAAACTCTCGTTCTTCATGGTGCTCATCTTCTCATGGAGCTTTTATGAAGGAAAAATCACTATAATCACCCTCAAAATCTCTACCTTGCAGATGTACTTAGAGGAAATGCATTATATGCAGAGGGAATGTTTGCTCACTCTTTGGCTTAAAAGTACTTGCGCGATGCAGAAATATTTCATGGAAATGTATATTATACACAGAATTCATTTACCATTTCACTTCAATACTTCCTTCCATAGAGCAGCGATCGTTAATGGAAACGGGATGGAAAGCTGTTTATGGGGAAAAGTAATGTTTTCATGTTTTTCCCCTAAATGCTACGTGACCACCAACATTGAATAGACCTTTTTTTTTTTTTTTTCTGCAGAGATCTTTGTCGGAGGAGAAGCTTTAAAATTTATCACTGGCTTGACTTTTATTTCACAGCCACGAGAGACTCCTGACAAGGTAAAGCGCCTCTCGACGCCCGCCCCAAAGATAATTCCCATTTCAAACCTATGGAAAAGGAAACCATTTGGAGTTCCGGGAGCGCCCGTGCCAAATCCCAGCACGGCGGCTCCAAT
Organism: Gallinago jamesoni; assembly: GCA_025769975.1. NCBI lineage: Eukaryota > Metazoa > Chordata > Aves > Charadriiformes > Scolopacidae > Gallinago > Gallinago jamesoni. The sequence continues at coordinate 2,019,450 of JAOQGH010000019.1, read as the reverse complement.
GGATTTAACTGGGGGCTGGGGATTGAATTACTTGAAAGGGATTGGAAAAGCTTTTTGGGTTGGTTGGGCTGGTTGGGTTTGGTTTTTTTATTCCCCCCATCCATAAGCAGTAGCTTAAATACGCAGCACGTGTAACAAAACAGCCCGGGCGAGCACTTGGGGGAGTGATTTAGACCACGCTCGTTAAAACAGAGAAGCTAAATTAAAAGCAGTCATACTTAGCAACGAAAACACGTAATTACGCTGTTAAGGCTCTCTGGACAGGGTGCCATTTTTTTTAGAGATGAGGAAGACGTTAATAAGTGTAATACAAACACGCGATCATCGCGTTTTGGCAGATAATTGAGTGCAACGGCGCTTTCCTGTCTCATTTTCATGGAGCTCCATTTGTCTTTCCTCCAGCTCCGGAGTGTTCGCCTTGATTTGGGTCACGTTATTTCCATCGGTCCCGGTGTAACACAAACTATATGGACATTCTTTACCATATGGACAGGTGTCTACTATCCTATAAAACATGGTGGTTTTTCCTTCCTCGCCCAGCAGCCCCGCGGGACACGGGGCAGGAGAAGCCAAAAATGACATTTTCCAGCCTGAAAGCTGGTGGGAAAGGAGCCCGGTCGCATTTTTGCAGCGATAACCCCCCCTGTGTCCCTTGAGTTCCAACATCTGGATGCCCACGAACCTCTCCACTTGCATTTTGGAGTTGGAAACGTACGCATGAAAGATTGAGCGCCGACTCCGAAATAGGAACAGAAGAAGAACTCAAAATAAGTTAAAAAAGCAAAGGAAAAGCTCTCTTTTTCTTTTTTTTTTTTTTCTTCTTAAAAATCACGCATCCAAATTCTCATAGGAAAAATTCTCTGAGCTCCAGGGATGGAGAACACCAGCTGTTTCAGAGAAGTGGTGTTTCAGAAGGGTGGTCTGACATCAGGCTTTGGAACTGGGCTCCTGCTTGGCCACCAGGTGGACTTCGTTGCTTCTAACGAGCTGATCCCGCTCCGTCCTGGCAGAATGAGGGCAGGGCCAAACTTGGCACACATGGGCTTAATTAAGTCCGTTTATTTAATAAGAGCAGAGTGGAAGTTTGGTCTGGTTTTGTATTTTGGAAGGCTGTGGTGGTTTGGTTTCTTCTCTGGGTTGGTGAGGAGCTGCTTCTTGGCTCTAAGGTAAGAGTGAAGAGCCTCGTAGAGGCCCTGGTGGCTTTCCCTTTTTCTCTTATATTCTTACTGTAGGAGAAGGATTAACAACCTGAATCTAAATTAATTTCTGTGTTTCACTCAAAGAACAATTGAGCTCCTTGGTTTTAGTGGCGTTGTTCCTTATCTATGCAGGTGTGAATGGGATTATAATAAATATTTATGGATTTTTTTTCCCCTTATAATGCACTATATTCCGGCTTGAATTTCCTTATGTGCTAGTTTTATATGTTGGTGTTTTCCCTGAGCTTTATGGGTTTGCTCTTCAGCTGGGGGAGTCCTGGTTACTGAGACATTGCAGGCTCTTACTGGAAACGTGGGGGCCCAGGTGAAAAAAAATAACGTATTTGCTCACCCTTCCTCTAAAGATGATTGATAATGCAAATAATGGCATAAAAATCTACTGTTATTTTATGTGACCTGTCAAAAGAACTCTATTTATGTGGTGAAACTGCTGGAGAGGAGCAAGGTCCTCCCCAGTTATTACCTGGTGTAGCTTCATGATCTGGCCCACATAAATTAGCATGAGTAATTTTCCAAAATACTCTTTCTGCTTTTTTTTTTCCTGAAGTTTATCTTTTTCCTGATAAGCACAAAGCTGTGGAGTATCTCCAAAAATTTTCCATCCTTGGGTGGAAGTATGGAAAAGATAAATAACTGCTGAGCTTTTGAGGTTGGCAGAACTTAATTGCAAGAAGCAGTTGGAGGAAGAAGAAGAGCTGCAGAAAACAAGGAGGGGACAATGGTGGCCCGGGAGCCTCGTTGAGCTCAGCTCCAACCCTTTCCAAGTGAGAGGGAGAAGAAGAAGGTGGTGAACAGTTGAAAGAGTCAACGATCTGAGTGGAAATAATAATATTTGGGGTTATGTGGTAGGGGAATAGTCGATGTGGTGACCCCAACATGTTCTTGGGGACGGGGTTAAGGGTGTTTTGAGACATGGTTTTCTGCTGTAGCGTTGTAGGCTGCTCAAAAACTGTGGCATGTCAAAGGGGGGGTCAAACAGAAAACTAGGATGGGTTTTAGTAACTCTGGGATGGGGTAACTGATACGGATCCATGGATCAGCTGTGGGGCAAGCTCAATGGGTGGACTCCCTCAGCCTCTGCCCAAAGCAGAGGAATTTAATTGGAGTTTTCTCATGCCACTTAGACCTGGGAGCACTTGCTGGACTTTTCAGGCCCTTGGTGACAAAGCTTCCTTAGAAATCTTGAAATATGACGCTTTCCTCATGTGGAAACCGTGTACCGAACTCTGGCTAATTGCATATTGACCTCATTTCAATAGACAAAGAGGTGATGACTGGTTGGAAATCTATCAGCTCAACTGGTCAGGTTATAATCAATGCTCCCTTTGTGCGGGAAGGAAAATGGCATTGACTACTGATGCGTAATTTTGGGGCTGTTAAAGGTTGAGTTACCCGAAGCTTTAAATCACTGCGGGTGTAAGTGAATGGCAATTAAATGAGAAGTACTGGGGGGGTGGTGGAAAAAATTGAACTGAGGAAGAGCATCCTATTGAGCGCTCCCAAAATCTTGAGCTTAATGGCAAACCTATAAAAACGTTGTTGTGGAAGCATACAAAAGATGGGAAAGTGGGATAAATGGGAATGAATGGGGGGATAGGTTTGGATTTGTCTCTGATGTGTAAAAGGATGAAAAGGGGTTGATGAAATATGTGGAAAATTGACTGTGGTCGCTCTGAAACCAATAACTACGTGGGGTCTGAGCCTGTGGCTTCATGTGGATGGTGCAGAGTTGACCAGGAGTTGAGGAGTGATGGGAGCATCGGGGTTGCTCCTGGGCTGTACCTGGATGGTGATGGAAAGGGTGGAAGATGGTGGGGGAGAGGATTCCGATGAAGTCACGTATTTGCATAAGAAAATTCATGAAGCCATCCGAGAAGCTTCATGGTTTAGGTTTTTACTGAACGGGAAAAGTCCGATTGATCTTGAGGAAAACACTTGTGAACAACCTCCTCCCACAAATTCTGTCGGCTTTCATCCCTCAGCAAGTATTTAGAGCAAGGGGAAGGGGCAGAGGGGACCTTGTCATGGTGGTGTTAACCCAACCTTGTCTACAGCAGCTTGGACGTGCTCCTCTAACGCACCATACAAGCGGTGTGAAATGTCAATCCCAGTCAGCGTAACACTTGAGTGGTTCCTGACATAGGAAAGGAGAAGGATGGTTGATCTTTAACCAATTGTTTGGTTTTTTGTTTGGTTTTTTTTTCATCTGAAAGACGTTCTCCTTGGCACTTGACAGCTCCTTGCAGCTATGCTCCGTCATCCCCCTCTTGAGGTCTTGCTGATGTTTCTAGTTACGTTGGCCACGACTGTACTGTGTGGGAATAGGACTCCAAAATCCTGCCCAGAATCCTGAAAAAAAACTGTGGTTTTCTGGCAGGGTCGCAAGTTTTTTGTGGGAGTATCTGTTACCCGGATCATCTACATCTTGGGCAACCTTGAAGCTTTTTGCTCTGGCCCTGATCTTGCTTGCACCAAGCATGGCTGGAATTTCTGAGCTAATTACTCTCAGCCTGAGTTAATTTGGATGCTTGGAGCCTCTTCTCAGGTGATCTTCGTGTGGTTTCTGGGACCAGGCAGCTCAAATGAGTGCATTGTAGGTCTGGTGGCTTGTCTCCTCAGGGAGGGAGAGAAATAAGACCACGTGCCAAACCTCAAGGTTGCCTTTTAATTCTTCTTTAGTCCCCAGAACATGGAACATTTAAGGAACACCTTTCTGGAAAGGTGTGTTAAGAGATGAAGCTTTATGGCATTAACCTCCTATGGGCATTTGCAGGTAAGAAGATCTTGAGACCCCGGGGCAGGTCAAGGATCACTACGTGTGGTGATAGATCTGCAGATGAAAAGTTATTTCTGGGTCACCTCTGCAAAACTTCTTGCATTTGGGCTCCTTTTTTGGTGTTCTGGGAGCTGCTGGTACTTATCTGCCATATGCTCTTTGTGGGAAACTGGTGGGAATCTGCACGTGAACACTGGTTTTGTCTCCTATTTCTAGTAACCTAGTGCCTCCACCAGAGCAGATGCAATCTGCTCAAATATAAAAATGATCTCTTTTGAAAAAAAAAAAAAACAAACAAATAATAATCATGTAGACAGGCTTGAAATAGCCGTGCTCTGAAAGAATAAATTCATTCTTGAGCTGAAATAGTTGTGAGCGGAGCGGTGGCAGAGATGTGTCGAGGCAGCAGCTGTGACCACGGGAGGTGACAGATGGGAAGGAAGACGTGCGGTTTGGTCAGGAGAGGTCTTCTGAAATTAAAAGAGGGGTGAGAATTGCATATCTTAGGTCCATTGCTCTTGCCACAGCGACCCATGGGCTGTGTCGAGTCCTGAACTGGGGCGTGCGTGGGTTTGGTTGTCCCTTCCTTAACCAAGATCTTCTGTGGTGGAGCATGAGGCCTTCTACCCACCAGCAATGGGCAATCTCTGACTTAGTGATTGCTTCCGTAAGAGTTCTTGTCCTTGTGTACACTGCTCTATGGGCAGTAGCTCTGTAGGGATAGGAGTGTTTTCTTTCTTCCACCTTTAAGTTCTTGTTGTCTTTATCAACCTGTGGTGAAGAACGTGCGTTTTCACAGTGGCCATAGTGACCCTGGTTTAAAAAATCCAACCATAATCTGGCTCAAATATCATCATTTTTTTGTCTTCCTTAGCGTGGTGGCCTCAAACAGCAGGTGGAAGGAAGGCTCCTTATTGCACCAGGGTTGTGGGGAAGGATGCCTTGACGTCTTCCCGTGTGCTGCTTTTCCAGCCCTGAGGAACAAGGGGGAGACCCATGACAGATTTCATAGACCTGACATGTAATGTCATTAAGACTCAATTAAGAGTCTCGTGGCAATAATTTTAACCTGATTCCTGTCCCAGACTGATTATTGGAAATTATCTCATTTCCCTGAGAGGGGGAACTCCTGTCATGGGAAAGGCTCTTCCTCAAATTGTGAGTTTTTCAATATTCAGTAAAACCAGCCTCAGATGACTTTTTTTTTTTTTCCTCCAAAAGACTGCAGGAAAAGGCAAAGAGGAGAGAGTTATGAACAAATAACCTGCTCAGCTGCTGGACACCTGTGAGTTTTCTGTGGTGGTACCATGCCAGACACGTAAGGTGTGGAAAAGGTAGTGGTGTGGAGAAGAAAGGGATGTCTGAGTTGCCTTCATAGGTGATATTTCTGCTGAATCAATGAAAAATTTAAGTATTTAATTTTCCGTTTGCCCTGTGGTTCTTGGTAACTTTGCTGAGAAGCTCTGTTGGGATGTGACTCCCTGCAGATCTTCTCCAGCACGTGGGACTTGCAAAATGAAGATGATTCTTGGAGGACAAGGCTTTCTTGTCCTTGGGTCTTGTCTTGGGACCTGTGGTCCCACTCACGCAAAGGCAGACAGACCATGCTTTCCATAAAACGTGGACTGTATTAATTCTGGGATGCTTAGTTTGGAAGAGAGAATGAGACTGGGCCTACAACCTCCATATAGCATCAAAAAGGCAGTTTTTGTGATTTTTTTTTTGAAGTGTTCTGTGCCTGTGGTACCCAATGGGAGAGCTTGGCTGTGGGATCTGCTCAGGTGAGGAATCACAGGCTCTTGGAGAAAAGGCATTTCAAGTTAGGGAAATGAAATTTTGTGTTGAGATGACTTGGAACAAATTGTATTTGGGAAGCCAGGACAAAACATTTAAGTTTGAGGGCCTCTAAGATGTCTTGATGGCATGAAATAATTAAAAAAAAATATATATATCTCTGAAATAATTTGAGTTGTGTTCAAATCACCTCTTCAGAACTTGATTTATCTTGCCAAATCGTGAATCTCAGGATGCTTTGGTAGAAGGAAAAGAATTTTCTTACCAGGCTTGATCCGAGGGGGTGTCCCGTTCAGTGGTGCCACCGCGAGAACAACATTTGAACTGACCCACCAAGGACATCACCGTAATACTGCATCCAAAGGTGCCAGAAAGGGACCAAAAAGAGCCCCGGTAACATGGGTTTGTGCTCCGTTAGAAGAAAGTAAGTTCAGGTTTTTTTCTGTAAGAAAAAAGATGGATGAACTGGTTATAACCTTCCCTTTGCGTGGGGAGCAAAAACCAAACAGATGAAACAGATTGGCAAGGCTAAATTTCCATTCCTTACGATGCCGAGCGAGAATTTCTCACAATTTGTCCTGTGTGGAGCCTTAGATGTTGGAATTGATGTTTCCCTTGGGGGAGGATCTTGCAGAAAAATTGAAGGTTAAAATTTGTAGTTGCCCGTGAGCACAAACCACGCAAACGCAGGCTGGACCAAAGAAGAAATTGGGTGCTTGAAGCATCTTTCTTTTGATAAATCACAGAATCCCAGAATGATATGGGGTTGGAGAGGACTTCTGGAGATCATCTAGTCCAACCCCGGCTTCCAAAGCAGGTCCACCTAGAGCAGGTTACAAAGGAACGTGTCCTGGGTAAGTCTCTAGTATCCCCCTTTCCCATCCCTGGGGATGTTTTGCCCTCAAGGAGAGAGGCAATTTTTGGTTGGATGATCCATCAGCCTTTCTCAGGTCACCACTACGTGGTCCCAGTTAGGGCTGCTCTTCCAGTTTCTAACGGTGGGGAGCACCACAAAGCTGGGTGGTGCGAGGAAGCCAGCTTCAAGTTACTTCAGAGGGGTGAAATATCTGAAGACTATTGGAATGAATATAGTCCTGAAAACTGTATTTTGTCATAAATGTTAGATTGAGGTCTTGGATGAGGTTGAGGGAGAAAGGAGTTCCCTTCTGAGAAAAATGAGGGGAGAAAAAGTGAAAATAAAGTTTTTTTTTCAGAGGATTCCTCAAATTCTAGCCCGGCTGCAAGCATCCTTTGTACCCTGCCAAGCAGAAGATGCTGCTGAGAAGGTTTCATTCCTTCTCCTAGCTTTCCTGCAGCTCCCTGGGCTATTTGCACCCTATGGTCATGACTTCTCTGGTCTGAGAGACCAGGTCTGGATTATTTTCTAAAGGACATTCCACCTGTAGAAAGTTTGGGGTGGGTTTTTTGTGGGTGTTTTTTTTTTTTGAAACCAAGGTTATGCCACAAGCAAGTGCTGCAGAAGTGACATCTGCTGCGTGACACGGTGACACCCCAGGTGTGACAACTTGTGCGAGGCAGGGGCTGTTTCCCTTTCCTGGAGTGATGCTGAAAGATCGTGGTCCAACATAGAAGCCCCACGAGAGGTTTGGAAGAAGTTTAGGAAGAAGCAGCTGCTGGGGCCGTTGAGTCAGGTGTCTGAAGATGAAAACGGGGATGCTGGTGTCCGAGACCATCGCTGGTTGGACCCAGAAGTCACCCAGATGTCCTTATCTTGCTATCACCCAGCCCGTGGTACCCTCTTTTCCTTTTCTTCATGAGCAGCGAGTCTCTCCAGCACTTTTTGGGCTGCTCTGCTAGATGGTGCTGTTGCCCTGGTTTCTGAGAGGAGTTTGCGAGCTTGGTCCTTGGAAGAGAAGAATTAATGCTTATTCAATGAATGTCCACCCCATCGGCCAGAGCCTGAAGAAAATATGCTTTGCTCTGGAAACTGCGGAGAGCTGCTCGGAGCGCGTCTGCTGCCCTACCGTCCTCCTCACCAGCCAAAACCCTGCTCAGATCTCCTCCTGAACCTCCTCCCGGCCTGGGAAGCTTTCCTGATGTTGAGCGTAGGGTCTCGTGTGGTTCCAACGACTGGTGCCGCTGTCCAAGCAGCATCCTTAATCTCCTGGCATTAGAGGAACAAGGACAAACAAACTCGATGGGGACGGCAGGAGATCAGGACAAGAAGCCACCAGCGTTGTGCCAGCTGTTAAAGCATTATTGGAGCTCGATTTCAACAGTGAGCTGGGAGACCGGAGGGGAAAGTGGTTTTAAATTTTATCGGGGAGAAGTCAGCCCCGAGTTACTTCTCGGCGAACCTGGAGGAACTTTCACTGCACTCAATTACGGTGTTTAATATTCATGCGAGTCTTTTCTTGGAGGAATGTCCCCAAACACTACTTGAGCTCTCCGCGCAGTGCCAGGGAAAAGCACTTATTGCTCGGGCAGAAAAGACTGATAACTAATATGCTTCCTGGCAATTAAAGCGGCAGCGAAAATCTCCTTGAGGGACCGAGGTGTAAACCTTTGGAAACGGGTGAGATCTTTTAGGGCTGGCAAAGAGCTTGAGACAATATTAGGACTAGAGCTGCTAAACATCCCTAAAACCAACTTTTCGACACCTGAGCCCAATATTCAGCCTCCAAGTGCCAGAAACACCCATGTTCCTGCTGCTGCTGGTTTTGCCCAACCATCCAGGGGCTGCTGCAGGTGAGAACGTTGGGGCTGAACCCAAACTGGACTTAATTGAAGCATTTTTCTCTTAGGGCAGCTACTGTGGGGGTCAAAGTCCAAATCCCATCCTGGTGCTGGGCTTGATACCTGGCAGGGAGAAGTTGGGGGTGCCTGGGAATGTGTGTCCCCCCCTCTGTGGCTCTCCATTCAGTCTGGAGCTTTGTGGGGTTTAGACCTGCTGGGGAGGGGGTGTGGGTTCTTCTGAACATAAGTCCAGGGAGGGAGGGATGGATGGATGGATGTGGCCCTTTGTCTCTCCTGGTGAAGCCTTTCTACCTCACCCAGCTCGTTAAATATTAATTGCCATGGTGGTGAACCAAGCTCTCCCATGTCCTAGCTGACTGTGGAGCTAGAATGCTGCTTTGCTGGCCTGATAAATATTTCATGAGCACACAAAGCGGAGCGGCCCTGCCATGTGGTGGCTGTGAGAGCATCAGGTCCTGCAGCACCTGAGCTTCAGAGGTGGCTTCTGGTTGAGCAGGACACAGCTTTTTTTTTTTTTTTTTTTTCCCCCGTGGTCTCGGTTGGATGAAAACCCAAGCAACCAGGCAATCATTTCCTCGTGTCGTCCCTGTTGGTGGCAGGAAGGTCAGAGCTGGGGAACAATGTTGTCTTGGAGGTGGTCCAGGGAGCAGAAGATGCCATACAAGCAGCTGAGCTTTGTCAGGCCCTGCTTGCTGAGATGGATGGGGCTGGGCAAGAAGAAGCAGGAGACGTGGACACCTTCAGCGGTGATGAAAAATGGGTTTGAAGTCACGGAGTGGCTGTTTCATCAGCTGCCAAAGCAGGAGGGAACAGAAGTGTGACTAGGCGGTGGCATCCTTCAGCAATGGGCTGTCAGGCTTGCACAGAGACCTGTGTGGGGCACCTGGGTCCAAAATGGGTCTTGGTGATCCCTAAAAGACCCCTTGCACCCCGAGCCAAGGTGATTGCATCCACCTAATTTGGGTGGCACCGTGGCCACTAACTCTGGATGCCTTCTGTGTTCCTGCTTGGTAGGATGAAGGGCTCTAGGGGGCTTCCAGCTCCTCCATGGGAACTCTAGAAGCTTGAACCAGTTTTCCTGCACCCAAGCTCATCAATGGGGTCAACCTCCAGCTCTCAAACCCAAAGAAATACCCCATTCCTCCAAGTGGCACTGGGCTTGTGAGGTAACAGCAAGGAGGAGTTTCAGACTGTAGAATCACAGAATCATCTGGGCTGGAAGGGACCTCCAAAGGCCATCTAGTCCGACCCCCCCGCAGTCAGCAGGGACACCCCCAACT
>JAOQGH010000019.1:1930142-1950548 GCA_025769975.1 Gallinago jamesoni | reverse complement strand
GAGAGCAAGAAGGTCTCCCCTCAGCCTCCTTTTCTCCAGGCTGAACACCCCCAGCTCCCTCAGCCGCTCCTCACAAGACTTGTAGAAAACCTCTCTCTCGATATAGTCATCAACCAGATGGCTGGGGCCACTTTCTTTGATATAAGAGATGTCATGATAAGATCTTGAGCTGGATAAAGGTATAACAGAGATTCATCTTTATGTCCCTTCACTCCATTCCTCTGGGGTGTAAAAAACCAACCAACCAACCAAAAAAAAACCCACCGCAAACCTCAAAGCTTTAGAAGTCACAGGTCCTACGAGGAGAGGCTGAGGGACCTGGGCATGTTTAGTTTGGAGAAGAGGAGGCTGAGGGGAGACCTCATTGTCCTCTACAGCTACCTGAAAGGAGGGTGTAGAGAGGTGGGTGTTGGCCTCTTCTCCCAAGGGAATAATGACAGGAGCAGAGGAGATGGTCTGAAGTTGGGGCAGGGGAGGTTTAGATTAGATCTTAGGAAGAATGACTTTCCTGAGAAGGTCGTCAGGCACTGGAACAACTCCACAGTCACCATCTCTGGAGGTATTTAAGAAACATGTATATGTGGCTCTTCAGGGCATGCTTTAGTTCTCCAGAGTGTTGGTTTGTGTCTGTTTTGGTTTTTGGTTTTTTTTGGTTTGGTTTGGGTTTTTTTTGTGGTTGGACTCCATGGTCTCAAAGGTCCCTTCCAACCATGAAGATTCTGTGATTCTGTGAAATTCTTACTGAACAGGATACATTGCCTTCCCATGGAAATCATCACAATTTGATGACATTTGTCATAATTATATCTATGATTCTATGTTAATTTAGAAAAACTCACTCTGTGTGTCCGTTCGTCTGTCCACCCCAATAGCTTTTCCTCCTGGTTGGTGGGAACGCTCAGATGAAGGAGAAGAGCCCAAGCGTGTCCGCAGGAGGAAGACGACTTCAGCCTTCGGCCCTTATCTGCAACCAGTGAGAGCGTGAAGAGGAAAGCTCCTCGGAATGAAAAGCTCCGGGAGAACAGGCTTCACGGATTTTCACGGCTCACGGAATTTACGTGTTTTCAAACTTCGTTTTTTTCTTCTGCCTGAAGAGAATTCTTGGGTTTTCAGCCAACTTTAATGAACACTTGAGGAAAAAGCAGAGAAAAGAAGCGCCGTAAAAGGAAGGCTCTTTGTCAAATGTACCAATAACGCTCTTATTGACTCCATCACAGACCTTGGTGGCACTTTATACCCATCTTTTCTCTCTGTTGGAAAGAGGGTCTATTTTCTGAGGAGGAAAAAAAAAAAAACCAACCCATCTCCCCTTCCTGTAATCAATACAGCGAAAAAAAGTTTTGTCTACTGTGAAGTGCTCCTTGCCTTCCTGGAAATGTTTAACAAGCTTTTTTAACTCTGAAAAGACTAAAAAAAAAGAAAAAAATCCTTGAAGGATCTACTTTTTTTTTCTATTTCTTTTTCATCACTTATTGATTTTTTTACAAGTGGTTCTTTCGATGTCATTTGTGTTTTTGACGAAGGTGCGGTTGGGATGGTTGCAAAAATTTGAAAAGTTGGTCCTCTTTGGGTAGAATCATAGAATCATAGAATGGTTTGGGTTAGAAGGGACCTTCAAGACCATCCAGTTCCAACCCCCTGCCCTGGGTTTTTTTTCCAATCTTAACCTGATGAGGTTTGTCCACTCAGAACCATGGGCTTTGCTATTGGCTAATTAATAGGCTGTGATTCCATAATTACATCCATTCTATAAATTTGTGTTCAGCAGGGTGATATGGGAGATATATTTTGGACCATATAGTTAAGGAATAAACGTAGAGAATCCACATCCAGCTCCTAATCGGTGTCTAAATGGGAAGATGGGAATGGGAATGATGCTCTTCACAGTATCGTGGCAAAAAATAAAAAAAGTCAAGGCTTTTCAGATTCCAGGAGAAGGTCAGAGCAAAGAGCAACTTTATAAATACTTAGCAATGTATTTATACCGTCGAACTTTGGCTCCCGGGATCCCCCTGCCTGGAGCTGGAGCTGAGCAGAGTCTCTCTGCTGACGGCACAGGAGCTTGAATTCCAAGCTGGAATGCCTGTTTTTTTTAGATGTCTAAGGTGAGAAGAGTTTTATTCTGTTTCTCTGCAGATTGCTGCCTGTCCTCTTGTACTTCCCATTAATTACGTCTTTTTCTATTACTTAGCTCTTCATTTGTGTCCCCGGTTCTAATCCTTTCCCTTCCAGTCTCTCCAGAAGCTGCTCTTTCCTCTTTTGAATTGGTTGAGTTAAAGAAAAAAATGATAAAATAATACAACAGCTTTCCAGTTGGGCCAATGTTTTTCTGGATTATATTATAAAATTCTATTTTAGCACTTCCAGTGTTCTTTTCTGCCCCATTTTTTGTCCTAGCGCTTTACCTGCCTGTACACGACGCAGATTTTCATCGAATTGTGTTGTGTTTTGTTATTTGTTGGCTTTTTTTTTTTTTTTTTTAGGTGGAATAATGGCTATATTATAGTCAGCATTGGGCAAGATGTGTGGATAGTATGGGTCAGGTCTTCCAGGGCACAAAAATTCCCAAATCTGCATCTGCATTTACGCGGTTCTTTCACCGAGGTCCCTCTAATTGTTTTGTTCTCTTGCAGGTAATTGAAATACTTGGGGTCAACTGCAGTTCTCGCCATCTTACTGTTTATTTCTTAACCCAAATAATGAAGAATTAAAAAAAAAACCACAACAAAAAAAACCCCATATAACGATGCACAGGCAACCACGCTGACAGAATTTATGTAGATTTTCATAATATCGCCGTTCTGCAGTCTGTTTCAATCAAACGCGGCGACACACAGCACCAGTTGAATCAGTATTAGATTACAATTTCTTTATTGAATAGATGAAAATAGCTGCGATAGGGAAATTCTTATCTAAAGAAAATGTTTCTCCTGGAATTGTGCAGAAATGCATTCTTGATAACGTACTCCTAAATAACCGTCACGGATCATCCACGGGAAAATACAGATGTTTGAGCGACTTGGTTTGGTGGGAGGTGTCCCTGCCCAGGGCAGGAGGTTGGAACTGGATGATCTTCAAGGTCCCTTCCAACCCAAACCATTCTATGATGCTACGTTGCTGTTCATAAAGTGTGTGGGTTCTGCCGGAGCTGGTGGAATGGTAAAAAAGGGTGATCGGGATATAGCATCTCCTGGATGAAGCTGGAAATTGGGGTGGCAGAGGTGTCTCAGCAGCTCTGGATGAGCATTTGTGGGGATCTGACGATCATCTGGCGGTTCTTGAGGACAAATATCTAGAGCAGCAGCCATCCTGGTTCTGCCTTGGCACTGGGGGATGTTCCAGATGGTTCCTTCTGGAAACGAATGACCACTGGGAGATGCCCAGGTGTGTTGGAACTAGATGATCTAGAAGGTCCTTTCCAACCTAAACCATTCTATGATTTTCTCTTGATTTTCCTGGGGACTATTTCCAGGTAACTATTTATCCTGTTCTTATTCACCTTCAGACCCATGGCTGAGAGGAGATAACCATTCTGATTTTCATCATGCAAATATAAATGAACACACACACACAAAAATGTATAATTCATATATGTATATACGCATACGTGTGTACACAAGAACACCTGCAAAACAATTTTTATTGTTTTTAATCTGGCTTTACTAATAGATTTTTTTTTTTAATCCCCTTTAGAAAATATCAGGCCAGTTGTGCTGGCAGCGTTTGGTTAGATTAAAAAAATGAACGTTGTATTCATACTCCTTGGTTTCTGCCTTTTTGCTAGTTTCTATGACAATGCTTTACCTTTCGCCCTGGGTCTACTTAGCTCCCTTAATAACATCTCATGAGGGAGTTGTCAAAGGTTTTCCAAAAGTCCCTGTAAACCATCTGTCCTGTTTGCTGAGAAGGGAAAAAAAAAAAAAAAAAACAAACAAAGAAGAAAATGCAGAGAGGATAAATCAGGTTGCTCAAAGCCAAGCAGCAGGTTGGTTTCGGAGAACCAAGCCCTGGAGCTTGGCTCCTCTTCGGCTGCTCGTGGCATTAGGTGCCACCTTCCCTGAAGAAACACGAGTGCTCTAAACCAAACAAATGCAGGGAAAAAAGGAAGGAGGGGGTGGGAGATAAATAAGTTGGCTCATTAGTTCCCGCGTCAGCGATCGCCAAGCTGCTTTGGAACCCGCTTCCCGAAAACAAATCTGCCGTTAATAAGGGATCTGCAGGTAAGTATATCATTAGAGTTGGATTAGCAGGAGTTTAATGGTCCACGAGTTCCCTCTGTGCTGCCTGTTTGGTTTACACGGAGACAGAAACTGCCACGAGGAGCAGGAGAGGCAAAGGGAGCGGTGGCAGAGGAGTGGAGGTGCTCCTGGGGACCTGCTGGAGGAACTGGCAGCGCCCCGCAAGGACGGAGGGGATGGACAAGGGCTGAGGTGCACGGCAAAGAGCAAAGAAAACGCCTGGTTCCCAGGAATGAGCTTTGATCTCTGGGATTAGTTTCCTATGAAGACAGGCTGAGAGAGTTGGGGGGATTCAGGCTAGAGAAGAGAAGGCTCCAGGGAGACCTTAGAGCCCCTTCCAGTCCCTCAAGGGGCTCCAGGAAAGCTGGGGAGGGACTCTTGATCAGGGAGAGGAGCCATAGGATGAGGGGGAAGAGTTTGACACTGAAAAAGAGGAGACTGAGATGAGATGTGGGGAAGAACTTCTTTGGTGTGAGGGTGGTGAGAGCCTGGCCCAGGTTACCCAGAGAAGCTGTGGCTGCCCCATCCCTGGAGGGGTTCAAGACCAGGTTGGACGGAGCTTGGAGCAACCTGGTCTGGTGGGAGGTGTCCCTTCCCAGGGCAGGGGGTTGGAACCGGTTGGTCTTGAAGGTCCCTTCCAACCCAAACCATTCTATGATTCTATAATATCTAACCAGCAGCAGACTGGGTGGCTCTACTTATCTTTCCACATCTATATTTTACTTTTCATAGAGGCTAACCCATCAGGTTTTGGGCTGGAGGAACCTCAGGAGGCTGCAGGACAAACTGAAGAGAGAAGATAACCTGGCCACTAGTAAATCAGCCTCATGTGATTCGTGGCTGAACACATTTCTGCCTGGCTTTTGATGTTTTCAAGCTGTAGGGAACGCAAGAGCTTTCTGTAAAATATGTCAACAACCACAAAATAACCCCCCATTAACTATCACATATGTGATTTTTTAAAAAAAATTCTGAGCTTTTGGAGTCAAGCGATTACATGAGAGTCTTGTTATTAAGCAGGAAAAAAAACCAAACAAACTATGTTTCTGGTCATGAAGAAAAGTGGAAATGGCTTCAAAGCAGGAACTCCAGAAGGTCACACACCCAAGCGCGATTCCTTCCGTCCCTGAGGCTGGTGAGGGTCTGTGGGGGTGGCTGCGCCGCAGTGTGAGATGACTGTGCTATAATGCAGAGGTGGTGTGAAAATCAATTAAAACTCATTAAACGTTTTGGAAAAAAAACCAAAAAAAAACAAAACAAAAAAAACAAACCAAAAAACCCACCCCACTTTGAGAGGAATGCAAGATGAAAATGTATCTTTAGACTCTCGTACTATACGAACCTCTCCTTCTCCTGGCAGAAATACAGGAGTCCAAATAGACAGAACCACCTCCTCTGATCTGATCAAAGCCCTTTTTCTCCCTTGAATGGAGTGAGCAAAAAGCACGGAGAGACACCGGAGCCCTTTTTCACTCTCTCTGTTGTCCTGCGAAGCCTGTTGGAGAAGAGCAGAAAAGCAAACCTAAGGTGGCTTCCACATCCTTCTGGTTGTTGTGCCTCTCTCGGGGAAGAAGAGGGACCGATTTTAACCTTTTTGGCTCGCCTTGTCCTCCCAGCTCCGAATTAACGACTCGATGTGTGGCCAGATTTCTGCCCTGTGAGGACTGGTACTGGCAAGGATTGGCAGCAATGGTCTCCGATAGTCCCATGACCAGCTCATTCCCTGGCCCGAAGGTAAATGTCGGCTTCTGTCTGGTTTGGAAGATGAATTTTAGCTTCCTCTTATTTCCCAGGAGCGTATCTCAAATGCCAGATCATTTTTTATTAAGGCTCCGTCCTCCTTGAGTAGTGAAATCGTTTCAGATTTTTGGAGCAACGGAGCATTCCCCGGTCCAGACACGAGACTCTATGTGGGTCGTTTTTCAAGAGCAATCTCAAGACCAAACTGTTTATCCTCAGGAGTGTGGTGGAAGCTGGATTTAGGACAAACCACTGATGCACCAAGAAATAGGATGGATAAGAGGGAGGAAAATTCAAATATATGCTCTGTGGTTTGGAGATCATGGGAGTTTTCACCTTCCTAAAGGGCAGAGAAGTCCTACCACGCTCCATCTGCCCTGTAGCGCCGTTGCATGAGCAATACCACGTAGACGAGAAGATCTGAAGCTATTCCTGACCTGGTCTGCTATAAGGTGACATGGAGTTTGTCACCTGAAGTCAGCCTGAAGTCATCCTGTGAGGCTGCACTGCCCCATGGTCCCTTCAGACCATTCTGAAAAGGTCTACACCAAGGTCTACACCGGTCTTGCCACCTGTTATGGTTTGAGGAACCCACAACAATTTATTGTCATTTAGACAATTATTCTATCACCCGATGACTCCTCCCCACCCGGGAAGGAGAATCAGGGAAACACGAGGAAACATGGAGGTTGAAATACAAACAGATTTAATAGGATAAGACTAAATAATTAACATTAATAATACTAAAGAACCAATATTGATCCCAAAACTGATGTAAAATGCACAAGGACCATACCCAGCCCATTCCCCCAACGGGAAGCTGTGCCATCCCAGCAGGGGACAGCAAAGGGGGGGGACACCGTGGTTGCTGTGACTTCGAGAGGGAGGGAAGGGCTCAGGGGTCCGGCACCAGGGCAAGGAGTTCTCTGGATGGCATCCATCAAGGGAGAGAGAGGACTCTTTCTAATTCATATGGAATGCAGCAAACTTTCTAATTTATTTTGAATGTGATGTTTATAGTATGAAAGTCCAGGGTGTTTGGTAAATCCAGATGGAATTTCCATGGTTTTGGGACAGTTGGCACGCTGTTTTTCAGATAAATGTGTATTCACAGAAACTGGCTTGACTCTACTGAGTAGACACAAGGAGGAATTTTGCATTCTCTGTGTTAAGCACATTCGGGGAGCTCCCAAATCCAGCAGAGTCCAGAACCTTGGGATTTCTCCTTCCTCCTTGAGCTGCAAACCAGAGCAGGACAGCAACCAGGTGGGAAGTTCCTGCTGGTTCATGTCAGTGGGTCTGGTCTACTCATGCAGTTGGAGACGCCAAGGAAGCAGCCGGGCTCTACCTTCAAGGCAGGGATTAAATTTGCAGATACTTTTCAGATTGAAGTTGTCTACAAGATTTGAGGAAACCACAAGATTCCACAAGACTGAAGCAGGGTCTACAGACCTGCCCGATTTAAAACATGGAATTTTCCTGCAGCTCGGCTCACTGGTGAAGGTTGACTTCTTGAAGGTCTATTTTCTTTCAAAGTGCTTTTGATATGAGTGCGGCAACAATACGGTATATTTTACAGCCATTTGGTCTTCCCAGATGCTCAAGCTTTTTAATTGTATATTTTTTAGATCTAGCCTGCTAACAGCTAAATGGAGTTTGGGCATTGCACAATTTTCTCTGAATCATGTTTTCCCGGCAGCCAGCAAGAGTACGTGCGTCCTTCTGGGTTCGCTTTTTAAGCTGAAAGCTCATCTAGAATTGGACTTTGACCTTTAGAGAAATGGCTTTTCACATTTTTTTGGAGCGGAGGGCCACTTAGGAAAACTAGCGAAGCCCCAGACCTCGCTGAGGCTGAGTGGTCCTTCTCCTTTCCATTCTTCTTCACCTCGGCCAGCTTGGGGGGTGATGCTTTCCCTCCAGCCTTCCTCCCTCCACCTTCAGCTGCTGACAACACCTCCTCTTGCTTTTGACATCTTTCTTTTTTGGCTTTAGCAGCACGAGTAAATCCGATTCCCACAGCTTCCCGGGAACCTCTGTAGCTCCAGAGATGCCACGTGGAAGCTGAGCCCTGGCAAGACTCTCCCTTGACCTGTGCTGCTGCCAGCAGGGTGGTACGGCACCCGGGAGACCACCTGCGTGGGGTGCAGCAAGGGGACCGTGCTCAGGTTTGCTGCTAGAACCAGCAATAATGGTGGTTTTTTAGGTATGAACATTTCTGATGTGCTGAATTAGTCCTCCTTCTGCTGGGCTTGCTTTCCCCAAAGACCAAATCTGCCCCAAATTGCTGAGGAGGAGGAAGATGGCTGCAAAGATGCAGCCAGAAGATGCTGCAGGAGGCCCCGCCGAGAGGTCATTCGGCTTCTGAAAGGGGAAGCTCACCCACTGCCAGGCCAATCAGATAAGAAGGAAAATCAAATTAAATGCTCTAAGGATGTTTTATCAAGTGAAAGCAGATAAAAACCCCCATCTCATTCTGCAGATAAGTGCCAGGCGCCGCCTGCGATTCACCGCCCCAGCGCTGAAGTAACGGAAATGAGTAACGGTCCCACAGCTTGGGATTGCAGCCGATTTTAGGTGCTTTCTCTAAATCTGCTTTTAAACAAATTGTGTTTGGAACCTGTTTTGGTTGTTTTTTTTTTTTTTTTTTTCCAAATATTGATGATTGTGTATCTTGCAGCGGAAGAGAAGACAAACCACTTAAAAAAAAAAAAAAATCTATTTAAGCCAGTCAGTTCACGGTTTTGTTCTCCAATGAACAGACCTGGAGCAGCTCAGCTGCGCGTCTTTGCTGTTGCATTGCTGAAAGTCCATGAGGTGTGGCTTTCAGCTCTTCACAAATATGATTCCTGGGGTCATTATGGGATGTAGGCTGGCCTACTCGGAGGGTGGTGAGAGGTTGCCCAGAGAAGTTGTGGCTGTCCCATCCCTGGAGGGGTTCAAGGCCAGGTTGGAGGGGGCTTGGAGCAACCAGGTCTGGTGGGAGGTGTCCCTGCTCATGGCAGGTGGTCGGAACTGAATGATCTTTAAAAGGTCCCTTCCAACCCAAACCATTCTGTGGTTTTAACAGGAACCTGGAGGGAGCGGGGGCAGACCACAACTGCAAAGTGGGAAGACACTCGATCTGGTGGAGCCAAGTGAGGAGGAGGAAGGTTAGAGTCCTTAGGACACCAGGTTGAGAAGATGCTGCAGTGATGTCATCCCAAGGCAATACATAGGGTGGTGCCTTTGTATTGCCCTGAGTCAACTCACCTAAGGTTGTTTTGGCACTGGGAGTCCTCAGGTTTTGGGGAATCTGTGGTAAATGCCTCCCTGTGGTAAGATCTCTTGGGGGGTTGGGAGTTCTCCCCCGTGCTGGCATGAGGACAGCTTTGCAAAAAGAGCTGCTGCTTCTTGAGGCAAGACAGGTTGAAGGGAGAGAGATTCCTAAATTTGATAAAGCCCTGGCCTAGAAATAAGTTTGTTTTTTTTTTTTTTCTGGTGGCAATAACGATGTTTACAAAGAAATGGGAAGAAACAAGAAGCTCTATAGTTAGGTGTTTGCCCATTCCCCCCGGAATGCTACGGGGAGTTACAGAGGGACACTTCACCCTCGAGGAAACATTCCCCTTGCAGCTCAGCCAAGGTCACCGGCTTGCACGAATTAACTGTCACGTCAGCTCTGGTCGGGGGGGGGGTGATGTGAACTTCAACACCTGACTTCTCCGGTGATGTCTCCATTTTTTGCCTTCACGCCTGAGCATGTCTTGCCCTTTCGCCCTCCCTCTTCTCCCTTTCCCTGTGGCTGCTCAGAGTTGTCCTCGCTCGGACGCAGCCGGTGTGGACCACCCGGGCCAAACCCAGGGGCGGAGGCTGGGAAAAGTGGGAAGGTGCTCTAGGACTCTTTGAGGATAAAAATAAATGACCTGGCTTTGAAGGGAGATGGGGATTTAGAAAAGCCGAGCTCAGATTTTGCTGTGGGGGAGCTGCCTCCGTGATGCTTCAGCTCCCGCTGTGCCTTTGCTGTCATTTTATCCAGGTGTGACACTAACACTCCCGTGCACGCCTGGTTTTCCCGTGCCTAGACCCGGTGATGCTGGCAGCCTGGAAGGGTGAGGCTTCACACTGTAGCTGGATCTATCTATCCCCCACCTTTCCAGGTGAAATTCTGAGTCCTGCCTTCTGCCAGCCTGAACGTTCCTTTCCCATCTTCAGCGAGCAAGGGAAAGCCTGGGCCACGAAAAAAAAACCAAAAAAAAAAGATGTTTTCTGCTGATTTGAAGGAAGAAGGGAGGCCTCCCAGGACAGAGTAGGATTTCCCCTGTCAGCAACCAACTTAAGCTGAGCAGATCTGAGGTGTCACACAAAGGACAACACGAGCCCTGGCAGTTGTCCCGGAGAACAGACAGTGTCTCTGCACCGCTTTTTGCCCATCCTGGGAGAAGCGTCTGAGCAAGGGGTTTGTTTTGGTGACTCATCTCTGCACGTTCCTCGCCCAAAAGGAAGGGTTACTCGCCCTTACCTCCTCCTTGGCAACCCCAAGACTTTTCAGATCATTCATAAAAACATGGTGTGAACTTTAAAGGGGTCCTTGCTGTTAGGAAACAAGGAGCCACGGAGCACCTGTGCGAAAATAAAAGGTAGGAAAAACAAAGCGGTTCTTTTCCCAGCACAGCGCAAGGCTGATCCCAGGAGAGCACCTGCCCCAGGAGGAAAATCCACTTAAATATCTCATGTAGAATTTTTTCAGCGAGGCTCTTTCCTTCCCACGTGCGGTAGTCAAAGGTGGCTGATCAAACCAGGGCAGCTTGCCCGTGCATGGATGCGCTGAAACCCCATCCTCCAAGGTCCAAGGGCTCCTCCACCCCAGGAATGCTCTTCCCTGTTGTACAGAGGCTATTCCGATGCAGAGAAGGCTCTGAGCTCTGACCACCCTTCATTTCCTAAATTGCAAGAACCCGATGTAATTCAGAGCCACCTCAGATTGCATCAGTCTTGCCTCAAAGCCCTGCCCAATTTATTAGCTCAAAGGAAGGTAAAAAGCCACATTTCTATCCCCTTTATTTTCTTGGCTGTATCAACGCACTTCAAGTGCAGATGAAATTCCGCTCAGGAAGTATTTGAATATAATGAGATATATATATATATATATTTGTTTATTTCCCAGGTTTTTATGTGCCTTTTCACAAATAAGGAAGGAGTGCGCTGTCAAGTGCTGCCACTTGCACTAATGCAGGAAGCGGAGAGCGTTGAATTCTCCCCAGGTTGATATTAGGGAGCAAATTCCCTTCCGCTGGAAGAGGCAGGGCTCTGCCCGTGGCAGGTCAGTATAACGCGTATCATCGACGTTTAGGGGATGTGAGACCACCTCTGCACGGGCCAGGTGCAAAAATTAGGCATCTGTAGATGCCTTGTTTCTAGTGTGGCTGGAAAGTCAATGTTTGTATCAGTTCTTTGTGACTAAACAGAGTCCGTTAAAAAAACCCAAACAAGTCATTGAAAAGGAGTGGGGTGTTAGTGCCAGGAGGCAATGGTGTGTGCAGGGACCTGCTGGGGTGGCAGGGGAGAGGGGAACCCTTCGTCAGGGTGGCCTTGGCATGGGTCTACTCCATCTCCTTGCCTGCAGCGTCACGCCAAGGGGTGAAAGATGGTATTTTCAGGCAAAAACTTAGCCTTCCCGTATACTGCCGTGGGATTTTCTCCATTCCCAGTGGATAGGAGGGACAGGGGGGAGAGGAGCCTCCCATTCGTTTGAGAAGGATGTTCTCTGGGTGTTACAGCTGAGGCTTCACCATAGAATCGTAGAATGGTTAGAGTTGAAAGGGACCTTAAAGATCATTCAGTTCCAACCTCCCTGCCATGGGCAGGGACACCTTCCACCAGACCAGGTTGCTCAAAGCCCCATCCATCCTGGACTTGGACACTTCCAGGGATGGGGCTTCCCTGGGCAGCCTTGGGCCAGGGTCTCACCGCCCAGCAATGTACTGAGGAGGCCTGGGGCCACGTTTGAGGGTTTGTGGGGGGAGTGGGACTGCACGGCTCTCCATAGAATTGTCCAGGTTAGAAGGGACATTTAAGATCATCAAGTCCAACCATCAACCTAACACTGACAAAAGCCACCACTAACCTATGTCCCTCAGCACCCCATCTGCCCAACTTTTAAATACTTCCAGGGATGGTGACTCCACCACTTCCCTGGGCAGCCTCTTCCAATGTTTGATAACCCTTTCAGTGAAGAAATTTTTCCTGATATCCATCCTAAACCTCCCTTGGTGCAACTTGAGGCCATTTCCTCTTGTCCCATCACCTGTTCCTTGGGAGAAGAGACCGACCCCCCCTGGCTACACCCTCCTTTTAGGGAGTTGGAGAGAGCGAGAAGGTCTCCCCTCAGCCTCATTTTCTCCAGGCTCAACACCCCCAGCTCCCTCAGCCTCTCCTCACAAGACTTGTTCTCCAGACCCTTCACCAGCTCCATTGCCCTTCCCTGGACAATGAGGTGGGGCCTCACCAGTGCTGATACAGGGGGACCATCACTGCCCTGGTCCTGCTGGCACACTGCTGGTGGAGGCCCCAAAGTCATGGCCACCTCCACAAGACCTGGCCTGGGTTTGTGGGACTGTTTTCCACCATCAACCGTGATTAGACCCAGGTACAAGCAAATGCCCGGCCCCAAGGCCCCCTCCCGAGCACCCCAGGATCCCTCCCCATCTGCTCTCGCTGTTCCTTCCCGGGCCCTGCAAGGCTCTTTCCCAGCTTCCAGGCCTCCATTCAATTTTCAGGCGTTGGCTTTTATTATGGATATAACCGGAATGAAATAAGATAGACTTTCCCCGTTATTATTAGAGGTGATAATTTGCAGCCTAAGTGCGTTGCCATGGAGACGTGAGAAGCCCCCGAAGAGGGAGGCCCGGCGTTGCGGCCTAATCCTGAGGTGATTTTCAATAGCACCAGCTGTCCCGGGGCTGAAAGGCATGGCAAATTACACCATTATTGGAGGGAAACAGGGAGGCTAAGCTAATTATTTGTGGGCTTTAGACACAGGTGTTCATAAAAGCGGGGCCGTGTGCTCCTCATCAAGGCCGGCTCGGGAGGGGGGAGGCCCGGCGGGAGGCCCCGGCCCTCATTTCAATCACAAAGGGCGGCCGCGGGCCTGCTGCCGCCATGGGCCTTCGCTGCAGGTAACCGGGCCTCGGCGGAGGCGCTCGTTGCTCTCTAGAGAACTGCTTTGTTTTTATTTTGGGCTGTTTTTTTTTGGTTTATGTCCTCTTTTCCTAATGTTTTTCTGGGAAATGGTGTCGGAAGATGGTGTTTTTGAGGGGGGTGCTGAGGCTACGTTTGGAAAGGAGGGTGAGTGGGGGGGTGGGGTGGCTGAGGACCCTGGGGAGAGCCTGGTCCTGCATCGTTTTTGCAAAAAAACCCGAAGTAGTTATAACTCAGTGTTTTGTTCTTTAATGCCAGGTATATCAGCTGGTGTTGCTTTTGGGGGTTTAGTGAATAATATGTGTTTAAAACTCTGCTAAAACAACTCGTGGCCTTCTGTCTAAACTGGTGTAATGTTTTGGTGCTTTTTTTTTTTTCTTCCCTTTGTACTGATGAGTGCAAGATAAGTATATATATTTATATATGACCAAAATGTTTTAAGACTAGAAAATAAGCTTATTGCAAGCAAACTGAGGAACCTGCCACAGAGAAAGTGTGTGGTTTCTCAGTGAGGAAAATGCTTGTCTGTGTATTATGTTTTATGGAAATATAGTGGTTAGGCCCATTGTTGCTTTTACTTAGTTGTTCTGTGCCTCAGGTTTTAGAGGCTGCTTCTCAACCCTGAAACAGTATTTAAAGTGTTTGGGATACTGTAAAACTTACTTAAACATTTTGGAGCGTTCTTACATTGTGATATTAAAACATATGAGGGTGGGAAGCCTGTAACTCCTTGCTGCAGGTGAGGAACTTGGTCATGGAGGCTAAAACTGGGTGAAATGACCCCTGTTAGCACCCAGTTTAGCCCCTGTTGATTTTTGGGAGGACTTGGTGCTACACCTTGTGACAGCTCGTGGACAAAATATATTTTATGAGAATTCAAATGTGACCAAACCAAAGGGTTTTAGAAATTTGCGTCTATTCCATTGAAAAAGGACAGTATTAATTTTGTCAAATCCGAGTATTTTCTTAAAGAAAAGACTTTATTAAAACATTTTCCATAAAGAAAACAGACTTAAAAAGCTTGTTTAAAGATTCCCCTTATTTTTAAAAAAATATAAAAAGTTTCTAGATTAGTAATTTATGTTGATTTAAAAGATATTTTAACAAGTAGACACCAAATTAATTTTGGTCAATGGCCAGATAAGCTTTCTGGCATTCTAATGAGCCCTTTCTGAAACGGTACGCAGCCTCTTAAAAATACTTCCGAGAAAAATATGTTGTCTCTTGGGGCAACCTTGGCCAACAAAGCAGCATCTTTCTTGATGTCTGGCCGAAAATGTCTGGTGGCACCGGAATTTGAATCTGAATTTGCTGAAGCTGGTGGTTGGGGCTTTTGTTAGTGGAGGATCCTTGTTTTTCAGGTGTGGTTTTGGTGTGTCTGTGCCAGGTGGGGTGTGTGTTAGGAGTGAAGAGGAATGTTTCTGGGCTGAAAGGGTACTGGTTGGTGTAAACTGAAGAGAGCATCCACTGGAGAGCACAGCAAGGGGAATTTGCTCTGGAAGTGTTAGGATAGAGCTTTCAGGTGTGTGGAATAATAAAGGATACCGGGCATTGGTACATGTTTCAAAACCCCAAAACCACGTGGTGTATTAAATTATTTTCTTGTAAGGTAACTTTATCAGAATAGTGGATCTGTTGCTGTTGGGAAGACCCCATGACCATGCAAGTGTGTGCTCAGATTTGTATTGTAAGTTAAATCCACGTGGTATTTGATGTTTCATCTTTTTACTGGATCTCCGAATAACACTACAGGATTGAGGCAAGGTCATGCATCTTCCTCCAGGGTTAACAACTGAATTTAGTAGTACAACCTCTGATCTTCTCTACTGCATCTTTTGAGGGAGGAATTCAATATCAAGTTCGGAATAGATTATTCAAATCAACAGCTGAGCCGTCAGTTTCTAATACTTTGTATTTTTATAGCCTTTTTGAGAAGAATACATGAAAACATTGCATACTATTAAGTGTCAAAGTACCATAAAAAAAATTCACACTCGATAGCTTCGAATGGCAGAGTGTAGGCTGATATGGCCAATTACTTGTCTTCCAAAGAATAATACCATAATAGATTCATTACCTTTCTGCTGTGATATAATGAAGAAGTAAGAACTGTTATGGTTTTTCTGCGCTGTGTGACACGTACGTTCACAGTGCAATAAGATTAGTGCTGGTAAAGGTAAGTGTTTTCTGTGTGCTCTCACGCCCCTAGCACTTTGTGAGCAGCCTTTAGGTGTTTACAGCAATCTCTTTTGTAGCTTTTCGGAGAGGGTGGCGGTGGTTTATGAAGTGAGGGACGTATCGGAGTCTCTGACCAGAAGCTGCGTCTCGACGGCGCCGAGTGTAGTTTTAATTGTGGGTTTATGCAAGCCCCCAGTCTTAACTGGGACCTCCACAATCCATAGTACTAAAAAGAACGTTCCCAAATGGCCCTCAGCCAAGCCTACTTGAGCTAAGCTTTTGGAAATACTCCTGGGTTGGATTTTTAGGAAGGCTGTGATGGGATTTCTCGGTCGCTGAAGGGCAGGTGTGCCCTGTGTGTGTGTTCAGTTTTGCAAAGCAGAAGCAACTTTGATAGTTGTATATCTCATGCTTTGGAGACCTGTCAAGAGAAATCTTAGTTTATATTTTTTTTTTATCCCCTTCTCTCATTTTCCTCTGAATTATTTGCTGTGTGTTGTTTATTAAAATGGGAATATCTGAAGCAAGTGGGAAGAAACCTGATGTGAGCTGAGGAAAAACCAAGGGAAAGCTATTTCAGGTGGGTCGTCGGGAGGTCATCAGGATGGAATCAGGGCTTTGAAGCCGATTTCTTCACGTGCTTTACTGCTGTGTCCCATATGGACACCTAGAAAAATAGGGGAAGAAGAATTTAAAGCTGTTGTTAGGGTGGCAGATGCTCTTTTCTTGTGCTCTTTTGTGTTTAGTGTAGCGTGTGCTGCTGTTACAACTTTCTTGTTAGACTTTGAGATGTTGTAGCAGGTGCTATGTGAAATCATATGTTTAAAAAGTGAGGATTTTTCATTGGGGAAAAGAAAGAAAAAGCACAGTAAAAAGCGGTGAGCTGGCATGGGGGGCTGTGACCCTGTGAGGGGTTTGCTGTGCGATAACACCTCGTGCACGGAGACAGGGAATGGCCCTTCCAGACGTGCACGGCTGAAGGGACAGGGTGAGCTGGGATAGCTGGGACTCAAGGACGTTCTCTGTGGGAAGTTCCTGGGAGGGCAAAGGGGTGCTGGAGTAGGGGGTGGTACTTTGGTACTTCGTGGTGATGTCCAGGGATGGCCACCCTTTGGGTGCCAACCATCCGCTGATTTCAGCATTAGTGGATTGGCACGAGACGAATTCCCTGGGAAGAAGAACAAGAAAAGAAAAGGAAAAACCAAATTGCTTTGTGTGGATGATGGAGTGTATTTGGTGCTGGTGAATCCCCCAGGGTCTCATCCCTGCAGGCCCCAGGCCAGGCTGCCTGTGCCTCATCTGTGCTAACGTTGTGCCCCCCCCCCCCCAGTTCTGCTCTGTGCCCAGCTGGTTTTCAGCTGCAGCCTCCCCATATGGGGGAAACCCAGGGAAGGCAGGGCTGCCCTTGCAAATTAGAAGGGTCCTGATGAGAAATTTCTTTGCAAAGTGGAAAACCAATGATGGGGACTATTTTATGGGCTCATCAGCGCGGTGCGAGCGGCGGTCTGGGTTGGGACTTAAGTGCCTGGGGAGAAACGAGGGGGTGCCTTTGAAATGAAAGGCCCTATTTAAACCCAAGCCGTTGTGCTGTTATTGTGGTTGCCCCTCATTATTGGGCCTTCTGCTGATTACATTCAACCCGACCAGCAATTATTGTTAAAATGAGCTGCAAGTGATGAACGGTGCTTGCAGGTAGATGGCAAAGCTACGGTAGTGGGCAGTGGTTAGCATCTTATTTGTCTTTAGTAAAAACTATCAACATTTAAATAATCAGGGGAATGTTCTGCCTCTAGATACTCTTTCAGTTCATTACTTCTCTGGGTGCAGCACAGTGCTGGTGGTGTTTAAAGAATGGAGTAGTGTTGCTGGTGCTGTTTTATTTTTTTTTTATCATTTTCTTTGCTATGAGAATGTACCCGAAGGGCACTGCTTTCTCTGCTTTCATATTTCAGCCTCATCTGGGAGGAGAAGTCTTGTAAGATGTGATTGTCTGCAGCTGTGCAGGGTAGGTAGTTACTTACTGCTCTGCAAGGTTGATGTGAAAACTGCTCCTTTTTATTTTTTTTATTTTTTTTCCTGGATAGGTAAAGCCAATGCAGAACAGCAGCAAGAATCACAGGGTTTGCATGCTAAATGTCACTTCACTGCTAGTGGAAAAGTGAGAAAACCGTTACTGAGTACTAATAAACAGGAACATAATCAGCCTTGTGAGTAACAGAAGGCAAATAAAACCTAAAACCTGGGAAGTGCATAGTGTGGTGACAGCAAAAGAGCAGGTGTTTGGAGGATCCTGGCTTTTGATGGTGGCTCTGACACTTTCTGTGGTTTTCCTCTGAAGTACTTGACCTCCTCCTGCCTAGTTAACCCAGTTGGAAAATGAGGGAAGCAAAGCAGAAGCCTCGGTGAAACTCGGATAGCACATCTGATCTGAAGTCTCCTGGGAAAAGGGCTTTACAAAAAACTGTGGGGATATTAGATGTTCATTCTTTAATGCTTCCTTACGTAGTGTTGCATGCCTGCGAGCGAGAGAGGTTAGACTCGCCGCGAAGAAACAGAAGGAGGCACTTTTTTAAACAAGCTTTCTGATCGGCTGTGGGTCCTACATCAAAGTCACTACCTGGTTTTAGCTCGTAAGGATTTCCATCCCCACTGAAGGGTGAGCCTCTGTAGGCTTTGTTTTAATGTGAAGTGAGTGTACGCGATTGATTGACCCTGAGGCAGATGTTTCTCGCTGTCATATTTGACACGAGGTTGACTTTTCTCAAATTTACAAGTTGAAACCAGCAGTTTTCTATAATTCCCCGTAAGCAAACATCTATAGCCCAGGACCAGCTGCTGCCGCCGCCGTTAATCGAGGCCGACGTGTCCCTGCAGCCGGGTGCCTGCCTCTGCGTGTCCCCAGGGAACTGAAAAGAATGACAGCTAAACTACAATCGCTGTCCCAGCCTCGCGCCTTGGCTCGCTCAAACCACTCCCTAATAATAGTATTACTTTATCTTGGACCCTTTAATCTCATTTATAATTTTAAATGGGAATAGCTAGTTAAAGCCACGGTGTTCTTTGGTGGCTGTGGGGAGCTGGGTTGCCAGAAACAGGGTCTGGTGTGTACAAAAAGCTGTCCCTGCTCCTGCTGGACCCCAAGTGGCACATCCATATGGATTGAGGCCACGCTGCTCTTTGTCTTTTCCCACGCTGGTAATAAAACAGGACCTAATTTGTCCCTCGTTGGCTTTCACCTGCAGCCTCGTTGACACGAGAGCTCAGAATGAAGTTGTGGCTTCCATTAAAAATAGAAAGGGCTCTTGTGATAAACGCGGTGGAGACAACGCGAGCGGTAAAATTGTTGGAGAAAAGCTCTTAGCCGGGTTGAAATAATTGTCGCAAGCGGGATGCTCACGGCAGGGCACCTCCTTTGTAATTTGCAAGGGACAATGACTTTTAAATGGTGGGAAATACAAGTACCCAAAACCTAAGTGATGGCACAATTCAAGCTGAAGCCACTGGAACTGGTGAACAAATGCAGTGTGAGCACATTTTGTGTGGCTCTGAAGAATACAAATGGCTCATAACTCTCCTTAGCTACATCTAGAATCTGCAGGATATGGTTTTTTAGCTTAGTTGTATAATTTTTATTCTCAGTACCAGGTTTTGATTATTGCTTGAAGTAGCCCAGAGTCATGTAATTGAAATTTGAGAGGCTCTATCTGCTAAAAAAAACCCCATAAATCTTGAAGAGCGCTGGGAAGTGGAGGGAAAACGTAGTAAAAGGGCAAGAGGCTGAGGGCTAAGAAAAAAAAAAAGCTGAGAGGCATAGTGTGAAAAAAGGGTTCTTGAGGCATTGAGTGAATAACCAGTTCTACCTACCTAAGCATTTATTGGAATTATGGTCATTCTGGGGTGAGAGTTTCACTTGTGGGACACTTGCTCCAGCATAAAAGTGCATCTTTCTGCTTATTTCTTTGGACACAGGGAGATGAAATTCTTTCTGTGGACATGGGAGTATCCACGTTTACATGAAAGCGATCGTAGTAAGGCTCCCTGCTTTTAGACAGCCGCTGAAGTATTGAATCCTGCTGCAGTGGAGATGAACTCAAGGCAGAATATCCAATATTTCCCTACTTAAGGATGTATTATTATTTTTTTTTTTTTTTGCTCCCCATAGTGGAAACAGCACGTCCTTTCCTCCTGCAGATGGATTCCGCTCTCCCTCTCCGCAGTAATCTCGCGGGCTAAGCAGAGCCCAGATGCAGCAAGGAGACAGCTCTGCTCTGGAGCCGTGCCCGTGCTGCAGCCTGGTTGCACGGCGTTGGGCTGTAACATCCCTCTCTCTCTCTCTCTAAATCTGCAGATAGCACGGGCCGAAACGAGAGAAGGTTTTACTGGGATGTCCTCATGGATCAGTGATTTCTGAGCAGTCGGTATCACTTGTGTGTATTCTCACCATTACCTAATAACCCCCCAGCTCAAGAAAAGTGCAGAAATGCTTCAGAAGTCCTTTGGCATTTGTCCTTCTTATGTCAGCTACAGCTGGAAAGCTGAACCTGCTCCTTTGCTGTTGTCTGAGCAGCATCTTTTTTTTTTTTCTCTTTTTTTACTTTCCCCTCCTTGTACTTGCCAAAGCAAATCTCAGCAAATCCCTTCTGAACTTGCAGTGCTGGCAGGCTTTTGTGGTATTTCACACTTCTTTTTTTTTTTTTTTTTTTTCTCCTGAAACACCCTCTTTGTTTCTCATGCTTAATTTGAAGGAAAGGCAGCTGATGCTGAGTGGTTTCAAAGAGGTCTCATCCTTATCTCAACACCTATGAGGTATTGAGTACGAGGTCGATTTTTGGGGTAAGACTAGTCTGTCAAACACCTCTTATGTTCCTCTGTAGTGACTGTGGTTTGTCACTGCTGGTGACTGCAGTGGGGGATTTCTTCTTCACCGAAGAAGACCTCAAGGTTTAGAGTGTGGCTTTTCTGTGTGTCCACGGCACTCGGAGTGACAAAAAGCAGGAGTTTGTCCTCAAGGGATGTGGCCAACTTGTGCTGCAGGCTGGACTGTTGCACTTGTACCATGTAATCTGCTTCTAGA
>JAOQGH010000019.1:1907080-1917541 GCA_025769975.1 Gallinago jamesoni | reverse complement strand
CCTGGCCCCATCCTCCTGACACCCACCCTTGAAGGATTTATAGGCCTTGAGCAGATCCCCCCTCAGCCTTCTCTTCTTCAGACTCAAAAGACCCAAGTCCCTCAGCCTTTCCCCAGCAGAGAGATGCTCCAGTCCCCTCCTCATCTCTGTAGCCCTCTGCTGTCCCCTCTCCATCACTTCCCTGTCCGTACTTTCTTCCTTTTGAAATATTTTTCTCTTTCACCATCTCTGGCTCCTCCTAAGATCAAGGTGTTGCCCTTTCATCGAAAGGTGTTTCATTTCTACAGCGTTCCTTGACAACGGAAACAAATCCATGCTCTACTGACGGACACGAGCGTTTGGTGCAGGGAAGCTCCCGTTGGCGTGAAAACGCTGCATCCTATCGGCATCCAGCGCGTTATTCCCACCCGTTTCCCAATGTCGTGCTTCAGGATTCCTAGAAAGTCTGTTCATGTGAAAATATTTAAAATAATGTGGTTTTTTTTTTCCCCAAAGCGCCGAACAAATCCGCGGCGGCGAAGTTGAAGGCTTTTAAATATTCCTCGCTGAATAAATAGAAGCAGATCACCCATGAAGGGTGACTGTTTATTCCACTCGTGAGAAGACCTTGATCATGTATTAATGAGGAGTATGATAATTAACCTTCAAGGGTGAGATCCCCTATATACATATATGCAAAATCCCATCTTGCCACACACCTTGAACTTTGTCTAGCAGCCAGCTGCCTTTGCTGCGCTCCTAAATCCCTCCCGAAATATAGAAATATATCTCTTTGCCCCGGGTACGCCCGCGCTGGCGTTATAAGGTAATAAATAACGACGTCTGAAGGTTGAAGGGCCTTCGTTAAGGGCCGCTCCGAATCGATTAATCAGTAGCTATCGATTACCGGCGTGTTCTATTAATTTCATTATGATGTCTAAAGGGCAATCCATAGCAATTAAATAAAAAGTCATCCGCTAGCTGGCGGTAATTGAATTTGTAAATTTATTAGCTTATGTTCATTTACTCCAAATACGAGTAATTAGTATTTTATGCAACTCTTTGGAAAGTGAGAATTCTTTTGGGGGATTCCTGTAATTGGGGCAAACAAAGTTATTTCGCCGGGAACCCCGATGCCGAGGAACGCGAATGATTTACAAGTAAAAGGAGGAACTTGTATCTTGAGTATGTGCAGAGAAACAAATAGACCAATTAGTGAATCCCAAAGATTTTTGTGTTTATTGTAAACATTTTTTTGCCTTTCCTCTGCGTTTCTCGCAGGCGGCGTTTGATTTTGATTTTTTTTTTTTTCTTTTAGTGCAGCGTTAATAATTTAAAAAGGTATTTCTTTCGTGGGGGAGAGAGGGCCCTGGTGGGCGGCGATGCCTTCGGAGTTCTGATGCAAAACCAGCCTCCTCTTTCAAACGAGGTGGGAAGGAGGAGGAAGAGGAGGAGGAGGGAGGTGGGAAATGTGTTTCTTGGCATTAGATGGACTGTCCCCCGGTAAATATCAGGACATATATTCTCAGCATTGATCATAACTATACGCGGCCCCGCTGATCGCGTGGAGAGATGCTCTCCCATTTGGAGTAATTATTCCTTTGGATTATCCCATAAATATGCCTGCCGGGTGAGGAAGGAAGAGCGGCGTTTCTCTCGGAGCTTTCAAAAGCTTTTGGATTTTTTTTTTTGCTTTCCTTGGGGAAGCTAACAACCAGTATAGAGACAAATGCAGACATTATCAGGCAAAATTAAGGTATAAATCACCAGCGAAAGAATCTCTGCAGCGAAAGGGGGGGAAAAAAAATCTCATTTTTAATTTTTTTTTTTTTTTTTTTTTCTCCTTGCGCTCTGCATTCTGTGTCGTGTCTGTAACTCTGTCGCAGCCCATTTGTTTGCCGGGTCCTGGCACCTCGTTCTTCTTCACTTGAGCGCGAGGCTGATAATGACAGGTTGGGTTAAGGGGTATCAGAAGCTCTGTCTGGGCTGGTGGAGGTGGCCATCGGTACAACCTCCTGCTGGCAGCGGTGGCTTCGTGCCCGCAGTTGCAGTTCAGCTGCAGTTTTTGCTCAGGGAGAAGCTTGTTCTTGGATATTTTTTTTTGCTCTCCTGATGAAATCACCGTTTCTGCGTCTGGGTGTGTTCTACCATTCCTTTTGGAATAGTTAAGCGTGGTGCTGGTTATAGAGTCAAAATGGTTATGACTGGAAGGGACCTTCAAGACCATCCAGTTCCAACCCCCTGCCGTGGGCAGGGACACCTCCCACCAGACCAGGTTGCTCCAAGCCCCCTCCAACTTGGCCTTGAACCCCTCCAGAGATGGGGCGGCCGCAGTTTCTCTGGGCAACCTGGGTCAGGCTCTCGCCACCATCACAGCAAAGAAGTTCTCCAGATCTCACCTCAATCTCCCCCTTGTCCCATGGATCCCCTCCCTGGCCAAGAGTCCCTCCCCATCTGATGGTGAAGGTTTTACATCTGCAAACCCTGTGCTCTCTCCAACCTCGTTGTAAAGAGGAAGGATGGGACTGTGAGGCTGTTATGGTGAGGGCAATGAGGCCTTTCTTTTGAAATTGGAACAAATGGAATATTTTACCTAAAATCTCCACTTCTGGAGGGATGCATACGTCAGCTCTAACAAGGAAGGCATTTTTCCATCCCCAGGACAGAGTTCCTGATCAGAATAAGAAATGCTCTTGCTTCTTGCACAGCAAGAAGCTTCCAACAGGTTGGACGCTCGTCTTAGTGTGGGAGGAATCTCCTGCGCGGAATGAAATGGTGAAAGGATGTGAAGCCAGATCTTTGTCGTACTGTGTGAATGCTCAGTCCATCGAGCTGTTACCTGTTATGGTTGTTCTCTGACAGTTGTTTCAATGATAGAAGTGATTTGTTGTTTTTAGATCCGTGAGTTGGCCGCGTCCACCACTGGATAATACATTCCGTGAGACTGAAGAGTTTAGGATTTTCCAACTTGTGCTATTTGTTTGGTTACTTCAGTTTATTACTTTTCCTTGAGCTTTCCTTTATGAAATCACAGAATGATATGGGGTTGGAAGGGACCTCTAGAGATCATCTAGTCCAACCCCCTCCCAAAGCAGGTCCACCTAGGTGGGTTTTGAATGTCTCCAGAGATAGAGACTCCATGACTTCTCTGGGCAGCCTCTTCCAGGGCTCTGCCACCCCAAAATGAAAGAAGTTCCTCTTCATGTGGTCTCCTTCAGTGCCTTATTATCCGCTGTGGTTAATAATTCCTTCGTAATTATTTTTCTTCATCTCAAGTCTTCTTCCAAACTTTCTCTTCAGCGTTACGGGTATTGGAGCTGCCTACAATACTGAAGTAGAGCCCCAGCCAACTCCTCTTAGGGATTTTTCCCACTTAAACCAAAAAAATGGCTTTGGTTTGGTGGATCACCGGGTTGCAGTGTCAGATCTTTACTCTAGTTGTTATTTTTTGGGCTGTCACACGGCTGAGCCAAGTGATCTAGATGGTGCTTTTTTGCTGACCTCTCCCATTTATTATGCTTTTATTTCGATATATCTGAAAACTAAGAGTTTCTAACAATTTATTGTTTGTTTTTCTTCTCCCCAGATCCCCGCATCACTGCACAACGCTTTCCCAGCAATGGCTGTTGTGGAATTCCGGTTGGAACGTGCCTGCTCCGCTGTCAGAGAGGATTCCCTGTCTCAGGTATGTCTTTAATGCATTTAGTGTGGGCCTGAGCTGATTTTCTTGGAGGTTTTTTTTTTGTTTGTGTGTGTGTTCCTCCTTATTTAATCAGACCTGTATGCTGGCAAGATACTCTGCAAACTAAACGCTAGTTTCTGGAAGCTCCTGTTGAGAGGCATTAATAAAAGTTGAAATTAGGGTGTCATCTTTCATAGCTGATATTTTTACGTTCCCAAAAAGTAATTGGGATGATGTTGTGTTTGTCATCCTCTGACAGCCTTATGTCGGCTGGCTCTTTCCCAGTTGTGGGATGGGAGTGTTTGTCGAACGCTACCGCCTTTTCTCTATTATCGACGCTACCACTCGGGTTCAGTAATGGGCTGTACTAATATGGATAAATCCCCCAAATGGATTCGTTTGCTAATAAGCTGTAGGTGGTGTCTTTGAAAAGAATAACATCCCAGACTGTTATAATTATGTCGGTCACAGACTTCTTTTTATTGTCCTTATACTTCCCTTATCTGGACTCGACAGTTCCCGGATTCTGTCACATATTGATTACCATTAGCTTCCTCTTGAGTTTTTAAATGATAATTAAAAAATATTTGGTTTAGTTTCTTCCCCGTTAAGGAAGACTGGCATCTCTCTTCTTGCTTTGTGTTTTTCCTTTTGTGAAACGGGTTTGTTTGGGCATCTGTATTTTTTGGTTTGTTGTTTTTTCTAAAAGCACGTGGTAACAGAATAATCCCTGTTTATACGTAGTTGGTTTTTTTTAATCCTGATTTGATCGACTGGTTTGACTTAAAATTGTGTTGAGCTTTGTGAACCTGGCCCTTTAAAAGCTGCGTGTGTGTGATTACAGTTTAAACTACCCTTTCCTTTCCCATAATAAATGCAATCAAGCCCTGATCACTTGCACTCAAACAGCTGATTTCCAATTTTGTGGGCAATTCCTTCTTATTTACTAAGAAAAAGACCACCATGAGACTCTGTCCTCCTTTCCACACAG
Organism: Gallinago jamesoni; assembly: GCA_025769975.1. Classification (NCBI taxonomy): domain Eukaryota; kingdom Metazoa; phylum Chordata; class Aves; order Charadriiformes; family Scolopacidae; genus Gallinago; species Gallinago jamesoni. The sequence goes on along the minus strand of JAOQGH010000019.1, from coordinate 1,912,889 downwards.
CCGTCACGGCTGTGATATTGGGTTAGGAAATGCAAATCTATAACTTTTATGTCTTTGAAGGCTCTTTTAGTACTGTTACTGCTACTTTGAAGTTTTTATCCTGACTGAAGCCTCCACTGACAGTTTCTCGTTTAGGACACTGCTTCATAACTCAGAGTAATTTCTGCTGTCTGGCTGGGAGCTTGAACCAGCAATATCATTTAGGGCTGTCACTCCTCTTCCCCGCCAGACACACTCTTAAACAGCATTAAGCGGTGACTCGGTCTCTGCAGCCTTGGAGATCACGGTGTCCTTGGTACAAACTCTGCTCCTTCTTCCATCTTCTGGCTTTTGGGAAACCTACCTGAGATATTCCTGCTCTGATTCCCGCTTTGCTTCCGGTGTGGGAGAGTCCAGGAGCCTCCTGCAGAGCTCTTGGTGTTCCCCCAAAACCCTTCAAGACTAGGTTGGGGCTCATACCTGTCTGCTGCAGGGGAAGGAGGTGGCTTCCATCAAGAGGAAGAACATCAGTGAGGTGTTCTCTGGTTTAGGACCTGCTGGGTAGCAGAAGACAGGAAGGATGGAGCTTGCCAAGATCAAACTTGGCAATTCTTTGTTGAAGATTGTATTCAGGGAAAGTTTCCAGGCAGAAGCTGGAAGGATCAGCAGGAATCAATCTCCTACACCCAAGGCTGCAACCTGCTTTTCTTCCACAAACTCCGGAGATGCGTAAAAAGAGACGTACGTATTTTGGGGATAGGGGGAAGAAAGAAACGCAGGACTCCTCACAAGCTGAATTGCCAGGTCTTTGGAACTCACAATATTTGTAGATAACATAGGTTTCATTTTTTGTTTTCGTGGAAATCAGGTGGCAAAAATTTCCTTTCACTTAAGAAAGCAGAATTAGAAAGTCCTGGTGTAAGACTGAAGGAGTGTTATCGATTCTATAGCCGGAAAGATGTTTACACTAAAGATTTCTCTATGAATTTATTTTTCCCAAGCATAAGGGTGGCTGCCTTGAGACGCCACCTGTGATCCATGCTGTCCAGGTCAAAAAGACTTCAAAGCGACGTCGGGGCAGAATATCTTCTTTTTGCATCTATGCATACAGAGGCTGAGATTTAGCCTGTTTTGCAAAATCCTTTTATATTCCCTTCCCTGGGTTTCTCCTTCCCCCTTTTCTTTTTTTCTTTTTTTTTTTTGAAGACATCTGTTTAAAACTCCGGCATTTAGGCCAGATAGGGGTCTCTTGATTGCACAAGCATGCTCCTGGCTCTCCGATTCAGCCAATTAAGGGCTCAGCTAGCCAGCATTACCATTTTAATGCTACTTATTGGGTGGCACAATTTGCTGCCTGTGAAGAATAGAGTTCATGCCCCGCTATGTGCGAAGCGGCTTATTTGGCACGCTTGTTGTTAAAAGAAATCTTTAATTACCGGCGGTTGCAGTATTTGTTTTCTCTGACTTGAGGAGGGGATGGAGAAAACAGAAACAAGCAGCAAAAGCCAAAGAATAATTGTCAAGTTCAACTGTTTATACTTTGCTTAGAGTTTAGAGATGTGGGGGGTTTTTTTTTGTTTTTTTTTTTTTTTTTAATCAGAGTTAGGTTAATGGTTGGACTAGATGATCTTAAAAGTCCCTTCCAACCTCGACGATTCTGTGATTCTAAGGTCTTGTTGTGGTGCTCATCCCTGGAACAGTTTAACCGTGCCACTGTTTTCGTGTTGCTTGCATGGATTCTAGGAAAACACGGGGTCTGATAGTGCTGCTTTTAATGTCAGAGTTAATCAGAATTAACTCTAAATTGGCGCTGGGGTAAAATTGGTGTAAGCTTTGGAAATAAAAAAAAAAAGGGGGAGCTTTTATGAACACACCCTAAATGCAGTGTTTTGAATACGTTAGCCTAATAAAAGTCTTAATCTCATCAAAATACAACTAATGGGTATTATTAGCCCCGTTAAAATGATACACACTTCCAGTTCAAATCATCTAGTTAATATGGAAAAGGCTCCCTAATAATAGAGCCAAAGGCGAGCTGTTCCTCCGAAGGCGAGTCAGGCCAGCTGGGCTGCGGTGCTGGAGGTGGAGAGGTTATTTATTCATAATTACTGTGGTTTTATTTATGCTACTGCACTCCTGGGCTTGGGCAGCACTGGCTAAACATAAACCTGAATAAAAACACGCGGGTGGTTGGACCCGAGACCATAAAAACCCCCAAACCCAGCGCCGCTGCAAACTCAACCTGTGCTGGGGTTAGAGGTTTCAAAAGTCCGACAGCCGTAAGGAAAATAAAAAAATAATGAGTGTGTGGTTGTGGGGTTTTTTGGATTTGTAGTTTGTGGTTGTTTTTTTTTTTTTGCTTAAAGATGAGCTGGATAAAATTCTTCAGGGAGTCCTTTGGAGCTGAAGGAAGCCAGAAAAATTTATTAGCTTTTCTGCCTCCTGTTTCTAGAACTTTAGATGGTTAGGGAGAGTCAACGAGTGACAGGGACAGCTTCCCACTCCTTATTTTGGAGAGGAGAAAAGCCAAAAGGGAGGTGGCGGTGGCTGGCCTTGGGCGTGCGGAGCCTGGTAGTGGGGGCTCTTCCCTCCGTGTCCCCCCACCTCCTTGTTTGCTGTTCAGGTTGAGCTTCAGCACAACGTGTGGCCCGTCCCCGTTGTCTGCAGCTCCACAAAAGCCTTGATTGCTCCTTCCCCAGAGCTAAAAAAACCAGCACGCCCCTCGACTGGAACAAAGTCAGACCCTTTGCACCTCTCGGTGTAGCGTTATCAAACATTTGTTCAGCACAGCACACCATCCAGAATCCATCAAACTTCATAATAAAGCAAAAAAAAAATTAAAAAAAAATATATATTAGTGATGCCAGACAAGGGGGGAAGGATGCGATGGGGAGACGGGTGGCGTTTAAAAAGCTTCTCGGCAAAATGTGGGGGAAGTTAATGGTTTGGATGTTTAAAATAAGGTGGGTTGATTATTTTTCTTGCTTATTTTTCAGTAATTTTTCAATTTCAAAGATGAACAGCCTCCCCCAATAAAAAAAAAAAAGTAGTACAAAAAGTTGTGTAAATGCAAGGTAGATGAGGGGACTGGGGTAGGGGAGAAGGCTTTGAAACTGGGAAAAACATCACAAAACTGGTTTTATATAAGCTTAGGTTGCAAATAACCATCCCAAGTGGGGGATGATAAAGAGCCATATGGGCAGCGGGATGGAGGGAGGGGGCTGATTCCCGTGCTCCCTTTTTCCATATCTCTTCCTGATGCCCTTTTTTGCAGATGCCGCTTGTGCCCCCGCGGTGTCCCAGCTCTGGGAACGGCGTTCCTGCCCTTTTCGCATCCCGAAGGGCACTTTGTTTCTTGGGATGTGAAATTTAAAGCCAGGTGGGCCAGCTCCATCCTTGGAGTTCCCAAGGGAGAACTGGCTGATGCACGAAGGCGTTGGACGTCTGCTGAATTTTATGGAGGGCAGGGAAGGAACGTGACCTGCTCGCCCACACCGGGGGCATAAAGTCCTTGCTTTTCCTCTTTTAAAAAAAAAAAAAAAAGGCACGATTTGGTGCAAAATCCTTATAAAGATGATGTTTAGACGCTCCTTGTCAGAAGTCCCTCCCTAAATTGCCTTCTGAGGGGGGGGGGGGTAACCAGAGACAGTGAGTTTTTGACTGCTTCTGTGAATTGATGTGCTGGGAAGCAGAGGGGAAACACTTTGGAGAGTTTGCCTGTCTGTAGCAGGAGTTGTGTGTGGAAAGAACATCTGTCAAGCCAAGCCATGGAGGCAGAAGCTTTCCCTTTAATTGAGACCATAACGAGAAACACTTGGAGGAAAGAAAAGCCCTGTAGTCAGAGCTGAAGCACCCAGGTAACTCTCAGCCCATCAGGAAATAAAAAAAAATAAAATAAAAAAAAAAGTCTGAGATGGGAGCGTTTCAGAGAAGTGGGGGAAAATATACAGCTCACTTTATTCCAGCAATTCATTTACTTTTATAGAACTATTTAAAAAATTGTAGCAGTGAATTACCAGAAGAGAGCTTTATGGCAACAAGCTAATGACTTCAAACCCCGATTCATTAAAAGGGAAAAAAAAAAAATATTACAATCACTGTTCCCTTGGGTTTGTTGTATATTTTATTTGGAATGTTTGTCAGTAAATTATGACTAATTTGAAATCATCCCTCTCCTTTTCTCTACGCAGTAGCAAGCAACTGCCTGTTTAAATGAGATGCTTCTAGGAGTCAGGCAAAAAGGAGATGTGTCCTTCTCTCCCCCGAATCGGTGGCCCAAGAACCGGTGGCAGAAGCTCTCTGGGAGGGTTTGGATGTCAAAGATGAGTCAAGGCAGGGATGTGACCCGGATTTATGAGCAAACTGACCTCCTCCTTGCCAGGTGGTACCCCGAAAGCTGCTGTTTTCCGGGGAGCTGATGGCAGTGCCTTCCAGCATCAAGCATTTTGCGGTAGGAACCCCTGGAAGAGCGGAGGAGGATTTCCCACCTCCAGCTAAGGACTCTGCAGGGGTTTATTATTGCCTGCAGCTTGCAGCAGGTTTTTAAGGATGTCAGTTTGCCAGCGCAGGCTGCTGTGAGAAGGTGAGCAGGGCTCAGACTCCCTTGGAGGAAAAGGACCCGATGCTGGGAGGTACAGAGAGCCCTTTGAGCGCCGTAGAGCTGCTTGGTGATGGGAGAGGCGTGTGGTGTGCTCTCCTCCCACCCCAGCTCTCTCTCTCATCAAAGTTGAGAACTTTATTGACCCTTGGCCACTTCTGGCAGCTTCATGAACGCTCCTTTTCTGCTTCCCTCCATAGCTTATGTCTGTTCTCCATCGCTTCTTTGGTACGTCAGTCCAGGGCAATTGGAGAGACCGGTTTATGGGCTCCTGCGGAGCGTGGGTGTCCCTCTGCAGTTACTGGAGCCACAGTAAAAGGTGACCTCGGTGACAACTCAGGGCTTCTATCCATCTGGTCACAGCTTTAAAGCTTACACCTGGGTGCGGGTGGGGGAAACGGTGTGACAGTCCAGGTCCCGTGCCCCGACTTCTGCTGATGGTCAAGGATGCAGCAAAAATAAACGCTGCCGAATTGCCTGAAAAGGACCGTAAATCCCAACCGTAAATGTAGAGCGGAGCTGAGATTTATCTGTGCCCCACGAGACAAGGCACAGGAACTGCCTGTCTTAACTGGACCTGACTGGACCTAACTGGCTGAAGGTTAGCTCGGTTTCTAGCGCAAAAAAATCTCGTCACAAGGATGCAAGCGCTGAAGGCCAGGGCTGGGGTTGGGTCTGCCATCTGTTGTGCCTCTCTGAGTATCGATCTGTAGCGAAAGAAGGATTTTATTTTGGGTTTTTCCCCATGGAAAAACAGCTGTGCAGGGGGGGGACGCTGCCAACTGTGGTGTGAGGCCACGCAGGCGGCTATAGATGGAAAATCATCCGCGTCTATTTGTAGCAATGGCATCTGTACAAGTGAAGGCAGTGCTGGCAGCTCGTGGAAAAAGATTTCTGAGACGTTTGCACCACAGCTTGGTGCTTGTCGTTGAAAAAATACACAGATCCTTAAAGATGCACGTAGGTACTTAAGGTGATTCCCTATTTTTTCATGCTCCACCAGCACTTTCAGATACACCTCCGCTCCCAAGAATTGTGTTCATTGAGTTGTTTCCTGCTCTGTAGTTACAGTGCTAGTTAGTCACAGAATCAGAGAATGAGATGGGGTTGGAAGGGACCTCTGGAGATCATCTAGGCCAACCCCCTGACAAAGCAAGGCCACCCAGAGCAGGTCCCACAGGAACATGTCCAGGTGGGGTTGGAATGTCTCCAGAGAAGGAGACTCCACCACCT
>JAOQGH010000019.1:1895139-1906980 GCA_025769975.1 Gallinago jamesoni | reverse complement strand
CAGGATGCCATTGGCCTTCTTGGCCACAAGGGCCCATTGCTGGCTCCTGGGCATCCTGTTGTCCACCAGGACTCCCATGTGTTTTTCCTCAGAGCTGCTCTCCCATCATGTTTCTCATTTCATCTCCCATCACTTATCTCATTCCATAGAACACTTTGCAAGTTCCTGTTAATTACATCCTTTTTCTCCCAAAATTTGCTTGGAGATGCTGACAGCTGTGGGTTTCAATCCTGCAGACCTCCTGCTTCTTCTGGGTTGTCTGTGGGTCAGTCCCCGTGGCTTCCTTGGAGAATCCCAAATATAACTCATAGCCGAGGGAGGAGGAGGCTGGGACACGTGGGACACATTTCATCCTCCATCCTGTTGTCCCTTTTCACAGCACGTGAAGGACACCAGAGTGGATTTGAAGACTTAAAGCTGTTTTTGGTGTGATGTATTCTCCTTGATTTGTTTTTACCTTCAACTATGAACCTTATTTTGGTTTTGGTATTGGAAACCCAGCTCACCAGTAGCATCTTCTAGAATCTTTACATAGTTATAAAGGAAGAGTAGCTGAAATAAGGGCTTGCTTTTCAAAATGAAAACATTATTTACTCTGTGAGGTTGTAGAATCTGTTAGTGGCACTTTTTTAAGGATGAGACAAACACATACCAAATATGATTTTTGCTTCAGCTGAGGAAATGGAAATGCTGGCTCTGTTTGCTAGGATTCCTGATAAGGAGCTATCTTCAAAAATGGTAAGCGAAGAGGGAAATCCCGCAGGAGCGGGGAAAAGCAATGTATGCCTATTTTTAACCCATCTTCCTGATGGAAAGTTCTCCCTGACCCGTAATCTTAAGTCTTGCATCTCTAGGTCTGTAACTTAAGCCTGTTACATCGTGTATCTGCTTATTCCTATTGCCTTTGCATCAGCATTTTCCCCTATTTGGCAAGTTATTATATCTCTCCGTAGACTTTTTCCTCTTCTGGACTAAATTACCTCTGTTCTCGTGTGCTTTGTTTGTGGGCTGTGTTTTCTAGATGTCTATTCATTGCTGATTTTTGGGTTGTTTGTTTTTTTTCCCCCAGTTATTTGCCTGTGTTATTCACCCTTCTAGGACCAGCAGAAAACAAATCCTGTTTGGCCGATGACCTGTTCTAATCCTTAAATGCTTTTTTGCGGAGCTGGTGTTGGGCCTCTCATTCCTCATCCTGTATTTTCACGACTTATATTTCTTATTTCTTATACTTCCACTGCCATTTTGAACTGCGTCCCGTTTCTTGTTCTGCATGAACGCAACTAGAAAAAGGAATTCTGCGTTCAAATCCCACCCTGCAGAAGACTTCCACCTCTACGGCTTGGTTGATTCTTCCCAGCTTAGTAAGAAGCTGTGTATTCACTATTTAATTGTTGCAGGCGTTAATGAAAAGATGAGAACTTGCCATCAGGGGAATCCCAGCTTAATACTCAATCCTGACTTTGCAATAAACCCCTAGTGAAGACTCTCTCGTTAGAAATAAGATTTATACCTGCTTGTAGAAACTGCAGCTGGATAGTTCTCTAGGTTGTCTTACAAGAGGCAAAACTTGTCAAAAACAAGTCAAAACTTGTTGTCAAAAACGTTTTGTCAAAAAAAAAAAAAAGAGTTCTGATGTCTGCAGCTTTTCCCTGACTGCGGGGTTTCTTGTCACGGGAATAAATCACTGAGGTTCAAGTACCAAATTGAATTTCATGATACTCAGCCAAATAAATATTCTCTAATCTTTTCCACAGACTCGTTGGCAAGATCCAGCTCCTTGTTCCAAAAGCTGCTGTTTAATACCTGGTTGTTTAAACCTTCCCCTTCTTTCTCCGAGTTGAGTTTCATTTTGCTTTTTCTCATCCTTACTCGCAGAATCCCGGAATGCTATGGGGTTGGAAGGGACCTCTGGAGATCATCTAGTCCAACCCCCTTGCCAAATCAGGGCCACCCACAGCAGGTCTCACAGGGACTTGTTTAGGAGGGGTTTGAATGTCTCCAGAGAAGGAGACTCCCCCACCTCTCTGGGCAGCCTCTGCCAGGGCTCTGCCACCCTCACAGGAAAGAAGTTCCTCTTCATGTTGAGATGGAACTTCTTATGATCAAGTTTGTGCCCATTTCCTCTTGTCCTGTCCCTGGGCACCACTGGGGCCTGTCCCCATCCTCCTGACACCCACCTTTGAAGGATTTATAGGTGTTGATCAGAATCCCCCCTTGGTCTTCTCTTCTCCAGACTCAAAAGACCCAAGTCCCTCAGCCTTTCCTCCTCAGAGAGATGCTCTATGCCCCTAATGATCTTTGTAGCCCTCTGCTGTCCCCTCTCCAGCAGTTTCCTGTCCTTGTAGAACTGGGGAGCCCAGAACTGGACCCAGTGCTCCAGCTGTGGCCTCCCCAGGGCAGAGCAGAGGGGGAGGATGACCTCTCTCGATCTTCCTTAACCTTGACTCAGTGGAACGCTCTCTATCTTTTCTCATTTTGTCTCCCAAGCTTCTGCCATTCCTTTCTCCAGAGTTTGGGTCCTTGATTGCCCATCAGAGAGGGAGGAAATATTGTAATATTGTCGGCGGGACAGCAGAAATATTGCAACATCTAAAGCTAGATACGATACGAAGAGCTCCGAGTTCAACCAGATGCGATGATCGTTTGGATTTTTGGGAAAGAAAAGCGTGTAGCGAGGGTTAGCAGCTGGGGGGAGGGATAACGTGCCTCTCCGAGATGGATTTTATTCCTATTAGAACATGTGAGCTGGGTCTCTGCTCCTTGCCATTTCCCATTTTAGCTTGTGGCTAGACCTTTCCACCTCCTTTAAAAACCAAAACGAAGGGTGAAAGCGAAGATCTGCACCGGGTTAGCACACACGTGGCTCCCCTTTGGAGCCTCAGGGATGCCTCAAGGATGTGCCTCAGGAAGAAAAATTCTCCCTTCTGCTTCCAGTTTACTCTCCGTATAATAGCTAGATTAGCCTCCACAGCCAGGAAAAAAAAAAAAAAAAAATAATGAGGGTTTTGATTAAGACAAGCTGGAAAAGGGCCAAACGCTAATAAAATTAGCGAGAACCTGGCCTCTTCCATTTAAATGAATTGTCTGCGTAATGAGAAAAAAAAAAAGAAAGTTTAAATTAGCAAAGCAGTGCCCCAAAATAAAACATTAGTAATCTTTATTACTGGGAATCTGTAGAGTCTGAAAACAAATTGTTCTCTTTTTCATTAATGCTTAATTTAGCTGGTAAGCATAGAGTTGCAAAATCGTGTAGGGGAAAGAGTTATTACAGGAGGTTGTTGGTGCCTCCCTGTTGTGCGTTGGAGTTTTCAACCCTTCCTGAGCAAGTGGTCCTTTGGGGTCCTCCATGTAGGTGGGCATCTTCCTTAGCTCAGCGTAGGCTGGAGGGACTGGAAAGCACTGCTTCATAAAGGTGGTCGTTGAATCCAACCCATAATTTCTTCTTTAAAGTTGTTAAAAACACTAAACATCCAAGTCACAAGCCTGCTGGGGGCTTGGTGCAGTGATGGTGGGCGTCACTGGAGCTCATGGTGGGGATCGGGGGCGCTTCATGGATCGGTGGCACTTAAGATATGGGTGAAAGCAAGAGGAAAAGTCAATATTTTGGACCAAAAGAACGAAGCTGAGCTCTGAGCTGGTGTCACAGGTTGTGAGTTGTAGATGTGGGGAACTGGCTACCCAAGAAGGTCTTTGCAGTAAGTGGGAAGTCATAAAATCATCAATATATATTAAAATATATTGAAACACGAGCATCAAAACTTGGAGTCAGGTTCTGTCTAACTTAGGAGACAACGTAAAAATTCACTGGGGGCGATGTGACGTGTCTCTCTGAAGTGACGGGCAGACTTACTTATTTTTTTTTCTTCTTTTGCCTACGGAGGAAAACCCCCTTAAAAGTCGTTTAAAGGCATTTCTGGTGCCTTAGTAGCTGTCAATTTGATACCCTGCCTATTTCAGGTGGGCCCACAGGAAGCTGCTTTGCCTAGAACCCCGTTTCTTTAACGTTATTCTTGTGGCCGGAGGGATTTTAATGCTATTAGAGGAAGGAGGGGAGGAGAGGGATCTAAAGACTCAAGCTGGTCCGGGCTCAGCGCGGTGATTACTGTTATTAGAGCTCTGTCCAAGTTGGACCAGCACCTGTAGAGCGTCTACGTGGAAATGGGCTTTTTAACTCAGCAGGTTCCTTGCCTTGGTGTGCTCGGAAGCTTCTCTGCCGCCGTGAACAGCAAATTCAACCATTTACTGCTTTTTTTTTTCTTCTTTTTCCTCTTTTTTCTCCCCCCCCTACTGTTTAGCCCTGGTCTTTCTGCGGGGTGGAAGGAGATGAGATGCTCAGCCTTTGCCAGGTTCTGGAAACGGAACATCTGCCGGTGGGGGCATCTCCGGATAGGAAAGGGAAGGCTTTTCAGCTGCGGGGAACGTTGATAAACAACTAATTCGTGGTGTTAGAGAAGGGGAGATTATGGCATCCCCGCTCCGAAAGCCTTGTATTAGCTGGGAAACAGCAGATAACTATTTTCTTTCCTCTTCCCGCGCGGTCCAGACCAAGCAGGGTTCCTGCTTCTCTCCAGGCAGGTGGTTTCTTCCCTACCTTTGGCGTAGGACTTTCGGCATCGATTGCCAAGTAACTTGCCATTCCCATAGGATTTTATGCTCGTCTGCCACCGAGGAGCACCTGAATCCCGGGATGAGGGCTTTGGAGCGGGAGAAATTTCTCTGCAGCTCAAAAGACGCATGAATGGCTGCAAATTAGACAAATGGGGTTCTACCAGCTGTCGTCAGCGCCCCTATCCGCTTCCTTGAATGCTTTAGGAGAATTTTTACTATGAGTTTGGCAGTTTCCCATAAAAAAAAAGCCTTCACGGAGGTGCAGATGGTTCAAGTCAACTCCTGATTAGAGCTTTAAAGATTCTCAGGGCGCTCTGTCAACTTGCGTTTAATTCATCTGGGAGTTGCCTTCCAGGTGAGGCTATTAATTTGCTTGCTATTTGGTTTGGTTTGTTTGTTTGTGGTGGGTTTTTTTTTTTTTCTTCCTTTTTTAAAAAAAGACTTTTGTTTCGGTTGAGTTGCCTTTAAAACGAAGGCACGTTTTTAATTATATCATCTGGTTTATGTTTCAAACGAGGCAGGTGTTGGAAGTAGCGTATGCGAATCGGGTACCCGAAATATAGAAATAACAGATGTTGAGCCATACAGCTGTGGCTACAGGGGGAAGTGTTTTCTTCTGCATCTTCCCTCGTCTCATCGCTTTATTAGCTCGTCAAATCACCGGCAAAAAAACTTGGAATTCTTCCTCTTTTCTGGATTCTTGCCTCCCCAGACCGTGCTCCAGGTTGGGAGGGACCTTGAAGGCTTCAGAGTCGAGCTGCTCATCTCGGGATTTGGGTTAATAGCAGTGGTTTTTAACTGTGACAAACAAATAAGGCAATTAGACACTGGCTTAATTAGGTGCCTTAACACGATAGGGATGTTGGGAGCAATGCCTCCGGCTTTGTGGGAACCTTTTCTAAAAGAGTTTAAAGAAGACTTTATTTTTTCCCCACCCCCCGGTATACATTGGGGTGAGTTTTTTTTTTTTAATGTCAAATGATGGGTGGATTTCTTGCAGGCCGTACTGGGGAAGTCCTGCACACACTGCCCACCTGTAGCACGCTTGAGCAGTGCTTAAATCTGCTCCCTGGTGCCTAAATCCAGCCGAAATCGACGGCTGGTGCGACTTAAGCAGATGTTTAAGGGTTATTGTGGCTGGGGACAGCGATGGGAATCAAAGCCTGGGATGCATGGAGTGTGTGTGGGGGGGAACTTTTCATCCCAATTTCAGCTCTAGTGGCATCTCCCAACGATGGGATGAGGTGTCCATCTCTCTCCCCTGCCCATAATTGCTCCCGGAGCGACCGATTACCGGCCGAGAGAAGAGGTGATGGTAACGAGCCCCCGTGCAAGAATCCCTCTGCTGTGATTTTTTTTTTTTAATTATTATTTTTTTTTTTAATGCGCCGTGGCTGCCGGCGGTTGGTAGGAAATCTAAAATGACAAAAGGGCATCACAGGGGACTTGCTCCTGGCCCTGCTGGGTAGGAAGGTGTTTGACCTTGGGGAAGGTAAAATAGCTCCTTGGAAGTGCTGCTGGCAGTCGGTGGAAGAGGAGGAGGAGGAGGAGGATTGAAACTGCCTTCTAATTAAGTCAAGGAACAAAATAGCCAGAGGGGAAAGAATTTTACTTTTTTTTTTTTTTTTTTTTGTTGGAATTTAAATGGAGCCCCAAGGAAACCTGAAAAGAAGGGATTAGATCCAAGAGGAAATGCATTCCCAGTCTGGGGTAGGATGTGCTGTAGCACGGCCTGGGGGGAGATGTAAAGCTGGCAGAAAAACATGATTTTTAAACTTGCAGCTAGATAGACATCTAAGGGTTGTGATCTTGGTGAGAATGGGAGAAGCTGCTCGTGCTGGGATCAATGAGAGGAAGCAGCATCTGCGACCCTGTTAATTGGCTTTTATAAATAATTTTGGATTTGTCCTGATTTACGTCAGGGTATTTTCCATTTTCCTTTGTATTTAGCGGTCTTTCTGTCCTCCTTGTAGCTTCAGTCCTGGACTGTGGAGGTGCTTTTCATCTTCACCTGCTTCTCCAGGGCGTTGCAAGGCAGGAGCAACACCTCAGCAGACCTGCGTGGGCTTGGGGTTGGTAGTATGGAGGTCTTCTGGCAGAGGTTGTCCTCTCATCCCCCTTATTTTCTTTCTTCTCGGGTACATGTGGGGTTTGTGCTTCCACCTGATGAAGGTGTCAGGAGCCTGTGGGCTGTGCCCGTGCCATCGCTGCAGGCTTGAGGTCTTGTCTGTGGGTACTGGCTTTGCCAAAACTGTCCCACATCATCCCCAAATGTGATTTAACTAAGGTTTTATCTTGCCGGTACAGGCAGTTACTCTAAATACAATGATTTTGCAAAATAGGATGAATTTACCAAGTGGTCCGTTCTCTTCATCTTAAAGAGGAGGGAACAAATGTCTCCCATAGCCCATCCTTTTGGAAGAATACTTGGAGTACTGGGTGCTCCTGCATGTCAGGTGTTATTTGCTCTAGTTGTATGTAAAAGGAATAGGAATGCCTTTCCATCCCACTTCATATTTTCCTGTCCTTTTTGAAAGGCTCTTTTCTCTGATTATTCTTAAAAACTTCAGAGATTTAATTTTTCAATGACATCCTGGCCCAGCTTGCCCAGAGAAGCTGTGGCTGCCCCATCCCTGGAGGGGTTCAAGGCCAGGCTGGATGGGGCTTTGAGCAACGTGGTCTGGTGGGAGGTGTCCCTGCCCAGGGCAGGGGGCTTGGAACTCAATGATCTTTAAGGTCCCTTCCAACTCTAACCGTTCCATGATTCCTTTTGAAAAGGAAGATGCTAAACCTGGCAGGGCACTTCTAAGAGCGAGTAACATGTTAAATGTTGACAACAGGATGGCCATGAGCCAGCAATGTGCTCTTGTGGCCAAGAAAGCCAATGGCATCCTGGAGTGCATCAGGAAGAACGTGGCCAGCAGGTGGAGGGAGGTGTCAGGAGGATGGGGCCAGGCTTTTTTCAGTGGTGCCCAGGGACAGGACAAGAAGAAATGGGCACAAACTTGACCCTCAGAAGTTCCATCTCAACATGAGGAGGAACTTCTTTCGTGTGAGGGTGTCAGAGCCCTGGCAGAGGCTGCCCAGAGAGGTGGTGGAGTCTCCTTCTCTGGAGACATTCAGACCCCACCTGGAGACGTTCCTGTGGGACCTGCTTTGTGTGGCCCTGCTTTGTCAGGGGGTTGGCCTAGATGTTCTCCAGAGGTCCCTTCCAACCCCATATCTATCATTCTATGATTCTTTTTATGCTTCTGTTGGGGAAGGAAGCCCGTTTCTCTTATCCATTGTTGTTATTTACGAACCGATGTCAATTAGCAACAAAAGGAGCTGTTATTTCTTTACCAGTGTGGGAATATATGATGGTTGCTATCGCGTAGGAGGAACTCTTGTGCTTATTCCACTTTGAAGGCAAAGCACCCATCTCCATCTCACGATGGGGGGCGCAACGTAACATGGCAGAAGCTGGTGGGCGTTCGATTCAACCCGTCTTTTTTTGCTCCTCCTGCCTGATTCCTTGGCCTTGCATATAATTGTATATAATTAACGCTGTGCTACGGGTTTAGAATTTACCACACCGTTAAAATGCTGTTGAAAAACCAAGGGATAATGGCACTGGAGCAGGTCAGGGAATTGGGGTCTTCTCTTGAGCGGCCACTGGGAAACAGATGCTTTGAGAAAAAATGCAATGAAGTAATCAGTTAAATAAAACACGTAGGTTTTTTGTCCCAAAATTCCAGAGGCTTGGTTTTTCTTTTTGGCAGGTAAGGATGGATTCTAACTATTCAGATAAAAGAGCATCCTTAAACAAGGTAAGCTTAACAACTCTGATAACCAGTCACTCCTTTTCCCATAGCAGAGCTCAGTCTCACCAGTTCATTGGCAAAACATGGTGGGGGGAGGAAACGACAGGTGGTGATACTGGTGAGGAAAGGAAATAAAAGAGGGATTAAAGCCAAATAGATTTTACTGGAGGGATTCCTACCTGTTATAAAAGTTATTTTCAACGTAATAGCACTTCTCACAGCGGATAGTGGAGGCAGACGAACAAAAAGAGCTAAGTGCACTTGGAACAGCTTGAAAAGAAGGGCGAAATGGCTTAAAATAGGGAGAGAATATTGACTAGGTGGATTTAAAACTACAGGACTGCGCCGTGTTAATTGCTCAAAGTCAGCCTTACTGCAGCGGCGAGTCCCGGCTGGCGTTTAAAATGGCACGGAGAGAGCCCCCGGCGCCTCTGAAGATCCAGCTTTTATTTAGGTGTCTAACCAGGAGCAGAAATCTTCGCAACATCTGGCCTCAGCTGCGCACGTGGAACACTTGAAAAACCCTAGCACTGAGCCAAAAGGGGGGAGGGGGGGGAAATATCCCTGGGGAGCTTCCCGGGGAGAAGAGAAGCCGGGCTACATCCTCCGGAGATGCGAGGCATGGAAAATAGAACCTTCTGGCTCTGTCACGTAGGGTTGGGAGATGAGGGGGGGGTCCTTTGTCACTGCCACGGGTCTCCCGCTCCCCGCAGGGATGAGCTGGGCTCCTGCCAGCTCTTATACAAGTTTGATGAGGGGGGTCTGTTCTCCCCCGGCACCAGTGTAACCAGCAGGAGGGCTCTGGCCAGCAGGATTTGCTGTATTTGTCAAAAAAAACCCCACCCCACGTACTGGTTTATGCCGCTTGGCCAACTCTAAATCTGGAGGCTCAGCGGTGAGACTCCAACTTTGTGCTGGAGATAGAAATTTGGGCTCTGCTTGACTCCTCACCGGGATCAAAATAGATTCGCTCTTCCCTTCGGTAACTGGGATGAGCCGGGTCACCGTGAAGACTTATTGTTCCGTGTTAATTACTAAAGAGATTAAGAAATTGAACTCAAGCCAAACGGAGCATATGGCAACCCAGTCCCAACCTACCGCGGCCCCGAGCTGCTGGAGGAAGGTGTTTAAATAGAGGGTCTGCTTACGAAATACTTGGTATTAACTCCATCATCTCCGATAAAACATGTCCATTTAAACTGGCCACACTGGTATCCAAGGTTCTTGGATGCTCTCTTTCCAAGGACTGGGGAGGGGTGGACTTTTGGAACACAACTAGGCAGTGTGGATCTGCCCTTCCGCTTCCTTTATGAGCAACCAGTGGTTCAGGTGAAAATTTATCTTGTAAACCCTCTAAAAAAGTGAATGTGCCTTAAAACAACTCTACCCCAAAGCTCATATTTTTGCAAAGAATTCATCAGATGATTTTCTGCGCCTCAGAATTGTTGTTTTTATTTTTTTTTAATGCTTAGAGTGCTGAGCCTGAGCTGTGGCAACTGCTCTTCAAACTATAGGTAGTCACAGAATTATATGAGGCTGGAAGGGACCTCTGGAGACCATCTACTCCAACCCCCTGACAAAGCAGGGCCACCCAGAGCAGGTCCACAGGAACGTGTCCAGGTGGGGTTGGAATGTCTCCAGAGAAGGAGACTCCACCACCTCTCTGGGCAGCCTCTGCCAGGGCTCTGCCACCCTCACAGCAAAGAAGTTCCTCCTCATGTTGAGATGGAACTTCTTGTGGTCAAGTTTGTGCCCATTTCCTCTTGTCCTGTCCCTGGGCACCACTGGAAGAAGCCCTGTCCCCATCCTCCTGACACCCACCCTTGAAGGATTTGTAAGTATTGATCAGATCCCCCCTCAGTCTTCTCTTCTCCAGACTCAAAAGACCCAAGAAGTCCCTCAGCCTTTCCTCAGCAGAGAGATGATGCTCCAGGGCCCTCATCATCTTGTAGCCAACATTTTGATGTTGATGCTATTCTGGGCTGTTGAAAGTGACTTTTCAGGGTAAAAAAAATCTTTTCACTGGTGTCAGTGGAGTCAAATTAGCTACAGTCATTGAGATCAGAATCTGATTACCTTTCTTTAATGTTTGGAGCTCCAAATAAAGGTCTTCTGCTGTAGAAACACAGCACCAGCCCAGCAGTTTGCATCTGGGTTAAATAACTGATGTTCTTGTGACAAATTTGCCTGTCCCTCGGTGGAATTTTGTGGTTGGACTCGACGATCTCAAAGGTCCCTTCCAACCATGAAGATTCTATGATACTGTGAATATGCTGTAGAAACAGTGCTACCACAGTGGTGGCAATTAAAGGGGATTATGGGCTATTGCTAATTACTTGTCTTGGTTTTATTACTTAATTTTGTCCCGGGGGATGTGGAAACTGAGCTGGTTTTTGGCTGTGTCTTCTCACAATCCAGTCTCAGCCCACCACATCTACTGGAAGGAGCTTTAGTGCCATTGCTGGCAAGATCTCTCACCGCTTCCTCACCCGTTCCTCTTCTCCTGGGTCTCCTCTTGCTCTTGTAGATGATCATCCATAAAAATAGGACACATTAGCACACGCTGACTAGTAAATCTTTAGAAGAATGGAATAATCATTCAGAGGTGACTCAGGCTCACAGTAGTTTGAGAAGAAAACCACAATGTAATAGATTTATTTATTTTTTCATGTGTCAAGAGGTGACCTCTGGCCTCCCTGACCTTTCTCCTCGGTGGGTTAAAGACAGCGTAGGAGAAACATCAGCAAATTCAATCAGCGTTGATGAATAACTGACAATTGTTTCTTCTCCTAAATCACTTCTGTGGTTTATCTTGCTCTGTACCTTCTAAATATTATTTAGTTCCCTAGAAGGAGTACTTCCAAAGTTATTTTGCTTTAAAAATTCGGTCCCTTTGTGACTGCTCATCTGTTCTGGTACTTTTTTTGGATGGTCACTGGCTGTGTCAGGACAGACGCGTTCCTCAGGAATAGACATTTTCTTTCTGTCTCTGGTTCTGCAGCTTAATTTACTGTCAGGGAAAAAAAAAACCAAAAAACTAGCCACAAAGTTGTACTCATATAAAATTTTGAGGTCTTTTGCCCTGTTCAGAGCTGGACTGTGGTTTGTTTCTCTCCACTGATGACCTAAGGAAGGTGGCAGTGGTTTCAGAAAATTTCCTGCAAAAAAGGGTGATGTACCCAGCACCAGGAGCAGATCTTTGGTGCTTAGCTGAGATCCAAGGTGTAGTTAATAGAGCTGTTTCCACCATTGCCCATCTCGCCGTCACCTTTACAAGTGGTGAGGAAAAGATGACCGTTCAAGAAGTTCAGGGAACTGCTGGAGAGGGTACAACAGAAGGGAGACCAAGATGATGAGGGGCCTGGAGCATCTCTCTGATGAGGAAAGGCTGAGGGACTTGTTGGGTCTTTTGAGTCTGGAGAAGAGAAGG
>JAOQGH010000019.1:1857980-1869660 GCA_025769975.1 Gallinago jamesoni | reverse complement strand
CTCTAAGGTCTCCTTGGAGCCTTCTCTTCTCCAGGCTGAACCCCCCCAACTCTCTCAGCCTGTCCTCCCAGCAGAGGTGCTCCATCCATGGATCATCTCCGTGGCCTCCTCTGGGTTATGGTTATTTCAGCCCAACATTTCCACTGATTTTCAGGTTTCGATGTCACCATCTCTGGTTTTTGGAGGCTCTGAGATGCTTCACTCTAGAGTTTTTTCTTCCTCTTCTTCACCTGCCTTCCTTTAATAACGTCTCCACGTAAATACACAGTTAAACTGGTGCCGTTGACACACGCTGAAGGTTGGAAGCTGATGGTTTTGACAGCCCAATCCTTCACGGCTTGAGCTGGAGAACTTGGTGAAGAACGAGGTGCCTGCTTTGAACGAGCCGCGTGTTGGCGGCAGAGCCCGTCGGTGTTGTCAGCACGAGTCAGATCGATGACATCGGAAACGGATCTTCTCTTTTGAAGCTTCAACGATCTATTTGGGTCAGCACCTTAGAAACTCATCCTGTGCCCTTGGCTGCGCAGCTGGTCCTCATTGCGCACCGCTTAGCCTTAAAAAGAGGTTAGATGTATTTATTTTTATTTTTTTTTTTTTTTATATTTGTAGGCTAAATTTCCTCGTGGTGTTTATGGAGGGTCCCCAATTTTCAGATGAGCGTGCCAAAAACCTGCTGCGTCAGCGCTTTCTGACCGTGCTTAGCAGGTGGGCACTGGGGAAAAAGAAGTAGTTACGCTCACGGGAGGGTGAAAAATATTCTTTAAATTCTCCCTGTTGCCGTTTCATCCCGCTGCCCGCAGACTTGTAGCTGTCTTCCGTGAACGCTCTGCCAGGCAGCCTAAATTGGGATTGTTTGGGGGGATCCAGACAACCAGGGATGGGGCTGTGCAGGCATCTCAACGAGCATCTCGAGGACGAGAATACGCTGGGTGAAATCTGCTGCCCACCCAGTCCGGGACCTTTCTTCCCACAGTGTTCAGTGCCAGGTGTCGCAGAGGTATTAAAAAAAAAAAAATAATAATTTAAGAGTTATTTCCTTTCTCAAACAGGTTATACCCCCAAAAAATCCAACCAGCTGGGGTGTTCTCAGCTTTTCAGGTGTCCTGTCCTCCTCTTAGGTTGCTTTCCATTTCTTTCTAATACAAAATATCCCCTCCAGGGATGGGGCAGCCACAGCTTCTCTGGGCAACCTGGGCCAGGCTCTCACCACCCTCACACCAAAGAAGTTCATCTCAATCTCCCCTCTTTCGGTGTCAAACCCTTCCCCCTCATCCTCTGGTTCCCCTCCCTGATCAAGAGTCTCTCCCCATCTCTCCTGGAGCTCCTTGAGGGACTGGAAGGGGCTCTAAGCTCTCCCTGGAGCCTTGTCTTCTCCAAGCTGAACCCCCCCCAACTCTCTCAGCCTGTCCTCCCAGCAGAGGGACTCCATCCATGGATCATCTCCGTGGCCTCCTCTGGCCCTGCTCCAACAGGTCCATGTCCTTCTGCTGTTGGTGGCCCCACAGCTGGAGGCAGCATTGGGAATAGGGGGGGTCTCCCTGGAGTGGAACAGAGGGACAGAATCCCCCTCCTCGCCCTGCTGGGGATGCAGCCCAGGAGGTGGGTGGTTTCTGGGCTGCCAGCTCAATAATAAGGCAGAACTTGGTTGAGCAGAGACCTGTTTTTCCATGACTCCCTTCAAGTTCTCTTCTGACTTTCACCAGGTTATTTCTGAATTGAGGAGTTTGTTCTGTGAGTGGGAGAGTGGGCATCCCTGCAAGAACCCCAAATGTCTTCTCTTCTCCACATTTAAGCACCAGAGGCTTTAGCAAAGGGCATTCGGGGACAAGAACCTCTGAGGAACCAAGACCCTCTTGCTCTCTTTCTGCCCAGATTTGTGAAGAATCACCACAGAGCTGGGAACTGGGATGAAAACACAACCCGCTCGCCAATTTTGCTCCGTTTTCTTGCTCTTGAATTATGCAATTGCATAATTTTCTCAGCGCTCCTTTTCCACGGCAGGTCTTTTTGAACCTAAGAATTATGGATGAACCAAGGTCCTGAGGCCCTGCTTGGACGAGTGGGCTTTACAGAGCTTTTTCTTGCCAGACAGAGTTTCGGCATCGTTACAGCCTCGACTAAATTAAATGGGAAAGAAACGGGAGACCCAGAACGAATGGAGGGAGCGTGGCGGTAATTCAAATACTAGCAAACAGCAGGGAGCAAGAGAAAGATGGAGAGGATAGAATCATAGAATCATATAGGGTTGGAAGGGACCTCTGGAGATCATCTAGTCCAACCTCCCCCACCAGAGCGGGTCTACCCAGAGCACGTTGCTCAAGAACTTGTCCAGGTGGGGTTGGAATGTCTCCAGAGAAGGAGATTCCACCACCTCTCTGGGCAGGCTCTTCCAGGGCTCTGCCGCTCTCACAGTAAAGAAGTTCCTCCTCATGTTTAGGTGGAACTTCTTATGATCCACTTTGTGCCCATTTCCTCTTGTCCTGGCCCTGGGCACCACTGAGAAAAAAACAGCCCTGTCCTCCTGACTTCTTCCCTTTAAGTATTTGAAAGCATTAATTAGATCCCTCCTAAGTCTTGTCCAGACTCAAGACCCAAGTCCCTCAACCTTTCCTCATCAGAGAGATGTTCCAGGCCCTTAATCATCTTTGTGGCCCTTTGTTGTACCCTCTCCAGCAGTTCCCTGTCCTTCTGGAACTGGGGGACCCAGAACTGGACCCAGTGCTCCAGATGGGGCCTCGCTAGGGCAGAGCAGAGGGGGAGGATGACCTCCCTCCACCTGCTGGCCACGCTCTTCCTGATGGCCCCAGGATGCATTGGCATTTTTGGTGACCAGGGCCCAGGAACGGAGAGAGTTTCCTCCAAGCTGTGGCCATTTGTGTTTCTCATGTGCTCTAAGGAGAGAGGTCCCATGGAGCTCCCGGCGTCAGTTTGTACGCCGGTACTGGTTTTAAGTGCAAAGTACCACACTTTGACTGGGGCTCCCAGTCTAGTGCATGTGCAGTAGGCTCATGTCTGTGGCAGAGGAGCTTCATGGGCAGCAGAACCAGTCTGCGGACTGGGACAACTGGTATGGAGGACTCAATCTCTACATCGCACATTTGAGGGAGCATATTTTAGACTCTGCTCTGGTCCTATGGTCCCATTAGCAGTCGAAGCTCATTTTCTTGCTTGATTTTAACCAAAAGGAATCTAGTTTGCACACCCTTGGGGACACTTTGCCATCTAAAGGCCAGGTTGGAGGTGGCTTTGAGCAACCTGGTCTAGTGGGAGGTGTCCCTGCTCATGGAAGGGGTTGGAACTGGATGATCTTTAAGGTCCCTTCCAAGCCAACCCATTCTATGATGATTCTAAAGCAAAGCTTGGAAGTGGGTATGGGTGGAGATCACCTTCCTGTCCTTAACTAAAACACTGTTATGATCTCCTGCAGGTACCACCGTGGCAGACTGGCCCTGGACTGGTGTCTCGGCTGTGGCAGGTTGGAGATCTTCAATCTGGAGTTGATGTCTCCGCTTCTTTCAGTGTGACCGAGCGCTCAGTGAAACCTCAAGCCTGAACCACCCACCTGCTTCCCTGCTCCATTTCCTCAGGGAGCCTGAGCCTGCTTGAAGAGCCACCAAGAAGAAGGTTTTCCAAGGATTACTCTTGTGTTTCGTTGTCTGTTGGTGGCCCCTGGGTGCTGTTGATGCTTCACCTGTCTGTGAACATAGACCCAGTGTGGCTGGGTTTGACTGCAAGACCACGTGGTGACGTCGCCTGTCACCAGAGTTGCCTAATTTTTGAAGACAAGAACTTCACAGACGTGCGGAAAAGAAGACTCTTTTCGGTTACGGCATCAAAGGCAAGAGGAAGAAAAAAAAGGATCCCGACCCAAAACCTTCTCCGCCGACTCATCGGAGGAGCGATGGCTGTGCCCGCGCCCAGATGACAGGTAATCCTTTCAGTCCCCAAATAATGTGGAGTGGTGCCTGGTGCCAGAAATCCCTCTCCAGAGCCTGGAGTAGAGCTGTAGTGCCTACACGTTGATATCGTGCCGGTGAAGAGTCTTACCGTTGAATTTTCTTCTTCTGTTGACCGAGGAAATGAACTCGGTCCGGTTTTTTAATGAGTTTTTTAACCTGCGGCGTGATTAGTGGATTATGCCATAGGCATAATGGGATCCCAACCTGCTCTGTATCTGGAGTAATGGAAATCCCACCTTGCTTTGAGCAGGACAAAGCTGGATGATTGCTCCTAGGAGCTCCTCCTGTGTCTCTCCAAGGTCTTCCCTTCCAAGCGGTTCTACCGACTTAATTCCGATTTGGAACCGTGCTGCTTCTTCCAATTTAAAAACTTGTACCTTCCCAAGCAGCTTGTCTTTTCCTTCCCTACCTCCTCCTGCTCTGCTCATTATGGAGGTGACAAACGAACTGGAGGTGACGGAGCCGTGGACCTTCAATCGCCGCCTTTCCTCTGAACGCGTCCTAAAATTACAAATTACAGATCCGTCGGGATGCCGTTTAGTTTAATTGGTACCTTCATTTTCTGGAAAGGAGGTTACTGAACTCTCCACGTTCTGGAGTCAAAAAACTCCCGGCTCCTGACACCCAAATGACTTTGCCTGGTGAAAAAAAAAAAACAAAACCCCCCAAAAACCCCATCATCCGCCATTAACGTCGCCGCAAACATTTCTCGTTGCTGCGACTCGCGCGGCTCCCCAAACTCCGGCCTTCAAAATGATGAAGTGGAGGATGGTGCTGGTTTTAATGCTCTTTTCTTTGTAAAATCGCTCTGGGAAGTGTCGGGGAAACGAATGGTTGGGGCGCGTGATGCTGCACGTTGCCAGCTGAGCATCTCATTAGCACGGTGGACTGTAAACTGCTTTATCACTTGCGAGGGTTTTCGAAGCGCATCCTAATCGCTTCCTCCTCTCGGGGAGGTAATGTTTTGCTTTGTAAATGGGAGCCTATTATGTATTCATATTAATCAGCAAAATCAGTATTCCCTCTTGAGAAGCGGGAAGGTACCCGCTTGAGAAAATACTTGCAGGTTCCCTTGTGTTATGAGGTTACGAGCAGAGTCAGGTGGTCTTTGCATCCATCGTGTTCCTCTAACTCAGCGGCTTGGTGGGGGCAAAACTTCCGAAATTCCAGCTCTCCGGAGCAATCATCCCGAGCAATCCCGTTGTGTCATCCCTCGCCTTCCCCTTGACTTGGTCACCCTCCTCTCCGTAACGTTCGGCTCTTCCAAGAAGCTCACGGTGCTTGGCCGGGCCATGGTTGTTCACGTGCTTGTTCTTGAGCTCCAAAGGTTTTCCTCTGCTCCAGAGAGGGCCAAAAATAGAGATTTGGGGGGGTTGGTGTGTGCCTTCACTCTGGGTTGTAGTATTTTAGGGGTTAAACTTTTGGCTTTGTATTAAAGTTCTTGGAGAACACCAGGAGTCTGCGGCCACCGTGGCTCGGTGGAGCGCAGGTCCTGAGAATCAGGGGAGATGGCAGTCCCTTCGGCGTAACCGGGTGACCAAATTTCATTGACATTATTTTTAATGAGCTGCTTCCAGTTCTCTACTGAATTTTCCATAAAAAAAGAGATCCATTTCTCAGTGTGTTTATACACTTCTCCTTGGTGCTTTGCTTCTTGGGAGAGAAAATGACAGTTAGAAATTCTGAACTTCTCCATTTCTTACCTTCAGGTCTCTCTAGGTTTCCATGGATTGTTTAAGTTAATAGATAAAGTAAAATCTTAACCTTGCCCTCAAAGTTAAGAAGTGAGATGAGTATTTTAGATATAATAGTCCCATTTGGTAACGCTTCAAACTCTCAGGGGTCTTGTATAATGACATTTTTTTCAGGTTTTTATATCGGTTCGCTTTGGGAAGGAGCCGATGGAAGTACAAAGCACAAGGCAGGGAAGAGCAATATGAAGGTTTGGATAAGCCAAATGGTTGCTTTGTCATAAAACATGGAAGTTTGGGTGCTCTAAGCCTCTAAATTTCACTCTGCTCTACATAATATTTATCTCCAGGCTTGGAAGTGTAACTTGAAGCATCCAAGCTTCAATCCCCCAAAGCCTCGTGTTTCTACTTTCTTTCGCTGTACGTAGGTGGGGAATGTTTGGATGGATGGCCTTTCTTCCCAAGTTAAATGCAACAGGCAATAAAACGATGACTGAAAATATAATGACTAAAGCAGTGGACATTTTTTTGCCATCTGTCATCCATCGACGTCCCAAAGTGCCTCTGTTTGAGGGCCAAATTTTGCTCTTGCATTAAAGCATTACATCCCAAACAAAGTCATCTTTGGGACATCTGAGGACAGAAGGCCCTACAAACCCTACATCTGATGAGCTCCAGGCACCTTTGGGATGCAGGACAGAAGGCAGGTGGGTCGATGGTGCCCAGCAGGATGCCTTGGAGCACCAGGAAAGAAAACTTTGGCTGAAGACCTTGGGGAAACCCAAGTGTCACTACTGCAAGAAAGAGCAGGGATCTGAATTCACAAATGGCAGGGGAGAAGTTCTCTCAATGAGCGAATTTATGATTTTCAAGAAGAAATCAGGCTGAGAGCTTGAAGGGAACAAAGAGCTGAAGTAGGAGGAGCTGCTGTGCTTGGTGCTTCTTGGATGCTCGTAGTGGGAAACAGGAGAACACGTGGATTTTGCAAACAAAATGCTGCTGGTGGTGGGGTTTTGTGAAACTGGGCTCTTCTGGAAGGTGTAAAAGGAAATGGAATTGGTGTCCTACACAAACCATTGGGAATGTGCTTTGGATGTTGAGTTTGGGATGTTTCCTGTGTCATAGCATCATCTTTTAGAACCATAGAATGGTTAGAGTTGGAAGGAACCTTAAAGATCATCGAGTTCCAACCCCCTGCCATGGCCAGGGACACCTCCCTCTAGACCAGGTTGCTCAAAGCCCCAGCCAACCTTTTAAGCCCCCAACTTTGGTATTGGGAAGTTCAGAGAGGCAAAAGTGGATGCACGTTTCTCAACTTCTGCTCTTCTGAAAACGCGACTGGTTATATTTTGTCAGTAATAAAATAACATTTTCTGAGCAGATGTGTGCCTAGGAGAGGTTTCTGGGTTGTTTTTTTTTTTCAGTAGCTCTGGGTCTCCTGGATGGGATTCTCTACTGACTATTAACCTCTGCCTGAGGCTTTTCTTGCTTTAATGTGGGCTATTTAGATTATATTTCTATTCTCTCAAATTCACTTCCAGGGAATCACCGTATTTAGAGAAAGACCAATAAATGGATTGGGTTCCAAACATCCTTGCTCCCTTAAGAAACCACATTGAAGACATGCAAAAGGATTGAAATAATCTTGACTTGAACCTTTTCTATGAATTCACTATTATATTACCAACCCTTGAAAGGTTACGTGATTGCTGCACCCTCCTGAGGTTTGTCCCAGCTTCCTCTGAATATGTGCAAATTGATTAATTAAGCATTAATGCTAAATATCTCATGTGAATTTGGGCAAATCTTGACAGTTCTTTGGAGGACTTTCTCCAGTTCTTTGGAGAACTTTCTCCAGTTTTTGGAGAGGGAAGGCAGTACAAGCTCTTGGCTTTTCCTTGGTACTCGGAGGTACCCCATGACAGGCGTGACATCTGTGACTTGGGAAACCTCTTCACTTCTGCAGCTCCTAATTAGTAGAATTATAGAACGGTTAGAGTTGGAAGGGGCCTTAAAGATCATCCAGTTTCACTTCCTTCCCTGGGCAGGGACACCTCCCTCCAGACCGCGTTGCTCCAAGGCCTGTCCAACCTGGCCTTGAACCCCTCCAGGGTTGGTGGGGCAGCCACAGCTTCTGGGGGCAACCTGGACCAGGCTCTCACCACCCTCACAGCAAAGAATTTCTTCTTGAGATCTCATCTGAATCTCCCCTCTTTCAGGTTAAAACCCTTCCCCCTTGTCCCATGGCTCCCCTCCCTGATCAAGAGTCCCTCCCCAGCCCTTCTGTAGCCCCTTGAGGGACTGGAAGGCCACTATAAGTTCTCCCTGGAGCTTGCTCTTCTCCAGGCTCAACAACCCCAACTCTCTCAGCCTGTCTCCATAGAAGAGGTGAATTCCCATCACCCATCATTTGATTGCACCATCCTTCCCATTCCCATGCTCTTTCAGCAGCTCCAGGGCAGCCAGTTCTGCTCTTATCTTAGGATGTCTTTCAAAAAGGAGTTAAAATGGCAGTAAAACCATACACATATTCTTTGTACACCCTTTTCTGCTCAACTGGCGGCTGGACTGGATGCACCGGGCATTTTTGAAGAGCTTTAGATCTTCTCCCCATTGGGTAGGAAAGAATTTAAATTCTTGGTGTTATTAACCAACCCTTTGCTCTGCTGACCTTTGGACACCTCTGGGTTTAATTTATTCTGAATTTCACATGCTGTTGGGTGGTTCATCTAGGACATCTGTGACGCCTCTGGAGTAATCCCACCAGTCTTTTAGCCAGGGCTGTCATTGGGAATGGGTGTCTCACTGGGAGTAATTACTGAAAGACATCCCTTCCTGCAAGTTTCTTTGGGTGCTTTGAAGCAGAAGGTCAACTCAAAATACGTGGATATTTATCTCCTGCTGATTTCCATAGTCCCAGAGGAGAAGGTGATTGCTTTTTCTTTAACTAGGAAGATGTGTTCTCCAGCTTTTTTGAAACCAGACCTCCTTGGACAGTGTCTTTTGTGGTACCTCATCCACTGGCACATCCTTTAAGGTCTTGGTTGCTAATAAGTATTTCTACAAAAAAAAATAAAATAACTATAATTACATTTCTTCAGGTGTTAATTGGACTATTGTACAGAAAGGTGAAGAGAGACCTGAGGGCTAATGGGTTCCTACCATCATAATCCCAAAGAACGGGGAGAGATGTGTGAGCCTTTAACAAGGAACTGGGTAGGTTTAATTAAGGGTTTCAAATTAGTGCCCGCGCAGGTTTCATCCACTTCTTTAACGAGCGTGCAGGAGGGTGATTACCTGGGATGACCCTTTAGTTGTGAAAATGTTACATTTTTTGTGAAGATTTATAGGTGAAATCAGTGCTGTTGAAAGGTTCTTGGATTTTTCTGCAGTCCTTCTGCAGATAATCTGGAAATTCTTCTAAATAGCGTTCAAATGGCTCTCTTCATGGATGATGGAGATTCTTGAGTGTTATGATGCGTTATGGGGAAAAAAAATGAAATAGATTCCTGAATTCTTCATTAAAACACCAAAGAGTGATCAGTGTGTTGGACAAAGTTTAGTAGGACACGAGGACAAGAGGAAATGGGCACAGACTTGAACATAAGAAGTTTCATCTCAACATGAGGAGGAGCTTCTTCATTTCAAGGGTGGCAGAGCCCTGGCAGAGGCTGCCCAGAGAGGTGGTGGAGTCTCCTTCTCTGGAGACATTCCAACTCTGCCTGGACAAATTCCTGTGGGATCTGCTCTAGGTGGACCTGCTTCGTTAGGGAAGTTGGACTAGATGTTCTCCAGAGGTCCCTTCCAACCCCGTATCATTCTGTGATTCTGTGACACACTCAAGTATTTAAAACCTCTTGCATCTGGGGGATTTCTTTCTTATTTTTCCTCTTTCTCCAAATGGTGTTTTGTCCCGTTTTCCCAGCTTTATTACGCATTTTGAACCTCTCTCATTCCTGCTCTCCCACAAATCCCGCGTGCCGTACCTCTAGGAAAAGCCATTGGGATGGAAAGTGGACCATGGTGTGTAGTCACTCGCGATCCCGCGGCATTCTGGCAGGATTTAGTCCCTGGGACGGAATATAATTAGCATTTGAAAGCCTATAGGTCTCCGACTGGTTTTTACTGGTGCGAGTGGA
This sequence comes from Gallinago jamesoni, assembly GCA_025769975.1. Lineage (NCBI taxonomy): Eukaryota > Metazoa > Chordata > Aves > Charadriiformes > Scolopacidae > Gallinago > Gallinago jamesoni. The sequence continues at coordinate 1,859,871 of JAOQGH010000019.1, read as the reverse complement.
ATCTGTCTTATGTATAAATAAAGAGCAATTTGTTATCTCGAGATGTTTTCAGACCTGGAGGAAAAATCTTTGAACTTCATCCTTCTGCTCATTACAACAGGTTTTATAATCGATTCCCGGGGAGCAAAAGGCTCGGGTGATAACATTCGGAGGAAAAGGATCGGAAAAAAAAATCTACATGATTTATAAAATACCTTCTTGCTAAAGCCCGTGAGAAGCGTAATGGGAGCGTCATAGTAATTATGTGAAATCCATACAAGGGACTCGTGCTGGTAAATCCAGACAAGGGATTCACTCTGAGTCGGCGTTTCGCAACAAAACTGAATTCGTGGGATGAAAAGAGAAACGAGACCAAAGAACCTGGTTTTTAAAAGAGGGGTTTGGGGGAATCTGGATGTTCCGGAGAGGCTGGTGTTGCCCGAAAGAAAAGGTTAATTCTTGTATTTTTTTTATCTGGAGCTGGCAAAGGGTTGAGCAGAGACGTGAGCCGAGAGGTCAGAATCACTTCAAGGGTGGGTGTCAGGAGGATGGGACCGGTCCTTTTTCAGTGTTGCCCAGGGACAGGACAAGAGGAAATGGGCACAAACTTGAACATGGGAAGTTCCATCTCAACATGAGGAGGAACTTCTTCCATTGGAGGGTGGCAGAGCCCTGGGAGAGGTTGCCCAGAGAGGTGGTGGAGTCTCCTTCTCTGGAGACATTCCAACCCCACCTGGACACGTTCCTGTGCAACCTTCTCTGAGTGGCCCTGCTTTGGCAGGAGGTTGAACTAGATGTTCTCCAGAGGTCCCTTCCAACCCCATATCCCTCTCACAGCGTGAGAATAGGGAGGAAATCCATCCAGACAAGGTTTTGGGCTCTGAACTTCTCATACCCCTGGGACTATTCTCATCAAAGGCTGGAGCCACATCCAGTAAAACCAGAAGATGCATATGCATCTCGTTCAGTGGTGTGGGAAATCCAAATTTCAGGCATTTAAGGAGAGGGCAGGAGTTTCTCTTGGGTGTATTAGATGCGTACGTGGGGAACTGCCGGCTGCTGAACGCTGCTCCTTGGCAAATTCCTGCCACAAAAGGCTTAATGGCTTGAATAACCTCTTCAAACACCATTCTGCTGAGGCAGCAGGAAGGGGGGGGTCTCCTGGTCACTTTTTGTCACCTAATGGGAACCCTAAAAGGTTCCTTAAATGCCGCTGCCGCTGTACAAAACCGGATTAGCCGTCCTATCTCACCCTTCACATTATTGCCTCTCGGACCCCATTTTCACCCGCAGCCCAAGAGATGAAAAGAGAAAAGGAGCTTCCAGCTTCTCCCTGGCCCAGATCCTTCAGGATCAAACACCACCAGGGTGTTGGTGAGTGGTGGTGTTAGGAAGGAATCCAAGGAAAGCTTGGATTGCTCCTGGCTTGGGTAGAAACACGAGGAAACTCAAGCGGAGGTTTAGTTTCCCAGGAACTACCAATTTTGACCAGTAGTTTGGCTTTATAGGTTGCCCATAAGAATCAGTGTTGGACTGTCACGATGTATTGCAAGATGTTAGTAGTCTCTCACCTCCCAGATCCTTTGTGCTATGGTAGAATCTTTTATTTCAAGCTTTTTTGGAAAAGTATATGTTTATGTTGCAGCTCTGAGGAGAAAGACCTAGGAGTCCTGGTGGACAACAGGATGGCCATGAGCCAGCAATGGGCCCTTGTAGCCAAGAAGGCCGGCCAATGGCATCCTGGAGGGCATCAGGAAGAGTGTGACCAGCAGGTGGAGGGAGGTCATCCTCGCCCTCTACTCTGTCCTGAGGAGGCCCCATCTGGAGCACTGGGACCAGTTCTGGGCTCCCCAGTTCCAGAAGGAGAGGGAAGTGCTGGAGAGGGGACAGCAGAGGGCTACAAAGATGATGA
>JAOQGH010000019.1:1803223-1829565 GCA_025769975.1 Gallinago jamesoni | reverse complement strand
GTGGCAGAGCCCTGGCAGAGGCTGCCCAGAGAGGTGGTGGAGTCTCCTTCTCTGGAGACATTCAAACCTCACCTGGATGGGCTCCTGTGGGACCTGCTCTGGATGAACGTGCTTTGGCAGTAGGTTGGACTAGATGATCTCCAGAGGTCCCTTCCAACCCCATAGCATTCTGTGATTCAGTGTGAAAACCATCAAACCACTGCCAGAAAGTGAAGCATTTTTGATTTCTGACAGCAAATTTCACCTCTAAAACAAGAGTACATCATCCCTGAACGGTAACGCATCGGATAATTGTAAACTTAGCGGAATCGTTTTCGTTCTGACAACCTTTCTCCATTTCAGCTTTGATGGGAAGGGCTACAGCTAAATTGGGCTAATGACGGAACGTCTCGCTCCAGAGTTTGGAGTTGCCTGCTCTAGGAAGGGAAGAGAATTCTCGGAGAGGGGCGTTAAACGCGCAGTTAAACGTCTCAATTTCCGTCTCGGCTGACGGCAGTCGTTTGTTCGATGGGAATGCCAATAGATCCGCTGTAATTTTGTAAATGCTCCCAAGTATTCCAAAGACGTTGAAAAAAACGACGCTAAATTGCTGCCCGAAGTTTCAGCAAAATATTGGTTGTCAAACGGAGGAGCTGAAGGCATCGGATCTTCTCGGGAATCGCGTTACCGGCTGAAAACTGGGTATCTTCTCCCCCTGTGAGGTTAAAATGGGGAGACTACCAATGTTTTGATGATTTTGATTACTTTCGTGGTGCTGTGGGAACAAATTCGCTGGGTTGATCATGTTCATCCAGCCCATGGTGACAATTTCGAGGGCTCAGAAGGTGCCTCTTCTCCCAGCTGGGAAGGGTAGATGGACACTTATTGTGGCGCTGTGTTACGAAGGGCAGAATTTATCCAAGTGGATAAATTGGGATGAAGATGTGCCGAGAGATGAGGATGTAACTGTGGGATGAGGTTTTTACTGTGGGATGAGGATGTGCCGAGAGATGAGGATGTAACCAAGGGATGAGGATGCAACCATGGGATGAGGATGGTAACCCTGGGATGAGGATGTATCGAGGGATGAGGATGCAACCATGGGATAAGGAGGTACCAAAGGATGAGGATGAAAGTGTGGGATGAGGTTTTAACCATGGGATGAGGATGCATGGAGGGATGAGGATGCACGGAGGCATGAGGATGCAACCATGGGATGAGGATGTAACCATGGGATGAGGAGGTACTGAGAGATGAGGAGGTACCAAAGGATGGGGAGGTACCAAAGGATGAGGATGTAACCATGGGATGAGGATGTAACCGTGGGATGAGGTTTGAACCATGGGATGAGGATGTACTGAGAGATGAGGAGGTACCAAAGGATGGGGAGGTACCGAAGGATGAGGATGTAACCATGGGATGAGGAGGTACCAAAGGATGAGGATGTAACTGTGGGATGTGGTGAAGCTGCTGGTTTGGGAGTGGGTGGAGATCTTCATAAATTGCAGGGTTAGGACTCTTCTGGGAGGTCCTGTAGATTTGCCTGAGCTAAGGGCAGCTCTTCGATCACCGGAAGAGCTCTGCAGTGAATGACAGTCTCCTAGTCCATATGTTTATCCTTTCTATATAATAATAGTTTTACGGCCTGGTGTCCACATTCCATGCACCCCATCAGTCATGGGGGGCTTCAGACGTTGCGCTGACAGCAACCGTGCTTGTCCTGCCCGGCTGAGGAGCTCCGTTTCTGTATTTCCAAGTTGCTTTTGCTTATTGCTTTCCTTCCCCCCTCGCTCCCCCCTCCCCTTGATATCATACTTGATATTGATATCGTACTTCTCCGCGGTCACCCGATGCTCCATCAAATCTCAGCTCAACACCTCAAGAACAGGCTGGTTCCGTAGAAATAACATCCAGGTTGCTCTCTCCGCAGCGAGAGATGAAGAAAAAAGAGGTTATAGAGTTCGAAATCGATCTAAGTAGGATTTTGCTGTTCCCTTCTTGCTCTTGGGGACGCTGAGGAGAGAGAGAGATTGTCATGACAAAGAGCGGCGCAAAGTTGGCTTTCCTCTGCTTGGTGGGTCCCAAGGTGAAGCACCTACGGAGAAGTCCTCACTTGAGCCCTTTATGTGCTACACCTGTGCATGGGCTTGAGTTCCCGCACCAGGATGGGGACAGATAATGTCACTGGGAGAGGAATGACGTGCTCATTTTGTCTATTCTCCGTAGAGAATTCTCTATATTTCCATTCTCCATATCTCCATTTTCCATATCTCCATGATATAACGTCACCTATTTACCCATGCCCATAACTTATGCTGAACACCGACCTCATAAATACGTTTTTAGAGCCTTCATCCGGGTTCCATCTCCCTTTTTCTTGGAATATATTTTGTGGAAGGCCGTAAAAGTGCCCGGCAACCAAATGCGGTTCAGGAAATCTGGGAAAACTCAGTTTGGAAAGCTCCTGGAGGCTCGTGCTTGCCTTAACGGCGTGACCTGCAGCGAAAGTGGTGGGCTCTTCTCTCTGGCTGTCAAGCTCTGAGAGCGGTAATTAAATGAAACATGACAGCTCGGGACAAGGTTAATTGATATAATTGTGTAAAGGACTCCCAAAAGCTTGTCATTAGAAGCTGAGGGTCGCTTCCCTAAGAGTGGAGTCGACTTCGGAGCACGGAGTGGGCTATCCTGGGGCTGGCAGCACCGGCCAGAGTTGGAGGCTTCATCCTTAGCTTCATCCTTAGCTCAGATGGAGGCTTCATCCTTAGCCCAGAGCTACCCAGAGCGGTTGAAAATTTGGTTGAAAAAACCTCTGAGGGGCCTTCATCCATATTCCCTTCCTTTTTTTTTTTTCTTTCCTTCTTTGCTTCTGGTGCTTGGAAGAAGAGTTAAAAAGCCCTTAGAACTTTCCCTCAGCTCTTCCCTGGTGCTGAAGGTACTCAATAAATAGATTGTGGTCGTGGTGGGACCCAAACGCACCAACCAGTTGACCGCTGAAGAACCTGATGCCTTTTCTTGCTCGGGTTGAGGTTTTGATTGTTGTTGTCTTGGTGGTTGGGCGCTTGTCTCAGATCCCAGGGAAGGGATCTTAATTCTCTGTAGGATGTTAATTCTCTGTAGGACTTTAATTAGTTATTATGGGTTTGGTTGGAGTTGGTGTGCTGATCTACCCTGAGAACGGCTTGAGCAAGGGCCAAGCCGTTGAGGAGGTTGGTCCAGCAGAAGGGGGTGGGTATTTTAGGAGATGGGTGTAGATGACAATTCATGTATATAAATACATATATATTTTTGTCCCGTGGTTGCGGTGATGCGAGGTTTTCCCTTTATTCATCAAATCCTGCGAATTTCATCCTCGTTTCCCGAATGTCACGGCGTTTGTCTTTCTCTTACCCAAAAGGAATAATCCCATTTCCTAGTTTGTCCCTCTTTTCTTGTATTATAGACGCTGCCGAACCCGCTGTTGGAGTGACTGCTTCTCCTCATTTTCTCCGTGTCACGTATAAATTTGACAAAATGGCCCACAGTGTCGTGTCCCGTCCCCTCCCCCCCCCAAATTCTGCTTTGGAAGGGAGCTTCCCGCGTGGTTTTCTGCTCGGGAGAATGAAAAGGTTTAGATGAATTATTGAAGAGGAGTCTGTCATACATATGAAAACAGTTAAAGGTCTAAAGATTTCGACTTTGCTGTTCAAAAAAAAAAAAAAGGATTTTGGGATTTTAATGATATTTATTTACGGGGGAGGTCCGGAGCTTTTTATTTTCCCTGGAAGTGGAAAGATGCTTAAAGGTATTAACACATAAGATTTTTTTTTAAGTGCTGTAGGGCTGAGGGTGTTGGAGACGCAACGCTTTTTGCCAAAATCCCGAGCTTTTAGGTTTTTAACTGGTTTGGCCATTAAGAGGATGCTGAGCTGGTGGGAATTAAAACCCCTGAGTCCTTTGGAATAGCAGGTGTGTGTTAGAAGAAATCCGTTCGGTTGCGGTGGGGCTCTTTGCTGTGATCTCCCCCTCACCCAAACATTATTCACTCTTTGTTTTCATTAAGCTGAAATAAAGGTCATCTGGATGAAAGATTCAGGAGAAAACTGGGTAAACAGCTGTATTTCCATACTGCCCCCACAATTCTCTAAGCCGGCGGTAATGGAGAATAAATCAGATTTTTTGATATTTTTTTTTAAATTTTTTTTTTAATCCGTCGCATTTTAATGATTTAAACAATTAAAAAAAAAAATAAAAAAAAAGACAGGTTGTTTTGATCCACGAGGCCGCGTTCTCAACCTGCGTAAATCTTCCGCTTCGCGTCAACAAAACCCTTTCCGTGGAATTCGGCGCCGTTCATTTCCATTCCTCACGCGCTCACGTGGCGACGCCGATTCTCTGGAACCCAATGGCTGCGCTCCGGCAGGTGTATTGATATTAAAAGGGTTGTTAACATCTCTCCAGAGGGGGATATTCTGTTCCCAGTAACTCTATCAAGCTTTTCCATCTGCGTAGGGAATTTGTCGGAAGCCGGCGGCGGTGCGTTATTATTAAAAGTATTAGTTATCTCTTGATTTGCCTCTTAATTGAATTACGTCATTAATAGAACTTAATTACAATCGATGGCAAACGATAGCACGGCCAGGACGGCGGCCGCTCGAGGTTCTGAGTAACGGCTTTGCGCTCAACCAACCGGTCCCAATTGGGGACAGTTGCTGGGACTCTCCTTAATGAGCACATTTTCCCATCCTGATGGGAGGGGAGGTTTCCTCCCAAAACGGGCACCTTGGCTTGGAGCCACCCAAATCCCTTGGTGCCACCCAAATCCCTTGGAGCCACCCAAATCCCTTGGTGTCACCCAAATCCCTTGGAGCCACCCAAATCCATTGGCGTTGTTTGGCAGTTTGGTGGTGTGTTGTGTCTCACGTTGTTCCTCTTGTCATGCCAAAACTCACCGAACGTCCCAGGAGTGACAAATACATCTTCTGGTAACTACAAAACTTGGTAGCTTTCCAAAAGACACCAAACCCATGTGTCTTGGGAGAAGCAGCTCAAATCCAACCAGCAGGAAACCCCAGCAGAATCCAAAGTGGCCTCCAAAGAGTCCAAAGTGGAGTCCAACTCTAAAGAGTCCACGGTGGGCTCCAAAGAGGACTCCTACTCCAAAGAGTCCACAGTGGGCCCCAAAGAGGACTCCTACTCTAAAGAGTCCACAGTGGGCTCCAAAGAGGACTCCTACTCCAAAGAGTCCACAGTGGACTCCAAAGAGTTCACAGTGGAGTCCACAGTGGAGTCCATGGTGGACTCTAACTCCAAAGAGTCCACAGTGGAGTCCAAAGAGGTCTCCAAAGAGTCCACAGTGGGCTCTAAAGAATCCAAATAGTCCAAAGTGGACTCCAAATAGTCCAAATTGGACTCCAGAGAGTCCAAAGAACCCAACGTGGCAGTGTCAGAGTGGTGGATTTCCATTTTTTTTGGCCGAGTTGGAGATACTGGCTGTAGAAATCAAACGTTGCTCCTCGGGGAAGTGGGAAGAAAGGTGTAGACTCTTTCTTGGTTGTTTAATCCTCTGCCCACCGGAGACGGACACCGACTGGTGGCAGCAAGACCTCTGGCTCTGGAAAGATGCTACAGTGACACCAGAGAGCAAACAAGATTATCCATCACCCACGAGACGGGGAGAGCTTATACCCTCCGGAGTGTGTTATAGCACAACCCCGGGCTATATTATACCATCAATTTTTTGGGGAAAGTAATGCTCTTGACAGGTTTTAATGGGAAATTCCACTTACAAATCGATGGTGTGATTCAGTCCCCTATTTATTAACACATTCCTCAGATTGCCGATGAGTGAAACTACCCGAGTGCAATTCAAATGGCCCTCAAAGGTGGAGTGTGATAGTATTTGAGTGCCCGATAATTTACACGGCCAGGCTCTGTCTCCGAGCATTAATATACCAAAAATCTGAGAGCAAGAACTATTTCATTAGTTCTGATTGTTCCTGACATCTCTTACAAGGCCGGGAGTTTCCCCGCGTCACCCTTTGCCGGGCTCCGGGCTTCGCCGCCAAACGTTCCGTTCCCATCTGGGAGGGGAATGGCTTGTGTCACAAATAAGTAAACCTTTACACAAGGTCAGTGTGGGTCATTGCATGACTTCAAAAAAAAAAAAAAAAAAAAAAAAAAAAGGTCAAAAAAAATTTAATAAAATCCAGCCAGACACTCCCGGAGCCCGGGGTTAATGTTTTCTCCATCAGCTAAATGAAAGGTTTCCATCCCGAGGTGCTTCTCCATGGCCCAGCTGTAGAGCTGAAGGTCTCGTGGTCCTTCCCGCTGATTCTGAGCCCAGTCCCCTTTGAGGCAGAGTGTTTTGGGGTTTTTTTCCCCAATTTTCTATTAGGTTTTCAATCGTACCGGTTCTAAACCTGCCCAGTTTAGTTTGGAGAAGAGGAGGCTGTGGAGAGACCTCATTGCCCTCTACAACTCCCTGAAAGGAGGCTGTAAAGAGGTGGGGGTTGGCCTCTTTTCCCAAGGGAATAATGACAGGACCAGAGGAGATGGTCTGAAGTTGGGGAAGGAGAGGTTTAGATTAGATTTTGGGAAGAATGACTTTCCTGAGAGGGTGGTCAGGCACTGGAAGAGCCTGCCCAGGGAGGTGGTGGAGTCCCCATCCCTGGAGGTCCTTAAAAAACATGTAGATGTGGTGCTGAGGGACATGGGGTAGCGGTGGACTTGGCAGCCCTGGGTTAATTGTTGGACTCAATGATCTCAAAGGTCCCTTCCAACCGTGAAGATTCCGTGATTCTGCACAACCTCATTTTCCCAAACTGCTCCGGGATGCCGCCGCGGTCTTCAAAGTGGCCCGATGCCGTTGTCCACGCGATTAAACGAGGATGAGGAGGTGGTTATCACCCTTGAAGGCTAAACGACTTCAAGCACCTCTGAAGGATGCTAAAAACGCGTTGAGATTCCCGTAGGAAAAGGGTCCGGCGCGACTGTAATGGATGACGGTCAATCCAACGGTGGTGAGCTCCAAATGGGACTTGAGTTAGCCTGCCAATAAATTAGATTTTAAAAGGTAATTCGGTGAACGGATGATGAAAATTTGGCCTCTTAGCGTACGATCTGTCAGCGACCTGTCTGAATTTGTTTCTCATTTTTTTTTTTTTTTTCAGGATATTTCTTGATGGCTTATCCATTACCGTGTAATACCAAAAAAAAAAAAAAAAAAGCGAGCAGCTAACAGGTTTCCAAATCCATCCCATAGGAATTTGGAGCCCTATTTGGCTCCAAAAGAAGTCGGTCTTTTGGAATTCTTATCGGTAAACGTTTTCCCAGAAACCTTTTGGCAGATGCTTCCCAAAATTAGGACTGAAAAAAACTCCCACCTTTTCAGCTGTCGGGGCTGGAAGGGCAAATGAATGCATCCCATGCACTAGAAGGGAATTTCCCCCTAAAATGGAGAAAATTGGCCGGGAACTGGTTTTTCCCCCTTCCCCGTAGAGTGGGATCTGCTGGGCTTCCAGCATCTTTTACCCCTTTCAGGAACACCACTTTCCCCGTGGTTCATAGAATCCTATGGGGTTGGAAGGGACCTCTGGAGATCATCTAGTCCAACCTCCCCCCTGGCCAGAGCGGGTTCCTCTGGTAGATGCAGTTTCTGGTCTTTATGGAGGTCTTAAGAAGTTGCCTGCAAATATTTTGGGTGTTTGTGGCATGTGGTGAAGCTCTGTGGACCTTTCTGGAGCAGGTGTCCCTTGTGCGGAGTTGTCCCCTCCCATCCAAAGCCCCACGTGGGGCTACACAACTTCCTTCTACGTGTTTGTTCCAAGGCCAGGTTGGACTGGACTTGGAGCAACCTGGTCTAGTGGGAGGTGTCCTGGTGGGAAATAATATCTTTGAACTTGGCGTTGCTGGAAGCTCGTCAGAGTAACGTGGGATAATCTGGAGAGAAAAAGAGTCACCTCCAGCCGGTGAATCATCTGACCTGCCTTGATGTCTATCTCGGGATAATAGTAACCTTCCGAGATACCTACTTTATTCCTCTGTAATTGAAATTTCATTTCTGTGACCGTAGAGCATTAAGAAAAACCCGGTGTTAGAAAAGACACGGACTTTTTTTCAGTCTTGTGCAAATGATTTCCAACGCGGGATTGAATTAACAAAGTGACCTCGGTGGCATTTAACTGGAGCGCCGAGCTGGGGCAAACGAGACGACGGAGCCGTCGTAATTAAGGGGCTCGTCAAGCCAACCGGGCTCGTCTATCAAAGCATCCCCCTTGGAGCGTTGGGATGCCTGGAAGCAAGAATCTCGAAGTGGGAGCGGAGCCAAGGAGATGCTTGTTATCGGAGGGTTAGGGCAGATCCTCGGGAAACTTTGTTGTCTACCGGATCACGGGAAAAGAAACGGAGCTAAAAGTCGGACCCAAAATGTTAGAAAAGAGCAAAAGGTGATTTCCTCGCCCCCGGTTTTCGTGCCGTTCCCGCGGCGCTGCCGAGAGCGAGCTGGTGGCTTCCAGGAGAGCAAACTCCTCATTTTTGGGAGTGAATCAGGGATCCCTCTTGGGTTTTTTTGTAATGAAAGGCTTTGGAAGTGTCCCATAATAAGAGATTATTTATTTTGTTCTTTTGGTATAATGAAATATTCTTTTGGTAATGAAATGTGAAATGCTTTCTGTAGAACTGGAGCAAGACCTAGTTGTTACTCAAGCTGGAGAAGAGAAGGTTCCAAGGTAGAGCCCCTTCCAGTCCCTCAAGGGGCTCCAGGAAAGCTGGGGAGGGATCTTGATCAAGGAGGGGAGCCATAGGATGAGGGGGAAAGGTTTTAAACCAAAAGAGGGAAGATTTAGAAGAAATATTGGGAAGAACTTCGTTGGTGTGAAGGTGGTGAGACCTTGGCCCAGGTTGCCCCAAGAAGCTGCGGCTGCCCCATCCAAGGAGGGGTTGAAGGCCAGGTTGGAGGGGGCTTTGAGTCTGGTGGGAGGTGTCCCACCGTGTTAATTATTTTTACCTTATAGGTTGTGATGTGACATTTTAAAAATAGAAGCTGAAAAGACTTGACTTGAACTGAAGGTTTTGATTATTATCCAGGGGGGTAGAATAATCGTAATCTCCTTTAGTCTTCTGAGAATCAAAAATTTGATGCCAGATGAAACACGTTGGAGCTCTGGTTTTCCACCAAACAGAGATACTGATGTTGGAAGCCGTAGAGGTGGAAATCTCATTCCCCCCCCCAAGAGAATTAGAAAATTTCACTTAAGTTTTGATCTATGGTGGAAATTAGACCCGTAATGTGGTGTGCTACGTCTTCATTAAAAGAGGAGACAGTAATCATGAGACCGTGTAGCCTTATGGCGAGGGGTTTTCTGTCCTTCTTTTGTGTAGTTTTTTTTAATTTAATTTTTTAATTTTTTTATTTTTTAATTTTTTAATTTTTTGTTTTTAATTACGAATATTGCTTTTACACTCATGCAAAAATACAACTTTTAAACTATAATCAAGAGAAGCACTTTTTCCCTGAAAGACGTTTGGCTTTATTAAAATATTGTGTATCCGTGATCGATGCATGGTTTCCTTAAAAATATTTTTTTTAAGTAGAAATGTAATTTCTCCTCCTCTAAATTATAATTCTTAACAGGTGCCCAGGGAGGGATTTTGGTGGGATAAATCAGAAGTACGACTTCATGCCAACTTTTTTGGCCCCCTGGGGTTTTCCATTTTCACTTCCAAACAGCGATAAATGACGCGTCCTGCGTACAATTAATCTGTTTTTTAATGAACAATTAGAAAATTGCTTTGGGATGAAATTACTGCGAGGTAAACGTCGACTTTTGAACAAAAAAAATTGCCCTCTGTGTTTTCGCACGGGCCAAACTTTTCCTGTATGAGTTTTATGTCTGTTTTATTGGCTTTGCAACCTCTTTCCGTGTTTCTCCTTGCGCCTCAAAGTCTGGACCTCAGTAAAAGCTGCCTCTTGTGTGAGATATGGAAAAAAAAACCCAACTGATGTTTTGAGGATTTTCATATCGGAGCAGAATTTGGGCACAGGTTGGAAAAAAATACCTTGGAAAAGCAGGATGGGTTGTTCCTCTCCCGGTCCCGCACATCAATAACCACCTTAACCCAAAGCGGTTGAGCGCGTAGAGGTGGTGGGACCGGAATGGGGTGCACGAGGTGTAGATTCCTCACCGTCATAGATCCCTGTCCCCAAAATGATCTCAGGTTGGATTTGGGATTAGGATCAGGGCTTCAGGCTTGATAGACACACGCAGAGATTTCAGCTTGGTCTCCGACGGATTTATTCCGTTGGATAGAATTCGATGCCGACCGATGGTGGTTTTTTGGGAGGAATCAGAATGATTTTCTCACCCCTGGGTTTCACAAGAGGATCGGCTTGATACGAGAAAAGAAGGGAAACGTGGAGAGGGGAAGGAGAAATATTGATTTGTCGTGCATTAAGCCTGAGATTTACATATGTAATTTGGCTCCTGTCTTTTGCGATGGGAATATCCGTCTCGGAAGAAGGTCCGCTTGGAGCCAAGATTGACGTTGGCGATGGGTGGGTTTCACGTGTTGTGGAGGAACGTGCTGGTTAATATTCAGCCTGATTCAGGGGAACCGCCGCAAGGTGAAAATCTCTTCCCATTTTACTGCAGCTTTTATTTTGCAGTGGAACTGGGTTTTCAAGCACTTAATATTCAATTTACACTTAAATTCCTGAAGTAGTTCGACGCCCTGAAGTTCTGCTGTGAAGTTTGCGTCTTCCCGCGTCTTCGTAACGATCCAAAGGGGCTTCCTTGTGCCGTGGAAAGTCTGGGTTTCCACCAGATTTGGCTTTGAGTAATTAGAAGGACAGAATAATTGATTGGCCATGGTTCTATTTCTGGGTTGCTCATTCTTTTCGAGTTGAAGTCCTGTAAATGGGCAATCAATATGGGAGTAAAGGTACATGACGTCACCTTCTGGAACCGCGGGTTTCTCTTCCTTTATTTTGTCATTTTGTGAAGTCAAAGGACGGGAAAACCACAGCTGAATGTGTCTCCTGGGACCAGACCTTCTAGAAAATATCCTCTCTTGGCTTGAAGCCCCGTTGACGGGCTGGGATCTTGCCAGGAATGATGAAAAGTCCTTGGGCACATTTTCTTGGAAGGATCTCTCAGGTGAAGTGCAGACCACATGGTCCAGATGGGTTTCATCTTAACCGTTGAGCTCAGAGGTCCTTTTTTTGCTCAAAGGGGTTTAAACTGCTGGGGAAACGGGGTGGTTCAGAGCCATGGATGGTGATGAAGAACCCCTTGAGGAAAGGCAGCAATGTCTGTCTGCTCCTGGGAAAGAGGAGGAGACCCCAGATCGAGACATCAAGTCAGGCTCTAAGACTTTGGCTGCTGCCAGATGTGTCTGTATGGGAGAAGAGCGTGAACGTTGTCCTTCAGCCCCCTGAAGGGGGCATTGAACCCCTTTCAATCAGTCTCTGGACAGAGCTGGGCTTCCAGCTCTTGCTTGTCCTCTCAGAAGACCTGGTTTTGGTTCCTGCTGTTGCGGTCCCACCACCACCACCGGTTTATTCAGGCAGACGTTTGTTGTGCTCCTTTACGAAGTTATCCATGGCAACAGCACTATCCAAAATCCTTAAAACAAGCCATTATTAAACTTTTTTAAAAAACAGGATGACGTGATCCCGTCCAAGGCCGGCCGGAGTGTGGGAGAAAGCCATCTGCTGGTTCTTGTGCTCCCAAATCATGAGCAATGGGGATTTCCTTCACCCTCACGTGGAGGATTTACTGGGGCTCCCACAGGGCTGTTGGTATTAGAAATTAAACGGAGTCAGACTTGGTTAATCTCCATTTTCTCCAGCTTGGGTGACCAGAAGCAGCAGAGATGGTGAGGATGATCCCTGGCCAGGACTGGACTCATAGGGCTGAAGAAGCACCATGTTTACACCAGTTTAGATTAACTGGGCTGGATGGAAACGGAGTGGAGTCTTCTCTGCTCCGTTACTGAGCGAAGCAGGAAGGTTACGGGTGTTTGGGGGGGTCAAGGCCTCTTCTGCATTCGGTGACTTGGGGATTTTGATGGCTTTTGAGCTGTGTGAAAGGCAGGAACGTGTCAGGGCTCTGAAGGACATGGTCATTCATGCTTGGTTCTGCCCAGGGGTGACTTTTCATGGTATTTATGTTCCTTTTCTCCAGGGGGGGAAAAAAAATAGCAGTAAGAACAGCAAAGACTGAATAATAAACATAAACTCCATTTAATTAAAAAAAACAACCCTCTTCTTGCATAAACCCTTAATTTCTTTTAAGGCCAAAACCACTCAGACAGAAAAGTCCACTGAAGAAGGAAAGAGAGATTTAGTTGGCTCTTTTAAGCCCTGGTGGGATAGATTTTCCAGCAGGAGTATTTTCCACCCCGGAGAGATGGGCAGGAGGTTCAGTAAATGTCTGGCTTTTCCTCGTTTCATCTTTCTTCAGCCTCAAAATTGGGTCGATCCCGTGGCGTTTATCTGAGATGGCGTTAATTGGGCGGATCCGAAACAATCTGATCGCGGCGGCAGGTAACGGTGGAAGCTCTTCCAGAAAAACTCACCCAGGTGTTGATTTCTAAGTGAGGTGTTGCAGGAGATGCTCAGAAGAAAGGGAAAGAATTGAATAAAGAAGAAAGAGAGAAATGGGAGAAGAAGGTTGGATGTCCAACTCTAATAGATCTCAACGATCTAATAGATCTCAACGATCTGAACCCCACACATGGGTGTGTGAACTCCATATAGCTCTGGAGTTCCTATACGTGACCTCCGTGTATCTCTTCTGTAGAATTAAGTTGGATTCTTAACCAACTTGACCACTTGAAAGTCATATTTCAACTTTCTTGCTTGAAATTTAAGGTTTTGATTAGTTGTTTGTTTTTTTTTTTTTCCCGGTTGAAAACAAGTGCTCAAAATTGTTTTTCTCTCGTCTCAATGTCCGGTAATTGCAAATAGATTGAGAAGATTTTATGCAAATTCTGTTCTAAAAATTAATCGCCCTCCACAAGAAGCCAAAACACGCTGTTTTTTTTAAAAGAGGCTTGTTTTGAATCTTCAGGCGTGTGCGTCCTGGGTGGCCGTGATAGATGAGCTCAGGGTTGTTGCCGTGACTCCGAGCTCAGAGATCGAACGTTTGATGGATGCTCGTACAAATATCTGATGCCTAATAACAAACTAAATAGGAAAAAATTTGGAATACGACTTCCAGGAAGGAGCAATCCCGTAGGAGAGTGGGGGTGGTGGGGTGTGAGTTAACGATCAGTCCATCGTGCTGCTGAAGTCAATTAAAAGCCGGGACTGATGGACATCTATGTGCCGTTTGTCCGTACGGGGAAAGGATTTCTAGAGGAGCAGTAGGTTTTGCAAATGAAAATGAGGGTCCCCTCAGCAAGTTTGGTGATGACACAAAAGTGGGAGGAGTGGGTGACGCACCAGAAGGCTGTGCCACCGTTCAGTCAAAACTGGACAGGCTGGAGAGGAACCTAATGAAGTTCAATGAGGGCAAGTGTAGGGTCTTGCACCTGGGGAGGAATAAACCCATGGACCAGGACAGGTTGGGGGTTGACCTGCTGGAGAGCAGCTCTGTGGAAAAAGACCTGGGAATCCTGGTGGACGACAAGTTGACCAGGAGCCAGCAACGTGCCCTTGTGGCCAAGAAGGCCAATGGCATCCTGGGGGGCATCAGGAAGAGTGTGACCAGCAGGTGGAGGGAGGTCTCCCTCAGTTTACTGGAATGCTTTGGCTTTTTTCTGGTTTTGTTGGTGGGTTGTCCTAAATGCAACCCAACAAAGGTGGTCCTTGAAAGCATCCCTTAGAAGATCCTTTAGTAAATCAAGCGTACTGGGTGTTCCTCCAGCCCAGTGCTCAGCTCCAGTTTGGAAGTAGTGTGGCCTTCTGTGTTCACCAGGGATGAGGACAGCTCTGTGCACTTCTGGGAATGGCCTCAGTTTCCCCATGAGTGGCTTTCAATGGCTGCTGGGCTTACATGTAGTTTATGATGGCCTAGAGTCACCCAGCCTAGTTTGTGGTGTCTACCTGCTGCTGGAGCCCACCTGCCTCACTTGACCTACCCCCAAATACTAAGTGTCTAGAGAATCACAGAATGGTTTGGGTTGGAAGTGACCTCAAAGATCATCTAGTTCCACCTCCTGCCCTGGGCAGGGACACCTCCCACCAGACCAGGTTGCTCCAAGCCCCTTCTGACCTGGCCTTCAACCCCTCCAGGGATGGGGCAGCCACAGCTTCTTGGGGCAACCTGGGCCAGGCTCTCACCACCCTCAAACCAAAGAAGTTCTTCCCCACATCTCATCTCCATCTCCCCTCTTTCCATGTCACACTCTTCCCCCTCATCCTCTGGCTCCCCTCCCTGATCCAGAGTCCCTCCCCAGCTCTCCTGGAGCCTCTTTAGGGTCTGGAAGGGGCTCTGAGGTCTCCCTGGAGCCTTCTGTTCTCCAGGCTGAACCCCCCCAACTCTCTCAGCCCATCCTCACAGCAGAGGTACTTCAGCTCTTAGAAATTCTCCATAGCCTTGTCTGGAGTTTCTCCAACAGGTCCATGTCCTTCCTATGCTGAGAATTCCAGACCTGGATGCCGTAGTCCATGTTCTTTTAAAGCAAATGCCTAAGCTCTTTAGTGACTTGGAGAAAATGAGGTCACTTTAAAGACCTCCAGAGGAAAACCCTGTCAAGTTAGCGCCAACATCTAGGCAGGCAGACTGGCCCTGGGGAGGTCTTGAAAGGCTTCAAGCTGTTGACCGCTTCAGTAGGCACCAACATTCAGACGCGTGCCAGAAACCAAATTAGAGGGACTGGATTTCCCTGGCAGACCCTCTTCTCCCTCCTAAGCTGTCGGTGAAGGAAGAGGGACCCCACCAGGACGTCTCTAGCCATCTGTTAGAAGGTCAGGGCTGGTGAGTCAGCACCTCCAGTGGTCCCCGGTGCTGGGGGAACCGTAAGGTGGTGGAGAAACATCTCAGGAGCTGTTTAACGGAAGCCAACAGGGAATAATGGCTGAATTACCGACGTACGTATGGGTAAGGATTAGGGAATGTCTGTGCCTTAAGTAGACCCTGTGAACGTCCTGACCATCGGTGGTCCTTTAGAGCTTATCATTTATAAACTGACCTTCCCAAGGAGTGAAAGACCAGAGGGATAAGGAACTTGTGTAACGCAGGTGACTCTTGGTGTTACCAACCAGCTCTACCCATCGTTTGACTCGGAGCTTTGTGTCACGGGCCAGCGCGGAAATGACGGGGGACAAAGTGACAACAAGCTAAGGATGATAAAAGAAAACCCCTCGGGATCAATTCGATATCATTCCGTGAGCGACGGGGAAGGTCTATGAGGATCCTCAATTGGTGCTGCTTGTCTTCGGAGGGTTTAACGATAAATTGCTCTCCCCTAAGCAGGACCTTGATTGCGGTGACGGACAGGCGGGCGCGGAGACTGGAAATCAATAGCTGGGATAGATTCAGACAGGAATCGTTAATTTGCAAGCGGTGGAGACCCAGATCTGCACGAGTCAGTCACTCAGAGCTCACGTGGCTTCAAAGGAACGTATTTCGCAGAATGCTATGGGGTTGGAAGGAACCTCTGGAGAACATCTACTCCACCCCCCTGCCAAAGCCAGGCCACCCACAGCAGGTCCCACAGGAACGTGTCCAGGTGGGGTTGGAATGTCTCCAGAGAAGGAGACTCCACCACCTCTCTGGGCAGCGCTTATCTTGAGGTTTTTTTTGAAAAATCTTGAGATTTTTTAGAGACTGGGGTTACTCTCTGGGGTGGGGGGGGACACGGAGGTAGCGAAGTGGGATTTGTGTGAATAAATGTATAAATCAGTCGTTTACTGCAGAAAGGTCAGAAAGTGAGAAGGACTTTGCTGCCCAAATCTCTGCAGTCCCAGTGAACCCACCGCCCCCCCGGACCAGCCCAGCCCCCCAGAGATGCTGGGACACCCCTGACCCCCCCATGGATGCTCTGTAATGAGGGACCACATCCTAGAATCAAGATTTCTTTATTATTGCCCAAATAATTTGACATATTGAATAATATTCACCCTACCTAGGGTTATTCTCTCTGACCTGTCTTTTTGGGACAAAAGGGCTTTAAATTCAGCAGGAAAAAACCCCCCAAAACCCATAAGACCTTTGGGGTTTAGGAATTTGAAATTATTCTTGGGGGCGGGTGGTTTACCGGGTCTCTGCAATCCCAGTGCAACCAGTGTCCACGTACCAGAACCCCAGAGATGCTGCCTGGGACCACTGAGAGCATCCATGGATGGTGATGAGGGACCACATCCTGCCTCTGGACCCCGATGACGCAGGAACATCATCCCTGGTGTCCCTGAGCCATCCACAGAACCACATTGGGTTAGAAGGAACCTCTGGAGAACATCTAGTCCAACCCCCTGGCAAAGCAGGTCTACCCAGAACAGGTTGCACGTGTCCAGGTGGGGTTTGAATGTCTCCAGAGAAGGAGACTCCACCATCTCTCTGGGCAGCGGTCTCTGCCACCCTCAAAGTGAAGAAGTTCCTCCTCATGTTTAGGTGGAACTTCTTATATTCAAGTTTGTGCCCAACTCACC
This sequence comes from Gallinago jamesoni, assembly GCA_025769975.1. Lineage (NCBI taxonomy): Eukaryota > Metazoa > Chordata > Aves > Charadriiformes > Scolopacidae > Gallinago > Gallinago jamesoni. Next base: position 1,813,013 of record JAOQGH010000019.1, on the reverse strand, counting down.
CCATGAGTTGAAGCATCAAGTTTCAACTGAGACGTGAAGTCTTTTTGCCCAAAGGTTGAGATTTCTGGAGGGAAGAGGAGCTTCTAGCCCATAATGACGTAATCCTTCAATTGAATTCTCCAAGATGGTTGTGCCACCTCCTCGCTTGAACCCGGTGGTTCTTCCTAGAGGAGCTGGGACCTGGTTTGGGGACTTTGGGCTGTCACTGAGGGTTCGTATCACTTCAAATCAACTGATACTGGGGCGATGTGTGTCCGGGTTGGATTTTTCTGTTGGTATTTTGACTTTCTTTGTTCGACACGCCGGGAAATAACTCGTATTACCCGCTGTCCCCGTTGCCACCTGCCACCTGCCTACCTAAGGCGCAGTTTAATCAAAGTGACAAATCCGGAGGCAGCGAAAATGAAGCAATTAATTGAACCGGGTGGATTTTTTTTTTTATTTTTTTTTTTTATTTTTTTCTCCCCGTTTCACTAGAGATGAATTTAGACCATTTAGGTTGTTTTCCGTTCTAAATATCACACCGAACCAGGCAGCGCCGCTTTTTCTCCGCAAGGAGAAGAATGAAAGGGAGTAAAAGCCTTAGGGTAGAGGGCAACGGGTGTTTTCACAGCAAGAGAGGGCTTCTTGGTAGAAGAGGTTGTCACGTGTTTCGACGTCTCATCTTTTTATTCTGAGCCGCGGGGACTTCACTTAGACCTTCAACCTTAGCTTGAACGAAATCGAGTGTGTCTCTGAAATAATATTTATGCCTTTTTGGTCGCAGCTGAGGTTTAAAACACCGAAGTTTTTTTTTGGTCGTGTTGTGTTTTGGGGTTTTTTTTTTTTTTCCTAGCCGTAAAAAGCGCAAATGAAGACGGAATATTTACAGCTCGTTGCAAACCACGGCACGTTTCCTTCTGGTGGACTTTGGGGTAATCACCAAAAGGATGTTTGATTTAAAATAGTTCCTTCCCTTTACTTGGTATTCCGTGTGCTCTCCTTGTCAACTTGTTACTAAATGATTTTACAGCTGAATTTTTGTGTTTGCAGACCATTTTTTATTTTTTTTTTTAAAGTTTCACTGAATAGGAGGCTAGAAAAAACTTGTGTGGTTGCTCGTTCCGGGCTCCTGTGGTCTTTCAGCTGCTACATTTTCCCTGTGGTTCCTGCTCAGAAGGTTTTCCAGGGTGGAAGACCTCTTCATTCTGGGGGTGGTGAGACCCTGGCCCAGGTTGCCCAGAGAAAGCTGTGGTTGCCCCATCCTTAGAGGGGTTCAAGGTCTGATGGGGCTTTGAGCAACGTGGTCTGGTGGGAGGCGTCCCTGCCTAGGGCAGGGGGTTGGAACTGGATGGTCTTCAAGGTTCCTTCCATCCCAAACCATTCTGTGGTGCTGGTGATGGCCAGACCACGCGCCTTGGTGCGTTGGTGCAGGGTGGTTCGTGCCTGCGATGGTGCTTTGGGTTTATGGTCGAAGTGAGAGGGAATTTGGGACAGAAATGTTGTAAAATCAAAGTCACAACTGTACGAGCCTTGCAGCCATCTGAGAGAAGGTGAGGTAGAGGAAAGTGGAGATGATGTCCACTTTGCCAAGTTGGTAGCTCACCTTTCAAAGATGAGCTGAAGGTGAATCCAGGAATTTCACAGGGATTTCCCTGCCTTCAAGTTGTGGCATTTAGTACTTACAGGGAAAGAAATGGCAAACCCATTATTTTCTGCAGGTTGGAGGTCAGGGGCTTACTGGGAGACTGGGCTCCTGTGTAAACTGGGATTGGAGGAAGATGCTGAGAAAGCAGTGCCGTCTCTTGGGCAACGACCTTGTGTGCAACTGGGAGAGGGGCTGTTGAACATCTCGGATACTTTACTAAGTGTTTAGAAGTGACTAAGTGACCAGAAGTGACCAGGACTCTCAGGCTGTGCCCAGCCTTCTTGCCTGTGACTGGTGGAGAACATCATAAGGTTCAGGTACCATGAGTGGTGGCAGCAAGAAGGTTCCCAGCTCAGCGTGGGTAGAAGCAATGCCAGGGTGTTACTGGTGGGAGGGTTTGCAAACTGGGAATGGAGAAGAAATAAATTGAGCACCAAATATCTTGGTAGTGCCACCGTCCTGTCCCCGTGGCGGCCCCGTCGGTGAATTACCGGTGACCCCCAAGCGAGCAGGTAGGGATGGATGCAACCTTGATTGACAGCGGGCTACTGATGGCTTTGAGATTCCAGGCTCTGACTTCTTAACGAAGAGCTTAATTAGCTCCGCTCCAGGAGGTCCATTCTCCCCTTGGCACGCCTGCATAACTCCAATTGACATTAATGGGAGTCAGATACTGGGAGGAGAATAGACCCAGAAGAAAACGTGGGGGAGGTGAAGGATGGAGAGAGAGTGAGAGATGGAAAAGGAGATGGAGGGGGAGGAGGAGTGAGAAGGGAGCACGATGGAAAGGAAATCCTGGGGGAGTAGATAGGTGCATCCCTCAGGAGGAGAGCTGACCTGCTTCTCTGGCTGAAGGATACTGGGAGCACTGGGATGTGCTGTTGGCTTCCCCCTTTTCTTGCTGGGGAAGCAAGATCGTGGCAGATCCCAGAATCACAGAATGATATGGGGTTAGAAGGGACCTCTGGAGATCATCTAGTCCAACTTCCCCCCCCCCCGAGATGATGGAGGACTCTTCCCCAAGAGTAAAATCCTTGGGGAATCTCCCTCTCTCGCCTCTTTTCCTCCCAGTTCCCCTCCTGTTGCTCCGTGAAGCACACAAAGACAAGAGAGAAGCGAAATGGAATAAGACATAACCTATAGAAATGATGAATGGCCGCGTTCGGGATGTCTATATATGGGAAAGGAGCCGCTGTGCATAATTAAACAGGGGGTAACTGGAAATGTACGTGGTCACCACTAACTAAAAGAGCATGATGAATGAGTTCTACTCCGTCACGCTCTTCTGTCGTCTGCCGCGGGTTCCCAGCGAGGCTTTGGGGCTATTTAGTCTACTTTCCTTGTTTTGGCCAACTTCTTGGTAGGACGTAAAGGAGACCCGGTTGGATTCCTCCACCCAACAGGTCTGCGTGTCCGTGTTCCTACAAAGTCTTTCTCCTACTGAAATTTCTCGGGAGAAATTAAAGACTTGTCTCAAACGCCCCCTTTTCCGCCCCAGAACTGAACAGGCTTTTTGTGCTCAGCCCTAAATGAAGAGAATTGGTGATAAACCTCCCGTTAGGGACCATACTGGGATCAATTAAATAAATTGGGAAGTGCAGTTTGCCTTCCTAACCTTCGCCAGGCACCTGGAATCGAGGTGCTAATTTGAAAAAGGCTCCCTAATTACTTTTAAATTTTTATTTTAGTTTGTGAAGTCCATAAGCTGGGCTTTCTTGTCACTTCAACCCTCCGACAGGGCTGAAGCAGCTGAGATGTGGGATGGGGAAGCTGCCGTGGAGAGCTGTGGCCGTCACAAAACCGCATCTCCTGCATGGGATGAGCTTGGTGACATTTAGGGCTCGTGGCTGTCACGAGGGATGGATGTCCGTGGTGATAGATGTCATCTCATCCCTTGCTGAAGTGCTCACGGAGCAGCCAAAGCCGTTGTCAAAGGTGTTGGGTTCCAGTGGTGGTGGTGGGATGCAGAGCTATGGTTGGGCATGGACCTGCACACCTCCCTGGTGGCTCAGCAGCCTGCTGATGGACATGTAACTCCTTCTGATCCAGAGGTGGATGTGGGAATTTGGGCAGTTCTTGGGGAGAAAGGCAGAAAAGTTGAGAAGAGATTGCCAAAATGGAGGAACCACTTGGTTCCTTGCTAAATCTGCTGGACTCAAAGCCCGTGTAGAAGACACACGCAGTGAGGTGGGTCCCCATTCCGTGTGGTTGGTCAAGGTGACTTGCTAATAGCACCATAAATCCCTAAAACGTAGAGGAACAACCCTGTGCTGCAAATAAACCCACTTGCTGGCTCCGTTACGCTGTTTTTCCTTTGTGGTCTTGGAGCACGTGGTTGGAGAAGAACCGAAACCATCTGAGAAGGTGTAGAGATGATTGTTAAATGTGTTGCCAGATTTGAGAGCAGCAGCATCTCATTCTTTCTTCTTCTTCCTGCACCCATCAGGGCAGCTTATATTATGTCCCGATGTATTTTAACTACCTCAAGAGGTCCCTGAGATAGTAGCGCGTTTCGGTGGAGGTGGCTCCTTCCCACAGCCTCCATTCATTCACGAGTCTGCAGAGATTAAATCACTAGAGTAAAAAAAAAATTAAAAAATAATTATTGATGGGCAATAACGAAGGTCAGAAAGATATTTGCCCACTAAGGGAGATGTGTCTGTGTCATATTAAGCCTCCAAATCGACGTTTCTCGAGCGTTTTTACTTGGCTGCTTTATGATCTCAACATGAAGTGCCTTAAGACCCAGAGGAAAATGAGTTTAAATTCGCGATAAAAAATACATACAAATGCAGATTATATGGAGCGTTTCCATCTTCTGTTCCTCGGCTTCTATTTTTTTTTTTTTTTTTATTGAAATTTGACTGAAAAACACAATGAGTATGTAAAATGCCTCCTCGGAATATAATAACAGCTAGTATTAATTTGCCCAGGTAGCATTAATATTTAAAGAACAGACGTTTAAGTAATCGTAACGCCGCCAACTCAGGTTGAACTTGAAATACCTTTGTCTGGGAAAAAAACCCACCCTAGACATCATTGACTCCAAAAGCCAAATTTGCCCATAAATAGCCTTGGGAAACGTCCCTGTTGGACTTTTAGAGGCAGAGAAGTTGGTTTTGCAACTTAGGATCTGTTAAAAAAAAGGCATCAGAGGGATTCACGGGGCTTAGATGTGACAATGCGAGTGTGAGAACATGGACATGAGGGCACGGGTGCTTTTAGAAGGGCACATGCTGTTGCTGAGGTGGTTTCTTGAGGCTTTGCACCATCTTTGCTCCATCCACTGTTTTCATTTTCACCATTGTCCTTCCAAGAAGATGCAGAAGACTCTTTGGACTGTCCTTGCCTGGGTGGCTTCGTAGCCGACCACGTCTTCTGCTTGGCCTCACCCATGCCCTGAGCAGGGGCTGGACCAAAGGACCTCCTCAAGTCCTTCCCAACCTAAGTCTTTCCATATGTTCACCTCGGATTAATGAGATACGGAGTGATTGCCCCCGAGCCCAAACCTCAACGGTTGAGTTAGGAACATTACTGCAGTAAGGCTGGACTATCTAGAGGGACATTAAGAGCTTCAAAGTCCCCCACGTAGCTTCTGGAGGCACCTTGAGAGATGGTGGCTGAAGGCTAACCTTCTCTGGTGGAGATGGGAAGCTCTAGATGAAGCCCTGAGCAGTGGCAGGGTGAGATATGGCCAAGTTTTGAGCTTTTATTTGCTGTGTCTGTGTTACGTTCAGATTTTGTAACCCAAACGTGGATATTAGTTTGTTTTTAAAATCAAATTCCCTCTGACAGAGGCTGCTGGTAACTGCAAACCCTCCTCCTTTTTGGCAAAGTCTGTATTTTAAGCTTCTTTGAGCTTCATTGCTACCTGACAATCAAAATATAGCTCATTTTCTTCTGAGAACAAAATGTTATGAGGAGAATATGTTTCTCTTTTCTGCCTGAGATGATTGTATTTTTTATTTTTTTTTCGGAGGTAGCTGAATTCCAAAGGCAATAAACACAAAACAAGGGAAAGAAAGGGAAAAAGCACATTCAAAACCCGCTCACATACTCGGTGCTTTCTGCTGTTATTGCTTTGGATCAGGTTATAAAGAGCACCCAGCACAGGGACAGATTTTGAAGGGTGATGGACGTCCACCAGCTCCTTTTCTTCTCCGGATTTTCCCCAAAAAGCAGGAGAGGACACGGTGGGTTCTTTGTAAATCCGCCTTCATGCGTGAGGGTGCCGGTGGAGCCCGTGGGAAATGGACCTGTCCCACCGCAGACGTGGTGTTGAGGGACTTGGGTCAGGGATGGGTTTGGCAGTGTTGGGTTGACGGTTGGACTCGATGATCCGTGAGGTCCCATCCAACCTAAACAATTCCATGATTCTGTGATAATAAACGGAAGCTACGCTGCCCGAACCGGGCCGGAACGAGGTCCTTTGCCAAAGAATGGCCAAAAAATGGACATTTCTCCAACCCACAGGCTTGTGCTGATTTGGGTTGACCCATGATGGGCCGACCGTCATTTCCTTCTGATGTTGGGACACCTGGTAGTGAGCAGAGCTCTGGTTGGTAGGTTAATGAATATATTTGAGATAGGGATTCTCATAGAATTACAGGATGGTTTGGGTTGGAAGGGACCTTAAAGATCATCTCATCCCAACCCCCTGCCATGGGAAGGGACATCTCCCACCAGACCGGGTTCTCCGCTTAAAAACATGTCTTAAATCGGGAAGAAACAGCCTGTTGCAAGGAAAACAGAAGAAAATGATCCATTAGACATAGAATAGCTGCACAGCAAGCGATATCCAATAACCCCCACGGTCGGGAAGCATTTTCTTGTCACCGGGACCAAAATCCGACGTTTTAGGAGGGATTCAGGAAGCAGAGATCCCGGGATAACCGCGTGCGCGTTGAGGGATGACGGAGTTCGGGTAGCTCTTAGCTTCATTCCCCTGAACTTTTCGGGCACGTAATTCCCAGCTCTGAAATATTGACGTCGCCTTCACCTAATGACAGGAGCTCCACGCTGGCAAATGTCTCCGGGTTTGTCGTTAAACGAGGAGCGGTCACGTTAACGAAGGTAACGGGAGCCATTAGGAAATCTCCGCACCGCAATCTCCGCGTGGGGATGCTATTAACGTGTCAGCGCCGCCGGAATACCGAGATTAACGACGGAGTCAAGCTTTTAATGATTTATGACAATAGGTGCCGAGTCAGCGCCGAGAGGAAGGAGCAGAAGGAGAAGCCAACCTGGAGGGGGAAGGAAACGAGGAATACAAAGGGTGGAACTCGATATTAAAGAAAAGCAAAAAAAAAAAGGGCGCTGGAGTCAGGAAGAAGGGATTTTCTGTGATGCAGTAGAAGAGTTTTTGAGCTGAAAAGTTTTGAGTGGTACCCAGGTGATGGAAATTTTCACTTCTTTTTCGCACTTTGATGTCATAGCGCTGCTAAAAGAGCACGTCACGTGGCCAAGCGCCTCAAAATAGCAAATTTAAACCCGAGCTGATCACATCTAAACGTGAGGAGGAACTTCTTTCCTGTGAGGGTGGCAGAGCCCTGGGAGAGGCTGCCCAGAGAGGTGGTGGAGTCTCCTTCTCTGGAGACATTCCAACCCTGCCTGGACACGTTCCTTTGGGAGCTGTTCTGAGTGGCCCTGCTTTGTCAGGGGGTTGGACTAGATGTTCTCCAGAGGTCCCTTCCAATCCCATAGCATTCTGCATAATTCTGTAATCCACAGCTTTATGGATCCCTAACTGGTATTTATGTCAGGATCAAGTGTGCTACCGCTGGGATGGTAGAGGATGAGAAGAGAAGGCTCTAGGGAGACCTTAGAGCCCCTTCCAGTCCCTGAAGGGGCTCCAGGAAAGCTGGGGAGGGACTCTGGATCAGGGAGGGGAGCCACAGGACAAGGGGGAAGGGTTTGACACTGAAAGAGGGGAGATGGAGCTGAGATGTGGGGAAGAACTTCTTTGGTGTGAGGGTGGTGAGAGCCTGGCCCAGGTTGTCCAGAGAAGCTGTGGCTGCTCCATCCCTGGAGGGGTTCAAGGCCAGGTTGGATGGGGCTTGGAGCGACGTGGTCTCATGGGAGATGTCCCTGCCCAGGGCGCTGGAGGGGAACGGAGTGTGATGGAGTTGCTCCATGAAGCGAGGTGAATCACCATGTCTCATACCAGTGACCTTTTCCGCTTCTCATACCTTCTGGCCTTTCTCTTCTGCATTCATTAGCGTTGCCTCCTTTTAGCAGCTCTCTCCTCGCCGCCTTCCCAGTGCCGTGGCCATCCCATCCCATTCCATCCTTGCACCCAGGCTCAGCCCCCACAGTCCTACAGTTGCTGGTGAACATCTTCCCCCAACTTTCTACCCATGAGAACATCTCTCCATCCAAAGAGCATCGCCAAAATTCCAGCGTTTCTCTGGTTTTTCCCTCTCCTTCCCCACTGACTTGACTCCGTCGTTGCGTTATTCAGGAGCAGCCCTAGATTTATACGTCTAATTAAGTCCAAATCCCCCAAACTTTGGTGTAACTCGTAGAGCACTGGTAGAATTATTAAATAATTCAATGAAGTGACCTTTCTCTGGGTGTCACCCACGGTGTTTGGGATGAACGGGGCCAGTAAAAGCCAGTGCAGAGCTGAAAAATCAAAATAGACTTTAATCCAAGCAAACGGTGCAGACCAGTGATGCAGGTCATCTCTCATCTTCTTCCTCACCTGCAAGAGCCAAGGGCAGCCCATATGTCCTCGATCTGCTTTTCTTGATGAGAGCCAAGCGTTGGGTTGGGGTTAAATATGAAAACCCAAGAAGATAATCACACCAGAAAGTCTGCAGATCTCCTCCCGATACGTTACTTGGGAATCACGACCCATTTTCAAACTCCTCCTTTGGCTCAGTCTGGGAATTTTGCTTCCTGGGAAGGGAGAGCGTTTCGTCGATGGAGTGATTGAGTATGTTTTGGAAAAATGCATCCTGGAGGCGTCCGTTTTGGGATGGGGCAGGGTTGGATTTTGCTACTTTTAAGGCTTTTGGAGAAAAAAAAAAAACAACCCTATGAAATGTAATCCGTTCTGAGGAAGCAGCGAAGGCAGAACAAGCCCCATCGATCCGAGCTCCGCTCCGGAGGCTCCGAAGGGAAAAGCAAAACAGCATTGATTTGGCAAGAGTAGTAACGGAATTGGGGGTGTTGTTTGCTAGGGATGGATAAAAAAAAAATGAGTGACCTTTCTGCTGGGCTCTTATCCGCTTAAATCAACCCGTAATAAATGAGGCAGCATTTTGGGACAAACTAATCGATAGGTCGGCGTAGTCAAGGAACCTCATCTCGCGCAAGGTAACTGGGTTGGACTTCGTCGGGGGGGGGTTATAGCCTTGTGTGGCTCCACGGAGTCCTTGGAAGCCTCGGGAGAGCACCCCAAAAAGGGAGGAAGGATGGATTTGGTGGAACCAACCAACCTACAAGGCATTTTGGGGGGTTGGAGGGAGTCCACGTGTTTCAAACCTATAGGGAGTGGTGGAAAAAAAGCACTTAAATAGTAATTATCTATCTCAATAGAGGTGGAATTGACCTGATTATAGGCAGGGAAAGGTTTGGAGTGGATTAGTTGTGGTGATGAAGTAGGGACTGGTCACAACGTGATGATGGTCGTGCAAACCTTCCAGATGCTGGAAAATATTACCCTACAATTATTACCTATAATATAGGGTAATTACCATATATTACCCTAAAATATTACCTTATAATCCAGACCTACAAGGCTCGGGTTGTTACCATTAATCACAGAATCACAGGATGAGATGGGGTTGGAAGGGACCTCTGGAGATCATCTAGTCAAAACCCTTGTCAGAGCAGGACCATCCAGAACAGGTCCCACAGGAACGTGTCCAGGTGAGGTTTGGAATTGTCTCCAGAGATGGAGACTCCACCACTTCTCTGGGCAGCATGTTCCAGTGCTCAAAGGAAAGAAGTTCCTCCTCATGTTTAGGTGGAACTTCTTATGGTCAAGTTTGTGACCGTTGCCTCTTGTCCTGTCCCTGGGCACCACTGAGAAAAGCCTGGCCCCATCCTCCTGACACCCACCCTTGAAGCATTTATAGGTCTTGATCAGATCCCCCCTCAGCCTTCTCTTCTCCAGACTCAAAAGACCCAAGTCCCTCAGCCTTTCCTCAGCAGAGA
>JAOQGH010000019.1:1792362-1803123 GCA_025769975.1 Gallinago jamesoni | reverse complement strand
GCTGTCCCCTCTCCAGCACTTCCCTGTCCTTCTGGAACTGGGGAGCCCAGAACTGGTCCCAGTGCTCCAGCTGGGGCCTCCCCAGGGCAGAGTAGGGGGGGGAGGATGACGCAGGTCACGCTCATGCACCCCATTAATGCCTGCTCTGATCCTCTGGTGCTAGTTTGGCACCCAATGCTTGGGAAGAATCACCAAAGTGACATCTGGCAGTGCTTGAAAAGGAGCCTAGAGGAGGTGGTTTGTATAATTTGAGTTATCTGGCTTGGTTACCTTATAAAAAGGTTAGACTGAGCCTCTTTGCGTTGCAAAGTTCTCAATATACTTAGGTGTTAACCATCTTCATGCAATCTATACTGTCTTGGGACAGTAGGGGCAACAGAGCTGATGAGGGGTCTGGAGAACAAGGAGAAGGGTCTAGAGAGCTTCTGAGGAGCGGCTGAGGGAGCTGGGGGTGTTGAGCCTGGAGAAAAGGAGGCTGAGGGGAGACCTTCTCACTCTCTCCAACTCCATGAAAGGAGGGTGTAGCCGGAGGGGTTGTTCTCTTCTCCCAAGGAGAAGAGGGACAAGAGGAAATGGCCTCAAGTTGCACCAGGGGAGGTTTAGGATGGATATCAGGAAAAATGTTTCCACTGAAAGGGTTATTAAACCTTGGAATGAGCTGTCACCTCACCTGGGTCCAGGGTGTCACCATCCCTGGTGGCACTCAAAAACCGAGTTGACATAGTGCTTAGTGACACGGTTTAATGATGGTTTTTATCAGAGATAGGTTGATGGTTGGACTCGATCTCAGAGGTCCCTTCCAACCTGGAAAATTCTGTGATTCATCTGAGCAACTCCGGTGGTCCACCCCTTCATGCGAAATCGTCTCTCGATCCAATTATTTCTTTTTGCGAGGACTTCATTAGTTGAAGCAGTTCTCCTGGAAAGGCTTGTTTTTCTGGAGACAAGAAGTTTGCCGGCCGTAAGTTGGGTTGTAGCACGTTTGAAAACCTTCTGCGCAATAATAATAATAATAATAAAAAAATAATAATAGTCATGCTTTGCACCTCTGCAGCCGTTCTTTCACACAAAGAACTGAGAGCACTTGAGGGAAATTGGCCAAGTCTACGTGACAGTACATCAAAGGCAGCTGTCGGATCGCTCTCGGAAATTCCCAACAATTTTTAACCTCTTTTTTGAGGATAAAAATGTTGAGAAAAAGGTCCGGATGATACACGCAGAATTAGTGGCCAAGCCCAACTCCGCTTTGCTTCCTTACTCACTCAAATGGTCTTTGAAAAGGTCTTTTTTTTTAACTAGTTAAGCTTAATTTATCCTTTTTTTCTTTCTTTCTCTCTTTTTTTTTTTTTTTTATTTACAATCCATTTGCTCTGTGTTTTTTCTGCCTAATTATTGAGAGTAATGTCCCACCCCTTTCCCCGGCGGCGTTCTACATGCCGATCTTCTCTGTAATTATATTTCACACTTAAATAATAGTTTTCAGTCAGATTTCAAAGTAGTTTTACAAAGGTGGTAAAATTTCTTCTGCGCAGCTTCGGGGAGCTGCATAATCCAGAGGTGACTTCTGAACTGCATCCTCCTCCAAGATGGGATGGAGCCCTTTCCAGGCGGAGATGGAGCTGCAACGTCCCAGCTCTTGTTTCCCCGCTTCCCTGGAGAGGGCCTTTTTCTTTGCATTCCCTGGGGAATAGGGTCCTGTGGTCTTCACTCTGGATACTGGTAGCCTGTAGACATCCATGGACAGGTTGGGGGCTGAGCTGCTGGAGAACAGCTCTGCAGAGAAGGACCTGAGAGTCCTGGTTGGCAACAAGTTGCCCAAGAGGCAGCAATGTGCCCTTGTGGCCAAGAAGGCCAATGGTCTCCTGGATGGCGTCAAGAAGAGTGTGACCAGCAGGTGGAGGGAGGTCATCCTGCCCCTCTGCTCTGCCCTGGGGAGGCCACAATTGGAGTACTGGGTCCAGTTCTAGGCTCCCCAGTTCCACAAGGACAGGGAACTGCTGGAGAGGGGACAGAGGAGGCTTCAAAGATGATCAAGGGACTGGACTTTCCTCTCTGCTGAGGAAAAGCTGAGAGATCTGGGGCTGTTCAGCCTGGAGAAGAGAAGATCAAGAGAGGACCTCATCAATGCTGAGCAATATCTAAACGGTGGGTGTCAAGAGGATGGGGCCAGACTCTTCTCAGTGGTGCCCAGTGACAAGACAAGGGGCAACAGGCACAAACTGGAACATGGGAAATTCCATCTCAACATGGGGAAAAACTTCTTTCCTTTGAGGGTGGCAGAGCCCTGGAAGAGGTTGCCCAGAGAGGGTGTGGAGACTCCTCTGAATTCCAAACCTGCTTGGATGGGTTCCTGTCCAACCTGGTCTGGATGACCCTGCGTTGGGATGCTTTGGGATGGGGTTAGATGAGATGATCTCCAGAGGTCCCCTCCAACCCCTCCCAGTCTGTGATCCATGTGCTGCCTGTTGGGTACCGCTCACACCTGTGACACAGTTGCAGCTGTAGGAAGGAGGTTCTCCTTCTCAGAAGGGCTCCAAAAACCGGTCGCTTCTGTTGAGTTCATCCTAAGAAATTCACAGGTGTGTTTTTTGCCCCAGTTTCACAGCCCAAACTCCTGTCCATAAGTGTTTTTTTTTTTTTTACTGCTGAGCCCTCTCAGGTGTATTCCAAGAAAAAAACCCTAGAGCTCTTTCCTTCCGCATGAGTTGTCATCTCCTCTTCTTCTCCGGCACCGGCAAGAAGTGCCAATCCATGGACCTGAGTTATTCCCTCTTGTCTCACCTCCTAAATGGCCAGGGATTCTCTCTTAGAGCTTCCAGAGGCTGCTGTCAGCTAAAATTCTCTTTAGTCTGATATCGGACGTGCCTACGTCTCCACAGAAGGACTTTGATGAAGGTAACACCATCTATTCCGAAAGAAATAGCTGGGAAACTGGTTCCTGATGGGGCCTCTTTGGAGGAAATACATACTTGCCTTAAAATAGTAATAATAACGGGGAAATAATTCAACGTGGCAGAGTTAAGGTGTGATAAAACATTTATTCCTCCCTACGTGACAAGAAAAAAAATGTGTTTATGTTTACGTGGCAGCGGAAGATTTATAGTATCGTTAACTATTCATTTCCCTGCTTTTAACTGCTGGGGGTTTCCAGGTGATGCGACAGACCATGGCGTTGCTTTCGTTCAGCAGCCTTCAAAGTTGGGTTTTCTTTTCCTAAATGGCGTTTTGGGGGCATTGGATTTTTAGAAAGGACAATTTACTTTGTTTAGGAGAGGAGAAAAAAGGCCTGAGGTTGCCCATTGTGGCGGGGAGAGATTTGGTCGCTCTGACTTTGCTGCAACAAAGGTGTCGGGGACCACCAGCCTGATAGTTTCACCTTCTCCCTATGTACAAAATCCCAGAATCCCAGAACGATATGGGGTTGGAAGGGACCTCTGGAGATCATCTAGTCCAACCCCCACTCGGAGCAGGTCCCACAGGAACGTGTCCAGGTGGGTTTTGAATGTCTCCAGAGAAGGAGACTCCACCACCTCTCTGGGCAACCTCTGCCAGGGCTCTGCCACCCTCAAAGGAAAATGGTTCCTCCTCATGTTTATGTGGAACTTCTTCTCTTCTCCAGACTAAAAATACCCAAGAAGTCCCTCAGCCTTTCCTCAGAAGAGATGTTCTAGTCCCCTAATCATCTTGGTAGCCCTCTGCTGTCCCCTCTCCAGCAGTTCCCTGTCCTTCTTGAACTGGGGAGCCCAGAACTGGACCCCGTGATCCAGATGGGGCCTCCCCAGGGCAGAGCAGAGGGGAAGGATGACCTCCCTTGATCTGCTGGCCACGTTCTTCTCGATTATTAACTTTCATTTTTCCTCCCAGTCCATTTTCTTCAAACCTCCCAACATCTCCTGACTCTAACCCTTCTCCACCCTGGTTTTCCCATGCCCCTTTCTTTCGTGTTCACCCGACGAGTGAAATCTCCACCCTGAAGATGGGCTGAGAGGGGCGAGGAGGGCCCTGCCAGGGTTGCGTCCACCTTAGACATTCGACGCGTATCTCAGACCCAACCGGTGCATCCGTCGCTAATTCACTAACATATTTCACACCCCAGAAATGCCTTTTTTTGTTAGTGCCTAAGTCTCAGCACCTGCTCTCCAAAAATTCGGCCCCTTTAATGTCTATTTTATGGCTGTGGGGCGCAGGGAGGGAGAAAAAGCCTTATTGTTTGGACATCTCCATGTGAGTACACATTAAAGTGGGGCTTAGTCACGGGTAATTAGCAAGCATTGACCCACACGGTGATTTACACCATATTTCGGGAGCTCAAAAGAATCATTTGGCTGAAGAACAAAAAAGTCCTGCATATTCCAGGAAGGACGGGGCTGGTGGGATGCTCGAGTCCTCCAGGAACGGCGACGCAGCCCCGGAGATCAAAACTCAACTTTTATTTCTGTAAACGTGGAGGATTTCTAAAAGCTTTTCTCCTGTTGAAAGGCGGAGAGTAATGATTTACACAGCGCTGAGGTGTAATGAATTGCAATTAAGAAAGAGTCATTAAGCAACCTGACCTTCCCGACGTAGACCAAGCTGGTTGGTTGTTCCAGGAGACTTCTTGGGGGGGGGGGATGGAGGTGTGAAAAAGAAAGAGTGCTAATATCTGTGTGCGTGTAAACGAGCTGAAATGGTAATTATTGCACCGTTGCGTCACTCTTATAGAACTGTAGCGTTTTGTTTTTGTGGGGAATTGGATTTATTCCAATCCCGGTATTTCAGAAGAAACAGGAGGGGAGAAAAATCAAGGCGTGATGTCGCTCCCCTTCATAAGCTTCTTTCTCTCTCCATCACTCAATAAGTCACTCGTTAGGCAAAAATCGCTCGAAGTGGCGATGCACCCCAGCAAAATGTTGTGGTTTTTATTGTCCTGGTTGCGAAAATAGACGTGGGGACGGTATTGACACTCGACGCCTCGTGCTGTCTATCGGTGAACGCACAGAAAATCAAATGGGGAAAAAAATAACAAACACAGAGGTGAAATTTAGGTTCTTTTTTTTTTTGGGGGTGTTTGGCTCAAGAGAAGACATCAAATCGGGCTGGATTATCTGTGCCCAGTGAGAAGCGGCACAGATTTGGGTGTCGAGGAAGAAGGTGAAGGAACCTGTTAGAGCTTGGTTGCAACTTCTGCCCTTTTCCCTTTGGGTATAAACTCATTTCTTTGAACCAGAGCTGGAGTAAATCATAGAATTGTCCAGGTTGGAAGGGACCTTTAGGATCATTGAGTCCAACCATCAACCCAACGCTACCAAAGCCACCACTAACCTGTGTCCCTCAGCACCACATCTGCCCGGCTTTTAAATACCTCCAGGGATGGGGATTCCACCTCTGCCCTGGGCGTCCTCTTTCAAGGTTTGACAACCCTTTTGGTGAAGAAATTTCTCCTAATATCCATCCCAAATCTTGGTCTCTTTACACACCGCCGATAAGTTTCCCCATCCAGATTGAAAGAACTCTTTAAAAATGAAGAAAAAATTGTTGAGGTGTCTTTTTGTATCTTTGATTGACCCAAGTCTAGGGTTCCTTCAACATCTTAGCCTTTTTCCCAGGTATTTTCTTTCTATCTGCACGTCTCCTTTGCCATTGGGTTGGGCTTCTCGAAGGCAGCTCTGGAGCTGGGAGAGGGGGGGGGGTGATTACTAACAAGCAATTACTTCTGCAACGTCGTTTCTTTCGGCGGGATTAGGTCGGTGTTTGATCTAACCAGCCCTAACTCTATTCCAGCTATAAATGAGATTTTATGACCAGGATTTGAAAAGCAGCTCCGTGCCCCGAGTTATGGATGCAAAGAGCTTTCATTAATGAATTTTTCAACTTTAGTAACCCAGGAGATTGAAAATGGGAGAAAGAGAGGAGCAGGGGAGTATATTCTTGCTATGAAGCAAATGCATCTAAGATCCCGGAATAAAAGATTGTAAATTAGCTATTGGGTATTTTATGTTCTCTATTTTGACTTGTCTCTTTTCCAGCTTTTCCTTAATGAGACTGTCTTAAAAATTATAGCCCCGTTCTTACAATAAGTGCGACGGATACCCTTACGATATGCCCAATATAGCTGAAGGCTGGAGAAAACAGGGAGGCAGACGGGTAGCAGATGCGCGTAGCACTTTATTCCGGTCTTTTTCCGGTGGTGGAGCAGCGTCGAGGCTCTATCCTGCTCCGGGTCTAGGCAGGTAGGAAGGTCTGGGGTCTGAAAATGAGCAATATCCCATAATCTTCTTGGGACCTTGTGATACCGTTTGGATTCAGAGAATCCAAATCATTTTTTTGAGTTTGAAGGGAGCTTGAAGACCATCTAGTCCCATCCCACTGCCCTGGGCAGGGACACCTCCCACCAGACCAGGTTGCTCCAAGCCCCATCCAACCTGGCCTTCAACCCCTCCAGGGATGGGGCAGCCACAGCTTCTCTGGGCAAGCTGGGCCAGGCTCTCACCACCCTCACATCAAAGAAGTTCTTCCCCAGATTTCATCTCAATCTCCCCTCTTTCAGCGTCAAACCCTTCCTCCTCATCTTATGGCTCCCTTCCCTGATCAAGAGTCCCTCCCCAGCTTCCCTGGAGCCCATGGGGTCAGATCACCCTCCTGACTTGGTAAATTTGGGTTTGGCATTATCTGTCATTCCTCTTCTTTGGTCCAGACGTTGGTTCCTCGCTGGTTTGTATGACTGGGAGAAGAAATTAATGGTTTGAATTAAAAAATGGAGATAAAGAAGTGCTTCTTGGTGCAGCAGGGAAGGAGTTTGTGGCCGTAGCTGCCGGCGTTGTTGCAGAGACGGATGGTATTTGGGGAAAAGGAGGGGTTAGACTGATTCATGGATGGTGGCAGGTCCATAAGCAGGTGGTGGGAGCCTCGGTGGGTTGTGACCTCTACCATCACTCATCCAACTGTTGTGGGGTGTACAAAGGGTATCTTGGCTTGGTTGGCATCACCTAGAACTCAGATTGTTTGGCGTGAGGCAGAGGGACTTTTGGTAGAGCAGGTCCTCCTGGTGACAGAGCTGTCCCCTGCAAAGGCTGGTGACCACTGCAGTGGGGAGATGTTTTCTCTTTAGGAGAGCTTGTCTTCTCCTGGGAGGAGAGGAAAACTACAGAAAAACTAAAATTATAATGAACAAAAAGACTGAAGCATGAAGGATGTTTCTTTGCGGTTGGAGATCAATGTAGAGGAGTATATCTTCTGTTTACACCAGTGAGGGATTAAGATGTTTACCTGAGAAGAAAGGAAAACAGATCAAAAAACTCTTGAAGGAGCTTTTGCCAAAACCCCAAGAAACTCATTTTTTTATTGTTTTCATGTAGCTATAATGAAATTGTTTGCTTTAATTAAAATGCTCCGCTGAAGTTCTTCGCAGACAACGGCAATCCCTTCCCATGTGTTGACTTTTCCCTTCTGCTGCCGGAGAATTTATTAGGGCTTTTTATCTACCAGAACTCATCTGTACGTGGACACAGAATCACCAGAATGTTCGTGGTTGGAAGGGACCTTTGAGATCCCAGAGAGCAGCAGGTAGTAATCCCTAACCTGGTGGCCTTCAGCCTTACAAAAAAACCTCCCTCTAGCGTTAAAATAGTCATGAGGTTTCTTTACAGGAGGATCTTCCTTTAATTAAAACCCCCTAGACCGATATTATTAACGCTGAAACGCAAAGTGGTGTAAACCGGGGTCGATGGCTTCTAAAATTGGGCGCTGATGATGTGCTTGGGGACAAACTGGGTTTTTTCCACGGCGAACCTGTGTGACAGAAGAAGATTTCAACTGGAGAAGAAGGTGTAGTCGGGGTCGGTCTCTTCTCCCAAGGAACAGGTGATGGGACAAGAGGAAACGGCCTCAAGTTGCCCCAGGGGAGGTTTAGCATGGATATCAGGGAAAATTTCTACACGGAAAGGGTTGTGAAGCTTTGGAATGGGCTGCCCAGGGCAGTGGTGGAGTGTCCATCCCTGGAGGTATTTAAAAGCCGGGCAGACGTGGTGCTGAGGGCCATGGGTTAGTGGTGGCTTTGGCAGTGTTGAGTTGATGGTTGGACTCGATGATCCTAAAGGCCCCTTCCAACCCAGGTGATTCTGTGATTTCAATAAATTAAGAAGTGCTGGAACATCCTCGAATGTGCGAGCACTTGAAGGTAACAAGAACCCTCAGAAGTGACCCGTTTGTACTGTCTCGCCGTGAGAAACGGCAAATAACAGCTAAATTTAAGCCCAAAACCTGAAAGTGGTCGGGGATCAAAGAGCCCCGGGGCTGCGTGGATCCCCTCACTACTGACCACCAGCTCCGTGGCCAACGGGGACCTTCTCCCCTCCGTTTTATCCCATCTCAAACCAGATTAAGCCATTACTGGCTTTCTTCCCCCCACCACCCCCAGAATCCCAGAATGATATGGGGGTTGGAAAGGACCTCTGGAGATCATCTAGTCCAACCCCCTACCAAGGCATGTCCATCCAGAGCAGGTCCCAGAGGAGCCCATGCAGGTGGAGTTGGAATGTCTCCAGAGAAGGAGACTCCACCACATCTCTGGGCAGCCTCTGCCAGGGCTCTGCCACCCTCAAGGAAAAGAAGTTCCTCCTCATGTTGAGATGGAACTTCTTATGGTCAAGTTTGTGCCCGGTCCCTCTTGTCCTGTCCCTGGGCACCACTGAGAAAAGCCTGGCCCCATCCTCCTGACACCCACCCTTGAAGGATTTATAGGCCTTGATCAGATTGGGTCATTCCACTGCGTCTCTCCAGCGAACGTGTCCTCTCAACCAGTTTATTCAAACCGGGAGTAATTTAAGGGCCTTGTTCTGCAAGGGATGGATTTAAGCTCCATTCACGGAGCCGACTTTTATCTCTGAATTAGTCCCACATAAAATAATTGCATTTAAAAAGGACTCAGCAGGCTGCTGTTATCAAAACCTTTTGAAAGGTCTGCTCCGTTTGATATTGCCGTTTGGCTTTTTTAAAACAACATCAAAGAATTAAAAAAAAAAAAAAAAAAAAGAAAAGAAAAAATACCCCCCCCATCAAAAAAAAAAAAAAAAAGGAACAAAGGAATTGATAAGAAGACATGGCAGTGCACACTAGCTTACCCGTGTCCCCTGCTGTTAAAATATGCCCCAGCTGGCTCAGGACACCATGTGGCAACTCTGTCCTTCCCTTCTGAGCGGTTCCGGGACGGATGCCGTTTGATGGGGTGTTGCATATGGACCTCATCATAAGAAGGAATAATCAAGGTCCACCAGCAGAGAGATTTGTTTGTGGCATTTTCTGTGTTTTTTAATGAAGTTCTTACCCTGAGGAGCATTTCTGCCTCTGCTGACCCAAGGAGATCATGGGTGAAGACTAAGCTGTAGGTAGCCAGCATGGCTTTGGACTTTATAGAATGGTTGAAGTTGGAAGGGACCTTGAAGATCATCCGGTTCCAAGTCCTCCCCTGGGCAGGGACACCTCCCACCACACCAGGTTGCTCCAAGCTCCCTCCAACCTGGCCTTGAACCCCTCCAGGGATGGGGCAGCCATAGCTTCTTGGGGCAACCTGGGCCAGGGTCTCACCACCTTCACACCAAAGGAGTTCTTCCCCACATCTCAGCTCCATCTCCTCTCTTTCAGTGTCAAACCCTTCCTACTCCTCTCATGGCTTCCCTCCCTGATCCAGAGTCTCTCCCCAGCTTTGCTGGAGCCTCTTTAGGGTCTGGAAGGGGCTCTAAGGGCTCCCCGGAGCCTTCTCTTCTCCAAGTTGAACCCTCCCAACTCTCTCAGCCTGTCCTCACAGCAGAGGGGCTCCATCCATGGATCATCTCCGTGGCCTCCTCTGGCCCCGGTCCAGCCGGTCTATGTCCTTCTGATGTTGGTGGCCCCACAGCTGGATGTTGGTGGCCCCAGAGCTTTCAGGTTGGCCGGCTCTTGGCTGCCTGGGCTAATGGGGAGGTTATGGGAGCTCTGTGGCTTTGAGACTTGAAGAAGAATCAGGAGAGGGGACTTGGATCAGGAATGGATTCCCACAGCCCTAGGAGCAAAGCTTCTTTGAGTAAAGCTGGGAGCTGTGAAGTCATGCTGGAGGTGGAAATGTATTGAAATTTGGACATTGCTCTGTAAAAAAACTATGGCTTTGCCCATTAAACAACTGGTTCACCCAGATTTAAGCGCTTTCTAAAAATAGTAGCAGAACAGGAGATGAAAATTGGAAAGATATCCTGGGTTAATAAGCACTGTCCTCCGTCTTGCTCGCAGCAGAATCCACGGGATCTTCTCTGGTGGAGAAGAAAAAAAAAAAGGGGGGGTGTTGGATCAAACCAGATTTAAAATGTATCTTTCTTTTTTTTTTTTACTTTTTAAATTTTTCTTTCCTGATAAAAATTAACGTCTGAAAAATTCAATTAACGTCAGAAGAAATGCTCTGCTCAACCCACACCAGCCTTTCTGAGAAAGGAGGGGCTGCAGAAATGACTCACGGGGGGAGACGGGGAGAGAGATGGTCCTTTTCGTCGTGCCGATGGGTACCGGGGGCTGTGGGATTGGGGGGCGGGGGGGGGGGGCTCGGCTCCCTAAATACAACAATCTGCCTCCCCACCCAGGTCTGAATTGTTGTTTTTTTTCCCCCTTTCATCCTTTCCTTCCTTTCTTTCCCCAAAGATCTGTCAGTTTTTTCATCCTTGTTGGAGGTTTCAAGCCATCTGGACTCGGGAGCTGTCTTTATTTATTTATTTTTTTTTAATTGTGTTTCTGGGGGGGGGGGGGGGGGGGGGGGGGGGG
>JAOQGH010000019.1:1691848-1709868 GCA_025769975.1 Gallinago jamesoni | reverse complement strand
TCCTTCTCTGGAGACATTCCAACCCCACCTGGACACGTTCCTGTGGGACCTGCTGTGGGTGGCCCTGCTTTGGCAGGTGGTTGGCCTAGATGATCTCCAGAGGTTCCTTCCAACTGCATGTCATTCTGTGATTCAGTGGATAGAGCAGCAGTGGTGGCCTCCCAATCTCAGGAGTTTCCCAGGAATCGGTGGCAATAATCCCTGGGAGGAAGGAGACCTTTCCCACCAGTTTCCTGATCACAGGAGGAGAGTAGGAACAGTCTCAAACTGAGTGCAGGAGGGAGGTATTTGGGAAAGAAGCAAAGCTTTTGAGGAGCAGAGGGATGAGGCGAGGAGGAGTTTGTGTATCTCCCTGGTGCTTTTTGGGCTCACGGCCTCATTGAGCACACAGCCAAATATTCCACCTTCATCCATTCCCTATTTACTGGCTAAAAGGTTTGGGAAAAATCACAAGAACCTTACAACTTTGAAACCTTCTCAGTGTCTTAAGACATTTCCTCCACCCGCCCGCGAGTTACTTATTTATTCAGGTGTGAACTCCGCGCGGTGATTTATGATTTGTCGTTTGATTCGATCTTGATTAAAGCTGTAATATCACCATTTAAAGGAAATCAAATCAGTATTGCAATTCTGCAATCAATCGGGAGTCTCCACGGGATTTTTCCCTGGCCTCTCTCCCCCAGTTGCCATCTTGGTGGAAAAGAGCCTTCCATTGGTGTTGGTTTTTATAAAAAAAAGCATCGATCTTCTGTCTTGCGCGGGGGAATGAGGTTTATTTTTTAGGGTATCACTTAATATTGGGGTGGGGTGTGTTTGGGGGCGAGGGGTTGTGTTTGGTTTGTTTTTAAGGGACAATAAGTTGCATTTTTGTAGCAAGGATGTCCAAGTAGTTTCAAAAGATAAATATATTCCGAAATCCAGGAGGGAGGAGTGGTAGAGGGGACTGTGGATTTTATGGGATACAGAGAAGCCTGGGGTTTGAGTAGCCAGAAGCACTGATGTACATATATATACATAGAGTTTCTGATTCTAGAAGGCACCAAAAATATCTATAAGACATTATACCAGAACGAATATATAGCCCTATAAATTTGCACTCTGATATATTCAAGCAAGAACCCAAAAAGACGTGGGTACCAAACCAGGAGCTTCATTTCCCTTCGCTCCATCACAGTGCATCCCTTATGATAGAAGGAAAAAGGTTTGTTTTTTATTTTTTTTTTTTTTCATTTCTGGTTAAAAAAAATATAAAACTCACACCGTAGTCAGCTTGCAGACCTACACCGAGAAAACTGAACCTCTTTCCAGAAGAATATTTGTGGTTTGTTGAGTTATAGAGAGTTGGGACAAGAGGAAAAATGACTGTTTGTGCTGTTTTAGAAGGTGAGAAAATCTATTTTCAGTCCTCCTGGTAACTTGTGTACAGGGCTGGGAGTCAGGTGTCGAAACACAAACCTTCCCCGTCCCAGTTATGTCGGAACCTCAAGAGCTTTTCTTCTCCCCTTTCTTTCCACCGTCCACTAAAGCCAAAAAACGGCGATGCTTTGAGATGTGGGGAAAGGGAATGGGAGAGGCCACAGTCAGAGGAGATGCCTGGGGACAACCTGCGAGAGGGAGAAGAACCTCCTGGGCAGAACACCTGGGGAGAACCTCCTTTACAGCCAAGGAGGAAGAGGAGGGAGAGGCTTGAGCATCCCTCCTTTTATCTCTGGATCTCATTTTATGAGCTTCTTCCCCCACCCCTCAAAAGAATAAAAATACCTAATCCCCATGGTGTTAGTGTAGACCCAGGGAGCTGGTGGCTCACTCTCCACTCCCATCTCCTCGCTTCCAGCCCTGCCACCGGGCTGCCAGGTGGGATTTTGCTTTATCAGAGGACCTTCTAGGAGCTTTCTTCTTCTCTGGAGGAGAGCAAACAGCTCCACCAGCTTCTGGAAGTAGCTCCAGCCCTGGTGATACAGCACCTGCCCGGTCCTGAGGCAGGAGTGGTAGTCAGGAGATCTGTCCTCCCCTGAAAAGCCTCTGAGGCCTGTAGGGCAATGTAGTTCATGTTGTCTCTTCTCCTCCAGCTTTCCTCTCAGGAGAGGATGGACATCAAGGGCCAACATGTTCATACCAGAGTCCTCTTGTACTCTTCACACCATCAAACTGACCCCACGCACCGGAGAGACCAATATGGTTCTGGTCATCCCAGGACCATAGTATAGTTTTGGGTTGGAAGAGACCTTTCAGATCATCAAGTCCAACCATCAACCCAACACTACCAAAGCCACCACTAACCCGTGTCCCTCAGCACCACGTCTGCCTGGCTTTTAAATACCACCAGAGATGGAAACTCCACCACTTCCCTGAGCAGCCTCTTCCAAGGCTTGACAACACTTTTGGTGAAGACATTTTTCCTAATATCCATCCTCAACCTCCTCTGGTGCAACTTGAGACCCACTTCTAGTCCCAGCACCAGTTTATTAGTGACATCTCCGCACTCTCCAGGCACTGGGACACCCCAAACCCAGCTCAGAGCACAGGTCTTGGGATCCCACCTAACCAGGAAAAATGCTAGGCTTCTTCCTAACTTCACGTGACTTCTTCACGTGACTCCTGGTGGCCTCAGTTCCTCCTGGGGTAAAAATACAGGATTTCCTCAGAAACCATTCAGAAATATACTTAGAAAAATGAGGTTTTTGTTGTTCTGGAGACTGAAGCGGGGTGTCTCTTCTGCAGATCCGTGTAACGTTAACGATGTTAATGCATCCGTCTTGACAATCAATTTCAACAAATACAGGGGAAAAGCATCTTTTAGCTAATGACCGGAAAAAGAACGAGTGACCCGACCTGTATTATCAATTCTTTAATTACATTTTCTGTGCGTGTTTAGTCAAGGGATCCCACTCCCTGGTATTTTGTTTCCCCCATCTGCAGACGGATAATGGCTCTTCTGCGCCGGAGGAAAACCAGCTCCCGAAGAACTTCACGTGGACGGATGGGTCTGGTGCCCAGAGAAGTCATTTTTATCCTGATAATACTGATATGATTCCTCCCTGCCCATGGCAGAGGGTTGGAACTAGATGATTTTTAAGGTCCCTCCCAACAGGCTGAGAGAACTGGGGTTGTCCAGCCTGGAGAAGGGAAGGTTCTGAGGAGACCTTAGAGCCCCTTCCAGTCCCTCAAGGGGCTTCAGGAGAGCTGGGGAGGGACTCTTGATCAGGGAGAGGAGCCAGAAGAGGGGTTTTAAACTGAAAAGAAGGGAGATTGAGGTGAGATGTGGGGAAGAACTTCTTTGGTGTGAGGGTGGTGAGAGCCTGGCCCAGGTTGCCCCGAGAAGCTGTGGCTGCCCCATCCCTGGAGGGGTTCAAGGCCAGGTTGGAGAGGGCTTGGAGCAACCTGGGCTGGTGGGAGGTGTCCGGGGGTAGAACTAGATGGTCTTGAAGGTCCCTTTTAATTCTAACCATTCCATGATTTGCATGTCAGGACCTGTGGGAAAGGGGGGTCCATCCCTTTCCCAGATAGAACCCTGGGATCCGAAGCGAGCAAAGTGCATCCAGGCTTTAGGTGCATGTTGACAAGAGGTGGGAAGGGATGTAGGAAGGAGAAAAGGCTTTCCATGGGAGCAGACACTGCAGTTTCTAGGTATGCTGTGTTTTTTTCTGCTGCTTTTTCTTAGGCATTTCTGTTCGGGTTGGATTTTTTTCCCCATTTTTCCCAGGAGATGTCTGTGCCTCCTTCCCGCCTGACACCCTTAACCATTTCAGACCTTTCTTTTCTCTGCTCCTTTTTCTTCCGCGTTTTATGGTATCCTTCTCTTTCTTCTGTCACTTACTGTCCCATGAGACTCTCAGGACCCCCTGTTTCTTTCAGCAAAGAAAGCTTTTTGACAGCTACTCTGAGCCCTGCTCAATGGCGTGATGTAAAAAAGAAGCGATAATAGGTCGTTTTCTCCCATTTTCAGATAATTTTCTGTGGCATTTCCGTCCTTTTTACTCTTCACCCCTTCATTTCGAGATGTTCATCCCCTGCTGAAGTCCCCCCGCTGTGATAAGCTCAGGTTGTCATATTGGTAACGCGTATCTCCGGGCTGGTCGGTGCTGTAAGGCTTGACACTTTCTCACCTTCATTTAGAGGGTAGAGGGGGAAAAAAGGCTTTATCTTATTCTATTTAATTATTTTATTTATTATTTTATTCCTATTTTTAATTTTAAAAAAATATTTTTTTTTCTAATTACAGAAGTATTTCTATGAAATAAATAATGGGTCTACAGCATCTCTTTACTGGCTCTTACCGTTTATAGGGGTAAGAAGCCTATGAGGACAGGCTGAGAGAGTTGGGGGGCTTCAGCCTGGAGAAGAGAAGGCTCGAGGGAGACCTTAGAGCCCCTTCCAGTCCCTCAAGGGGCTCCGGGAGAGATGGGGAGGGACTCTTGGTCAGGGAGGGGAGCCAGAGGATGAGGGGGAAGAGTTTGACACTGAAAGAGAAGTTGAGGTGAGATGTGGGGAAGAACTTCTTTGGTGTGAGGGTGGTGGGAGCCTGGCCCAGGTTGCCCAGAGAAGCTGTCCCATCCCTGGAGGTGTCCAAGGCCAGGCTGGATGGGGCTTTGAGGAACCTGGGCTGGTGGGAGGTATCCCTGCCCGTGGCAGGGGGTTGGAACTAGATGGTCTTTAAGGTCCTTTCCAACCCAAACCATTCTATGGTCTATGATTCTATGAAATAAGTCATTATCTAGTAGCTGCATTTTTTTCTATATATTTTTTCAGCACTAATTATCCCAGATTTGCAGTATTGATACAGTATTTCCAATCCTGTTGGAAACCAATCTGTTTTGGGGTCTATCAGAAACCTCCCACTCAGACCGTGCTCATGGAGAGCGAGCATTTCCAAAGATGCGAGGCAGGAGATCCTGGAAACCGGTCACGGCCACCGCCTTTCCTTTTAACGCCAGGGTCTCTAAGTCTGATGAATCCTCTGAAGATGTCTATCTCCTGGCTTCCAAGCGTTCAAAACGCTTCTCATCTCAGATTGCCGGTGCACGGCTCAAAGTCGGTCTTACCCCCTGTTTAAAGATAATCCTTCTTTTCGGGAATAATCGATGAGAAAACCCAGGGACTGAAAAATGTTGTAGTTGGTAGCAAGTTGAAATGCATAAATCTGACTCTGTGGTTTGATTTTTGTAGAGTTTTCTCTAGCAACTTATAAAGGCAGTTATCTGAAAATTTGGATTTCAAGTTTGTAATATATAGGCATGAAAATCCCTTCCACCTACGCGGCCAAAATGTCTTGAAAGCGGGCAGACTGGCAAGAAAAATCTTCCAAAATTCAATTTGGGGCTGAGAAACTTCTTCTCAGACAGCTTCCAGAGCTTGGCAGGTATCGTGAGAAGAATCTTACTCGTGTTATTTTGCTCTTTGCCCATCTCCAGAAAGTTCTGGAGAGAACCGCTCTCCATATCGCTCCGTTTTTTTTCAATTTGGCGCTAAATCATAGAATCATAGAATTGTCGAGGTTGGAAGGGACCTTCAAGATCATCTTGTCCAACCATCAACCTTAACCCTGACAAAAATCCACTAAACCCTATTCCTAAGGGCTACGTCAACCCGCCTTTTCAACACCTCCAGGTGTGGAGATAATGGTGAGAGAGTCTAATGGTTTTTAAACTGATTAATTATTTGAGACTGAAATTAAACAAACTGTTCCTGGGGGTTTTAGTGAACTGGGGCGGGGGGGAGATGCTGGAGGAAAAGAAATACTTAGGATTCCAATGGCTGATCTGTAGGGAAGATAAATCCCTCAATTAAATTTCACGAGCAAGATTATGCTTTCCCTGAGAATTATTTTACCCCTTCAGGAAATATTTGTTCTCCGTGTTTAGCTTATCATTTTATGTAAGATGATTAGCTGAAATTGGACTTTGTTTCCTATAGAGTTAAGAGCCCGAATCGGGACTGACAATATCGAGCAACTCACAGATAGCATTTAAAACGCCTTCGTAAAAAGAATATAAGGAACCTTCCCAGAAAGACAAAAGAACTGGAATAAAATGGGAATTTGCCGCCGCTGAAACGAGCGGCCGCGTTATCACGAATGAAAATTTCTCTACTATTTGGAGCCATTTTCTCCCGACAGCCTGAAGCAGTCAGATCCAACTCAATAGATGATTCCCAGGTTGGAGGGGGTTTGAGCAACATGGTCTTGGTGGGAGGTGTCCCTTCCTCATGGCAGGGGCTTGGAACTGGATGGTCTTCAAGGTCCCTTCCAACCCATTCTGTGATTCTCAAGAGGCCAAAGGTGAGTTTGGAGCAAAGGACACAAAGTCTGGTCAGGCCAGGAGTAATCCAGTCACAAAACACTTCCAAACCACTTCCAAATTTGTCACTGAAATCCTTTTCTTTGTCCGGTGTAGAGTACAAGACCCATAAATGCAGAAGCTCTCCATTTTATGATTCTATTATGCAAAGGGATGTGAATCTTGGGGATTGAAAGCTGCTGTCGTGCAATCATCTTGTCATTCTAGATGATTCCTTAAAGATGGGCAGAAGAAAGGCAAAGGATGGGGAAAGATCTCCCCAAAGAATGGGGAAAGAATGGTCTTGTGAAGGTCCTTCCTGATGGTCTCTCAGGACAGTTCTTTCTGCAGTAGCAGTTTGGTTCTGTGCGTTGAGTGAGTGATTTTGGAGCTCAGTAAAAGCCGTGCTATAAATCAGATATTTTATAGCATTGGGTAGAAGGGCAGCATTATACATCTTTTCTTATAAAACTGTAATTATTTAATTCTTGTACAGTTCAATTAAGCGACTACGATGAGCGACTGGCTAAAATTGAGGTGAAGTAGGGTTACGAAGATGATGAGGGTCCTAGAACATCTCTCTGATGAAGAAAGGCTGAGGGACTGGGGTCCTGCTCTGGGTGGACCTGCTTTGGCAGGGGGTTGGGCTAGATGTTCTCCAGAGGTCCCTTCCAACCCCATATCATTCTGGGATTCTGTGAATGTTGGGATGAAAGTCAGGAAAATCACTTTCCTCTTCTTTCTTGTGCTGTTGGTTTAAACTGGTGGTGCTTGAGCTTCCCAATGCTAATATTGTCCTAAAAGCAGTGATTTAAAACTAACCCAAATCCTCCGAAAATGCCACGCGGCATTTGGCTGCTCTGATATTTTGTAGAAATTGCTGAATCTTGTATGGATGATTATTTTACAGACTTTGTGTGAGCGTGGGTTGACGTGGCCTTGGCACTTTGGGATTTTTCAAGAGGAACGACCGCGTTTCTGTTTAATAGGTTATGACACCAAGGCTAATTACATACAGTAGGCATTATCAATTAGTGAATAGTTAGGAAAGATCAATGGAAGGAGCGCGATCCTTTCTAGGGACACACGTGAAGGGTCACGTTCACACGGGGAGAGCCCCCGCGTACTGTAATCTGGCATTAATCCCTTTGCCCTAGAGTATAAATAAATAATGTATGTCACTGATCCACTTAGCAACTCTATGGTTTTAATTTATGCATTTTTTTTTTTTTCCGTGCATAATAAACTCACGCGTCAACCTGTTTCTAATTAAAATCCTCGGAAGTGGAACTTTTCTGTTGTTACTGTATCGCTGTCGGCTACTACGCAGTGAGAACATATATGTGGAATATTTTCACTAAAGCAATATATATTGAAATTTAGGAATATATCTTATTTTCCAGGGGTTACTTTTGTTGTTATTCTGCACTTATTCATGCTTCTGCCATTTGTGTGAGCTCGTGCCCTTCTTTCTCCTTTTTTAGCACAATTTTTGTGAATGAAGTTGTAGAATTACTTCTGATTTTTTTGTTGTTGTTGAATTTTTTCTTGACAAATGTTGCTTTTTCCCTGTGTTGAAATTCTGCTCAGAAGCAGAGAGGGGGGCGTATCATTGAATCTGTCGTTGGCTTGCTCCGGGGTGTGAATTTTCCTAGGTTCCAACCCTTTTCCTCCCAATTCACGAGAAGTTCTTGGACCTGGGTTTCCCCAGTCCTAGCAAAGCACCTTGATTCTGGTTACTTTGAGATTTTATAGAGGCTTTTTTTCTTTTAGAGCATATCTTTGACAGATTATGTCTTATTTTGATTTTTTTTTTTTTTTCCTGAAGCAAACTGGATTTTTTTTTCCTAAATTGAAAACGGTTTCTGAGATAATAAAATCCTTTCTTCCCCGGTTTCCCCAAGGGTTCTGGGGAGTATCAATAATGATCATATCATCTTGCACCTGCAAAGTAACTATTCCAGCTCGTGTCTGAAATTAATTACAGGAACAGAAAAGTAGCACCGGTATTTTACAGAGGAAAAAATGTCCTTTTAAAGCCAACAGGAGCTGTGTGAAGGGCTATGTGAAAATCAAGTTCCTCAGGTAAAATCATATTGGCTGCGGCAGAATTCATAACATCTGTAAGGCTTCCAAGTCAATTTAGTTTTTTAGCAGTAATTCTTCCCAACATCTTCTTTTTTTGCTTTTTTTTTTTTCCCTTAGCGCCGTTTCGGCTCATCCACGACCTCCTCCATAAATCCTTAGGCACGGCAACAGTTTCTAAAATCCAAAATGTGGAAGAGTTCAAGAATCTCGGGGAGTGAATTATAAAACCGGACAGATTTAGGTTTACCAAGAAAGCTCCCGGAAAATAAATCTCGTCTGCCAAGTCAGTTCTTTCCTTGGATTGTAGAATATTTCAACGCTATAAAACTTTCCCAACTCCAGAGCCCCAGGAGCAGGGGATGAATTCACTGCAACAACTCTGTTGCTTTTATTTTATTTTATTTTATTTTCCTCCGTCGTGGCTCGCTATGTTTAAAGATACAAACTGGTAGTCAGTCATCTTGTCCTTCGCTGTCAAGAGGTGAGCTAAAGTTTATTTTTCTTTTGTGGCGCGGGCTGTAATAGGGTAGACCGTGCGTCACCGCAGAGCCACAATTTACTGTCCCCCTCCCCTGTTTGAAGAGTTTCCCTGGCAAATACGCCACCTTTTCGATGAGTAAATCACGGCGAATCTCTCCACGCTAGTAATGGGCTTCCTTTAGTGCTAATAGTTGGTATTTGTGCTCGTGTACATCTCTGGCTCTTCCTCTCTCACGTTATTTGTGTTGGCCACCCTCGGAATCTGGTACCAACGCGATCGCGGTTTAAGGTGGTGATACCCGCGTTGGTTCTGTATAACGGTGTGTTTTCCTCTTTCCTTTCTTCTCCCCGTTTCTTCAAAATGTCTTCGGTCGGTGCTGAGAGACGGTTTTCAGAGAAGACAGACCAGTGATATTAAAAATTAGGACATTGCAGTTCTCTTTATGACTCTTTCTGAGGTAATACAGGCTGGGGTGGCTGGGCTGGATTGGTTCCAATGGGGAGAGTTAGGTCTGGAGGCTCGGAAAATTCCTGTTGACTTCCTTCCTATACCTGGACCCCTCCTATTCCTTGGAAAAGTTCAAGGCCAGGATGGACAGGGCTTCGAACAACCTGGTCTGAGGTCCCTTCCAACCCAAACCATTCTATGCTTTTATGTTTCCTTAGTCATAGATGTTTTTTCTCCTTTTAAAGGCAGCGAGTAACAAATAAAATCCATGGCTGGTGCTGGAAACAGAACTCAGGTCTCCCCTCCTTACAGCTTTATATAGAATAAAGCTCTTTCTTGTCTTCTTTGCCTCTGCTCAGAAGGGTGCCTCTTAGGTTGCTGTGCGGTCCTCCAATTCTACATCAAGGGATCCCAATGCAGAATACCCTGCACCAAGTAGTCTTCGCCCTATTGTCTTTGGGAGGTAATTAAGGGAATTAAGTCCGATATTCCTGAAACATGAACACAGTTTCTAATGATCAGGCTATGCCACAAAAAAAATGGGCAATTCTTGGAAAGAAGCAAGCAACCAACCGTTAATCTACTAGCAAACAATTTTGGATGTAATCCCAGCTGTGGATGGGAGGTGTGACCACGTTGGAGGTTGCCAGGAGCATTTGGGAAGAGATGGGCAAGTGATCCTTGCTAGTGACCACTGCGGGAAGAGCTGAAACTGTTGTAGATGTGATAGAAGCTGTTGAGAACCAGTAGAGTCAACGTGGTCCTTTCTGGTAACTGTAATTTCCAAAAACTCACATCCAGTGACCTAGATATTTGCCTTTTGAGTGCCCATAATGAAGTGGAAAGGAAAGCAAGTCATTACCGGTTTGGTAGTCAGCCATAAATTCAAGGTGGCTGCAGGAATTTGGTCAGATTAAAACACCCATCGAGGTCAGTAGCCTGTCTCCTGGAACGGGAAACCGTGGGCAATTAAAGAACAGACAGAGCTCAGAGCTCTAGAATTTAATTATGCATTGCACGGACAAATTATTCAGTTTATTTACTTAAAAATCTCAGCAATGGTTTCACTGGGACCTCTCAGTTCTTGTGTGCGTGACACGGTGAATAATCATTCCCTCTTTAACTTCCCTGAACCGCTTGTAGTTTTAAAAGTCTCCAGTAGATCCTTCCACACCACTGTCTGTCTTCCAAGGAGTCCCGGCCCGGTGAGTCCTTCCTGGGAATGAAGCCCACACCGCATCTCGTATCACTCCTGTCACCCTCTTCTAATTTTTATAAAAAGCCTAGTTCTTCTTGTATCAGCGGTCACTTTGGAGGCAACATTAGTCAATAAAAGCATCTTGGACTCCCTCCCTCCTCCTGCTTAATAATCTCCGCGTTTTGGATTCAGATAAGCATTTTGAAGTGACTTCTCTTGACCTCACTGCTCTGTTGGCTTTGTTGAACCAACGATAAGGTCCTTTGTGTGAGTGTCATCTTCTGCGGGAAAAGAAAAGAAAAATTTACCATTGAAAATTTCCTATCAGTTTTGTCTTAGCGTTCAGTTGTTTTCCGGAAGCTTTATATGTAACGTACTGTGAAACAACAACAACAAAAAATCACAGCTCAATGTAGTTATTAACATTCGGTGAAGAGTTTTGAAGCAGAGCTTTACATTTTCCATAGGTGGAGAGTTTGGAGACAGCTGTAGTGAAAAAATGTTGTTTACCCGAGCCAGTTTAGCTGCTGTGTTCGCAAAGTGAAATTTGTCTGCGCCAAATAAAGCCAATGTATTTATTTTTCTCTAGCAGGATAAGATCTCTGTGAAAACAAACAATCCCTGAAATACATCCACTTATGAGCTACAAAAATAGAGCTGGTGTGTATTGACCAACGTACACCCAGCCCTCATTTCCATTATAGAATCACAGAATGGTTCGGGTTGGAAGGGACCTTAATTAACCACCCTGTACCACCCCCTGCCCTGGGCAGGGACACCTCCCACCAGACCAGGTTGCTCCAAGCCCCCTCCAGCCTGGCCTTGAACCCCTCCAGGGATGGGGCAGCCACAGCTTCTCTGGGCAACCTGGACCACCCTCACACCAAAGTTCTTCCCCACATCTCATCTCCATCTCCCCTTTTTCAGTGTCAAACCCTTCCCCCTCTTCCTCTGGCTCCCCTCCCTGGTCCAGGGTCCCTCCCCATCTCTCCTGGAGCCCCTTGAGGGACTGGAAGGGGCTCTAAGGTCTCCCCGGAGCCTTCTCCAGGCTGGACATCCCCAACTCTCTCAGCCTGTCCTCAGAGCAGAGAGGCTCCATCCATGGATCACCTCTGTGGCCTCCTGTGGCCCCACTCCAACAGGTCCATGTCCTCTGCTCTTACATCCCTACCTCTCTACTATAAACCCCCAGAGCCAGTTCAAAGAAAAAATTGTAGCATAATGGATCCAAGTGACTTTTAATTCAGGCATTTGGGGTTTGATTCTGCCAGGTATATTTTGGGAATCTTTAGATAAATCAGTTACGGTGGGTTCAGTCCCGTCTGACTTTGGCTTTGAGTAGATGGCTGATAGTCTAAGCTTCCTCCACAGTCAGCGCTACGGGCACGGAGAAAGGGTGATTAATCCCATCTGGAAATAGATGGGACACTTGCCACGTGGAAGCCCTTATCTCTTACAGATAAAGGGAGCGCACACGGCCAGGGGAGACTCAACCTACAACTTCTAGACAGTCCTTTTTGCCCTTGGTGCAGTGTTTACCCACATCTCGCGCTCTGAAGCAGCGATTCCGCTCTTTTCTATTTCAAATTTGTCTTATTCTCCTAACGCAGTGGCCAGTTTCTCCTCAGAGTGGTTCTAACTTACGCCGAAGAAGATACTCTATTCTTTTTTCAGTCATTACATTTGTTGCTCTCTTGTACATCAACGTTCACAGTTTGGGAAAAAATGGTGTCTTGTGTTCTCTGGATACGTCATCAGGACAGGAGTTCCGGTGATACGGGATAAAACAACACAGAGCTCAAGATCCTTCTTCTTTCCATCCTCATCGGTGATGGGGTGTCCCTTGAAACGGAAGAATTAAAGGAGCATTTATGGGAACAGAAAAAGTTTGAAGATCCATGGAAATGAGAAACAACAAATGAATACATTTGATCAAGAATTACTGCAAATATTCTTACTGCAAGATGGCATTCGAGAGGCGTTACCTTTGGGAGAAGTTTCAATTCTGGGTTTTGTTACAGGTTTTTTTTGTGTAACTTCAGCTTTTTAAATCTGCTTAGGTACAATTGTCATTGATTCCTTTGAGGTTCTGCAATTGAGATTCGTGCTGCTGTTCCTTTCTGCAAAATAAGTATAATAATATTTCACTTACCATGGGGTTATTCTGGCACGTCACGTATAAAGAAGAGCGTAAATTGAAATAGAAAGGAAGCTATCTGTGCCTTAACAACATATTTTGAGTTGTTCCAAGGAACTGATGAACCCTTTTGAGATGCAGACTTGAAAGGCAGAAATTGAAATTATTCATACACAAAAGCTGTTTTCCCCAAGACACAAGAGGCCCTCCGAATGTCCCTTCAACATCCAGGAAGGGCTGCAGTCCCTAAAGATACTGAAATAATCGTTGTTTACGCCGTACCCCTTTGGTCAAGATGCTTTGGTCCTCAAAATTAGCAGGACAGTAACAATTATTTTCAATAAAAAAAATATATGTAGTGAGAGCCTTGCAGTCCTGCCGAGCGACAGACCACGGGGGAATTCAGGCCTCTATTAAAATTCTGCGCGCTGGCTCTGATTAAACAGCAGAATCCTGCCGCGAGATGAATATTGAGAATTCTTTTCCTTTGAGAGATGAGTAAAATTGAAGCCCGGGACGGTCGCTCAGGGTGAGCCAGGGTCACTAGGGAAAGCAGAAAAGAGAATCCACCTTTCCAAAGCCAAACCTGTAACCAGGAGGAATATTTCACGCTGAAATTTGTTAGTATGCGATAGCGGGATCTGTTTTGGCGAGGGACGAAAAGAAAATGCTTTCATCCTTCTTCTCTATTTATTAGATTGGCTTTTACATTCTTCTGTTTCTGATTTTTATTACAGCTGTCTAGGAGATGGCTTCGTACGGGCTCTAAGTTTATATTCTACCGTCTCCAATAAATGGTGAAAACAGGATACAGTAGGTGGGAGAAATGATGAAAAATGTATTTAGGGCATCTAAGCAACCTTGTAGGATTACAGCGACATAATGCCATTACAGCCGTCTCGGGGAAAGCCCATTCGGAATCATCTGACAAGGAAAAAGATAGCCATTTAAAGACTTCAGCTTGTTTTATTACTTTATCGCAAAATAAACCACTGTTTCTTCCCTAAAAATCAGAGCCGATTGAAATTTGATTGCAATGCCACTGCCTAATTTCCCTAATGCTTTGCTGTAGCTCGCTGAAGGAAAGCCTCCAAAGATGGGTGCTTAATGAATAATGTTTTTTAATGCTATCCGACTAATACTGTTTGTGGTTTTATATGCTTAAAAAATATTTTTAAAAAACCTTCTAATTAAGAGAAATAACCTGGAAAATGGCTCTCAAGGGCTTGCTTGTAATACAGACAGCTTCCAGCGGGAGGCTGCACTGTGGCTCTGCAGGGACATGGTGGTGGTGACTGGCAGCTGGTTCTGTTTGGCATCACTCCTGTTTCACTCTCTGGACACAATTTCTCCTGCCACTTCACAAACTGGAATGCCACCAGGTCCCCATCTGAATATTACAGCCTCTGACTTACGGAAACACAGAATGATTTGGGTTGGAAGGGACCTTAAAAACCATCCAGTTCCACCCCCAGACACCTCCCACCACACCAGGTTGCTCCAAGCCATGTCCAACCTGCCCTTGAACCCCTCCAGGGATGGGGCAGCCACAGCTTCTCTGGCCAACCTGGGCCAGGCTCTCACCAAAGAAGTTCTTCTTGAAATCTCGTCTCAATCTCCACTCTTTCAGTTTAAAACCCCTCTTCTGGCTCCCCTCCCTGGTCCAGGGTCCCTCCCCATCTCTCCTGGAGCCCCTAAAGGGACTGGAAGGGGCTCCAAGGTCTCCTCAGAACCTTCTCTTCTCCAGGCTGAACCCCCCCAACTCTCTCAGCCTGTCCTTCCAGCAGAGGGGCTCTGTTCATGGATCATCTCTGTGGCCTCCTCTGGGCCCCGCTCCAACAGGTCCATGTCCTTCTGACAGTGGTGGCCCCCAGTGCCTGTTTTTTTTTTTTGTAAAAAACCTAAAATAGCTGCCAATGAGCAAAGGTGGTGTGTGTGTGTCACCTCAGTGCCTGCCAGGAATATGGCACCTCTTTTTTTTTTAACACTGTCTCATTTGCAAATGTCAGTGGAGCGTGTTTCACCCTGTGCTTGTGGTGGCACCCTGCAGGGTGGGGGGGCTCGTGTCCCCCCTGGGGACGGTGGCCAGGACCTGCTGGGACCAAGCTGGCCTAGGCCCTCCTGGAGTCCATGGTCACCCCAGCTGGGAGGGGCTGGGGGAGTCAGGCCCAGGTGAAGCCACTCAGGGCAATCAGTCCCTTCGCTGCCGAGATGGCCCTCACCTGGTGCTAATTGAAGCCCCTCATCTCACCTGTCAGCCATTAACGAGCCAGAGCTCATTAATGATCCCTCAGGCACAGCTGGGGTGGTTTGTGAGAGGAAGGAGTGGCTGACGCCATTACTGCTCCCACAGCGCGCCCAGGGGAGAGCTGTCGGCCGGGCCTTGGCATCGCTTGCCCAAAACCCAAGGTAAAGGAAAAAAAAATTATCTAAAAAGCTGGTTTTGTTTCATGTTTACTTTTATTTTAGCTCATTGTGATAGCTGAGAAGCTGTGAGGTATCACTGCAGCGGGGTTTTTTCAGTGTGAGGCAGGCGTGGGTGAGGCAGAGATGGGCCTGCGAGTTTTTTTTTGCTTGAAAAAATCAGCTTTTGATCCCTCAAACGTGGCCAAACGTTGTGTGGAAGGACTGTGGAGAGAAGTGAGATGGATGTCTTTAAAATAATTGCTTTGGGCTTCTTCTGGTGATGCTGTAGCTGCAGGGAGTTAAACACCCAGGTTATAACTCCAGGAGGTGAAATGAGCTGAGGAGAGACACTTTGCTGGGTAAGGATTGGGAAAAGGGTTGGTTTGGTTTGTTGGAGACCCCTCGTTGCAGAGGGATCCCCTCGGCTCGTTGGTGGGATGGTGTTGGTGTGGGGAAGGCTCGGGAGAACCCACCATGAGTCTGGTTTCTGTCCTCGATGTGTTTTGCTTGTTTATGGAAAGAGAGACTTTCTGCCCAATCTATTCATATTGCTAATTGTTCTCACCAGAAGAGTGGATTTTAAGGTATACAAAATGGTGTTATAGTCTAATATGCAGTGCTTTTTGCTTCCTTTTTTTTTTTAAAAAAAAAAAATAGGGAGAAGTAGTGATATGGAGTAGTTAATAGGTGCCAGGCTGGTAGCCACAGCAGCCCTGAGAGGGAAGGACTGGTCAATCTGGTGGTCCCAGCAGGACTGTGCTGGTGGGCAGCGGGATACCAGTATGTGGTGGTTGTAATTCCACGTTGGCTTCTGACTGAAGGGGGTTAAAACACCATTCTCTTATTGGTATTGACTTGCTTTGGTGCTGAATAGCTTAAATCTTGTATAAAAATGCTTTTATTGACAGTACTCACAAAGATTCTCTTTGTTGGGTTATGAGTTTTTTTTTTTTCCTCCTACCACTGGGCAATAGTTTCCTGCTGATGATTTAATCTAGGCTGGGAGAGAGGATAAAAACTGACCTTGCTCTCCTCCTTGTGTGGCTCTTCTGCTCCAGGTTTACACCTGAAGAAACCTTTCAAGTGTGGTGCTTTTTGTAGGAATTGTGTCTGTGTGATCACAGTCTTAAAACCTGGACAGATTTCGGTTGGCTTTGAAGTGTTACACCTACATAAAGATGTATTTTGGTCTTCTTAGGTGCAGGTTTAAACTACAATGAGGTATGAAGTATTTTTATTTGCAGGTAGGAAAAATAATTGTGTAAATCTTTCCTTCTGTTTCAAGTTGCTTTCCTGCCTCATGAAAATACTATTTATATTGCTGGTGAAGATCTGGCTGATTTTAAGTGTCAGGTGGTGTGTCATCAGTTATCAGGGATCAGCTGCTGTGGTTTCCACAGAAGGCAAAAAAAAAAAAAAAAGAAAAGGAAAGGGTAGAAAACTATAGGTTTGGAAAATGCATGTGGTTTGACATCTCCAGCTTAAAATGTTTTTCATTAGGTCCTGACAAGAGATAAATGAATTCACAGGAACAGAAATGCTAGATGAAACCTATTTCTGCTTTTACGAAATGAACATGTAGCATTCTAGAACTAGAGAGAACATAAATCTCTCCAGAAATGACACCGCAAACCTGCTGAGCCTTTGCAGCTGCTTGTCAGGTTCCGCTGAGTCGTGGGGGGTATTTATGGGCGAGACAAGAGAGAGGATACAGTATTTTGAGGTTTCCTGGAACTGCACATGCATAATCCTCATTTTACTACTTGTCACCATCCTAATCTGCAAAGTAAAGCAGGATAGTGTGGTGTTTAGTCATGCTGCTTAAATGTGCTTTGTGGACTACTTTGCTCTGTTCTACTTAATGATATGCTGCTAACATCCTCCTAAACCCTTAAATACAGCTCGGGAATAAAAAAGGGCCGGTTTAATTTTCCCATGTTTATAATGCCAATCAATTGGCGCCTTCAAGCAATTATTGACTAATTAAAGACTATCTGGAAGACGACAGGGGAAAAAAAAAAAAAAAGCATTAGGAGCTCACATGTGGCGCTAAACCATTTCATAATATTTGCATAGTGCCATAAATGGGAGAGCAAATAGAAATTTGTTGAACCTTTTAGCGGCGAAATTGGAGCGCTGGTGACCAGACAGAACAAATCCGTTACCAAAGTGGGAGCCCTTCATGCTTCTTAATCCTTTTAAATGTTACATACAAATTAGCTTTTGGCATCGGGGCTCGCCTGTGGAGCTGGGTAGGGATATATATCAGCTGATAATATATTCCGCGACCTGCCTATTTAATTTGCCAATGGAATCAAAACTCAGTCCTGGAATTTAATCAACTCGTGGTGAAAGGGCTGGTCAGATCCAGGGCATGTGCAGTATGATCCTTTTAGGAAGAGGGAGAGGAAAACCACATGTGGAAAAATCACCTGATTTTGTTTGGGTGTGGGCACAAGTGTCAAACAGAGAGAAGTTCAGAGAGTTTTGATTTTTGGTGCCTTATTATTATTATTTATTTTTTCATGGTTTATGCCTAAGCTCTGTTGTTTACTACAAAAGACTCTCTAAACCTCCCTGACCTTTCAGACAAGCACAGGTCGTGCTTCAGAGCAGCCTGAGTTGATTTATTGGGTGGTTTGTTTTTTTTTCCTTCAAAATTATGTGAACTTCATAGCCTTTCAGAGTATAAAACCAAATCTAGTGCTTTTCTTCTGAGCTGATGGAGTCTGAGCTGGCAAAGCTGGAAAAGGAGGTTGAGAAACGATATAACCTTTAGATGGTCAGAAACTTGGCAGCAGTTTTCATAACTCTTTAGATGCTTTGTAAGCATTTCACAGAATGATGTGGGGTTGGAAGGGACCTCTGGAGATGATTTAGTCTGCCAAAGCAAGTCCACCCAGAGCAGGTGGCACAGGAACGTGTCCAGGTGGGGTTGGAATGTCTCCAGAGAAGGAGACTCCACCACCTCTCTGGGCAGCCTCTGCC
>JAOQGH010000019.1:1659394-1685762 GCA_025769975.1 Gallinago jamesoni | reverse complement strand
GAAGGAGACTCCACCACCTCTCTGGGCAGCCTCTGCCAGGGCTCTGCCACCCTCAAAAGTGAAGAAGTTCCTCCTCATGTTGAGATGGAACTTCCCATGGTCAAATTTGTGCCCGTTTCCTCTTGTCCTGTCCCTGGGCATAATGAAAAAAGCCTGGCCCCATCCTCCTGACACCCATCCTTGAAGGATTTATAAGCATTGATTAGATGCCCCCTCAGTCTTCTCTTCTCCAGACTCAAAAGACCCAAGTCCCTCAGCCTTTCCTCAGCAGAGAGATGTTCTAGTCCCCTCATTATCTTTGTATCCCTCTGCTGTCCCCTCTCCAGCAGTTGTCCTTCTGGATCTGGGGAGCCCACAACTGGTCCCAGTGCTCCAGTTGGAGCCTCCCCAGGGCAGAGCAGAGGGGCAGGATGACCTCCCTCCACCTGCTGGCCACGCTCTTCCACTATAAAGTAACTGTAATTTTAAGTTGTGATGTGAAAAAGTGGAACTTTTTACTTCTTTGAGTAATAGTGAAACAGTGAGCCCCTTAGGACAACGAAAGTGCGTTAAAAAGTATAGGATGCAAGTAATTGTAAGCCCAACTCAATAACAAATAGATGAAATGCCATAAAACAGGTTCAAAGTCATCCGGAGCCACCAGCCTGAAGTGATGTGTATTGGCATTTCTATAATACACACTTTATTCACATAATTCTCTTTTTATTTAACTGACTGCTGCCTGGCTCTGCTCCGTCGGATTCCAGTTGTCTTTCTCGCTCCAAATCTTTTCATTGCTGCTTCTTGACTTGATTTGGGATGTCATACGGGGAATGTTACGTGATTAAAGACCTAATTGATTAGGGCTAATGGGAGTAGTTAAATTTTAATCCGGCGCTTCATCCTGTTTGCGGTATCCCTTCAGAAACCCGATCGATACGG
Source organism: Gallinago jamesoni (assembly GCA_025769975.1). Lineage (NCBI taxonomy): Eukaryota > Metazoa > Chordata > Aves > Charadriiformes > Scolopacidae > Gallinago > Gallinago jamesoni. The sequence continues at coordinate 1,684,841 of JAOQGH010000019.1, read as the reverse complement.
TTGCTTAGGTCTTCTCAGCGGTAACGATAGAGGTTGCCATCAGAGGTCAGGGCTCCCCTCTTCCAGCAGCTGTAGAAAGGCTCCCTGGATGTCTTGGAGGAGTTTATAAAACACGGGTGACTTTGGTTTATACAAACTACCCAAATTTATATGGATAAACGGGCCTTTTCTGGGGAAAAACCAGGGCTGTAATTAAGCTCCAGGTATGCTAATGAATAAGCCGCTTTTAATATTGATTAGGAGGGGGGAGGGCACATTTTGATCGGCGTCATGTGGCGCTCGGTCCAGGCGTTGAAAGCCCCAAGCGGCTACGATCGGCGGAGCTGCCTGCTGCTCACAAGTCCAGAACGAAAACGCGTGTCTGAGAGCGGAGGCAGAGAGTTAAATGTCAATAGTTTATCGCTGCGAAAAAAAATCGGAACGTATTTTGCTGCTGTCATGTCAACCTCCCTTCGCTCGCTCCTCGCCGAAAAAGAATCCAGAATATATGACAGTCCCTTGACAAGGGTCCTAATTCAACTACCGCTGTGTCTCTTGCCTTGTTTTCTCTGCTGGGGAATTCATTGTCTTGTTTATTTGTAATTTCAGCCGTGTTCAGGTGCTTGTCAGGAGCTCACTTTCCTGTAGCTTTTCAACCGCCCTTATTTCAAGTCTGTGTTATCCGTTCTGGAAACAAATAACGAAGGCAACAAGAAGATCATACTGATTTTGCTTTAAATCTGGTGCTGGAACGTTACTATTTGCAAAAAATTGTTTATTCGTAATAATCTGGGTTTTAAAAGTTGGGTGATTTGTGGAGGAAATACCGGACGCCAACCAGCGTGTTCTTCTGGCTCAGTTCTTCGGGCTGGTTGTGGTTTTCTAATTACCAGGTTTTAGTAACAGGTAGATATTCTTATTACTAGAGATTTAATGTAAATCCTTAATTACGTTGCCTGGGGTTCTGGTATCGTTTATCTCCGTTTTAAAGACGAAGAGACAGACTCCTGCGGAGATCTGCAATGAAATGTTGATGATCACCTAGGAGTTCAGTATGGAGATGGTGTGTCCAATCCCATAATCCAATCAAGGTTGTCCTTGGAGGTTTTGTGAGACATAGGTAATTAACATCAACAAGCCTGGTTGTTTCTAAGAGCTTGTATGTGGCTGTTGCTTTGACATATGGTGGACATTGACCTGAAGGATGTGACCGTGGTGGTGAGACCCTGGCCCTGGTTGCCCGGAGAAGCTGTGGCCGCCCCATCCCTGGAGGTGTTGAAGACCAGGCTGGATGGGGCTTGGAGCAACCTGAGCTGGTGGGAGGTGTCCCTGCCCAGGACATGGGGGTGGAATGAGAAGATCTTTAAGGTTCCTTTTCACTCTTACCATACTACGATCAGTGACTGGGTCAAGCTGGGGCTGACTGGGAGGTCATCTAGCTCACCTTCTGCTTAAAGGTCAGGGATTAACCAGGTGGGTCTTCAAACCCTTCAAAGACTCATTCTCATCGGGTTACCTGTCCCACTCCTGACTATTTCTGTTCTGAAAACCACAGCTACGAGTGTCATCTGTCTGCGAGATGAATGAAGTGCTGAAACGTGGAGAAATTTTTAACGCTGCTGAGGTTTCGGTAACCTGTAATGAAATATTATCATAAATACTTTTATTGAGTTCAATAATAGAGGATGTGCCCGGGCCAGAGACTTGCTTTAGCATCCAGAACTTCCACTGGGGTCACCTGGGGGCTCTGGGATCTGTCTTGTATTCCAGGAGTTACTCATTAACCTCTGCTCCTCCGGGAGTTGACACTGCAAATTACTTTGCAGAGTTTGTCTTGAAATAAAGATTAAATACCCAGTCCTGAGAATTGAACTTCTGGGGCATTTTCATAATTGGAGCCAATTTTCTAAATGATCCTTTTTTTTTTTTTTTTTGCCTTTGCATGTTTGCTTACTGTCTGGCAACATGTAATAAATTACGTTGAGGTTGACATTTGGTAACAGAATACGGATTATTTTTGTGAAATTAATGGCTGCATATTGCTTTCCTTAACATTTTACTGGTGGTAGGGTAAAGACACCACCCTCTTATTGCTTGAAAGCAACGTTATGCATCGGTTATTAAATATTTGTGGGCATAATGAAAATTGGGAATTAAATATTTTAATTCTCTTAGGTGGTAGTGGAAAAAAAAAAATTCAGAATGGGAAATAGCGGGTAGCAAATAGGAGGAAGAAATTCCTCAAAATATGTTTGAAGACTATTAATTAGGAGTACTCAGAAGACAAAAAAAAGGTTTTAAAATGAGAGGGGTATTAACTGATAATGCTGAGCTTTCACCTCCTTATTTTATGGAAAGGTATGGATTCAGACACTGGTTTCCTTTATTTTGATATAGCTGCAAGCAGTGTTGTTTTGTTCCCCTGTAAAGCAAAAGAAGGTATTTATATAATGAGGTGAGAAGGCTTTTGCTTTTATTTCTTTATTAGAAGGTAGTAATAAAGCCAGAATTGAAAAATAAAAGCATTTCTCTTTTGAGCAGAGCTGTGGGTTAGTTAAGTGGCTCTTTTAAGCTACCGTGGACCCCGGGCAGCCTGGGGGGGGGGCCTCATCCTGTGGGATCCTGCCTCGCCTCTGATTTCCCTGGGAGCTGAGGAGGCTGAGTATCCGTCAGGAACAGCTCAGCATCATGAAGGATAGTCCCTTAAGAGCTAAATCCTCCTATCCAAACAGCAGGGTGGATCTCCGATAAGCAGCTCAAATGAAGGATTATCTTGGCTGCAATGCAGACAAGTTGATCTGCAGGATGCTTCCATGCTTCAAATAAAGATTAAAGCTGCTTGTGCACCATCTCCGTGGTGGAATTGCTGTGGATTTTCACCTGTTGCATTGATGGACCAAATTGGGATCGGAGGAACCGGACTGTTTAATTTGGTGGGGTTTCTTGTAGCCCTGGGAATACATAGAGGATTTAATACCATTGATTTAGAGGTCCTCTAATGTGTAGCCAAGGGTCTGATATAAAATAGCAGCCTCAAACACATCGATCAAAACTAAACACCGATGGTTTTGAAGTATCATGAGGTTGTATTTGGCTTCTGGTGGCAGAGGCCGATGGATGGTGGTGGGGGAAATCAGGTAAAAAAAATAGGGGGGACCGTTAGGAAACAGGAATGCTGATAGCGATGTGGGGGGCTCATGTCCAGTTCTCATGTCTTCTGGGGCCACCAGCAGCAGAGGGACGTGGACCTGTTGGAGCAGGGCCAGAGGAGGCCACGGAGGTGCTGGGAGGGCTGGAGCCCCTCTGCTGGGAGGACAGTCTTAGAGAGTTGGAGGGGTTCAGCCTGGAGAAGAGAAGGCTCCAGGGGACCTTCCAGACCCTCAAGGGGCTCCAGGAAAGCTGGGGAGGGACTCTGGATCAGGGAGGGGAACCACAGGACGAGAGGGAAGGGTTTGACACTGAAAGAGGGGAGATGGAGCTGAGATGTGGGGAAGAACTTCTTTGGTGGGAGGGTGGTGAGGGCCTGGCCCAGTTTGCTCCCAGAAGCTGTGGCTGCCCCATCCCTGGAGGGGTTCAAGGCCAGGTTGGAGGGGGCTTGGAGCAACCTGGTCTGGTGGGAGGTGTCCCTGCCCAGGGAAGGGTGTTGGAACTGGATGGTCTTGAAAGTCCCAACCCAAACCATTCTATGATTGTCTAAGCTTTAAGGGAACAATATTATGGGGTATAAGGAACCCTTTGCTTGCCTGCAGCGCTCACCTCGATACCCCCAAAACTTGCCACAAACAGTGCCATAGTCAGAGCTGTTCAAAAGTACTTACTATAGCTTTTTTATAAGCAAGAGAGTGATGTGGTCTAATCTTCAGGCACCCTAGTACAATTTACTACTTTTAAAAATGCTTGGATGAGTGTATAATTTCTAGGTAAGGTATTATCTGTTGTTTTTTTTCTTTTCTTTTACTCTCTTGACACTTCCTTTTTTTATTTTGCTAGTTATATTCACAGCAGAATAGATCACTGCTTATAATAAAAGAAACCTTCAATTCTCCTTTGTGCCTTTCCTCCTATACCCTTGACACTCCTTTTGTCCCTTAAGCTGGGGTTACAGAGCTGTATTTGTTCTAGGAGCCGAACAGGAGCTGCTGTAAGAAAAGTTGGTACCATATCTATTACACACTTAAATATAAACGGCTTATACGTGAAGGTTGAGGAGCTGTTTCAAAAATCATGTTCTCATTTTCTGGTGGGGAAAAAAAAAAGTATCTCCCTGTTAACAAAGCTGATGTAGTGACTCTAAATAAAGATAAAAAGATAATCTGAAACGGAAACCTAGTTGTTTCTTCGATAAGAAAATGCAGATGTAGTAAGACCTCTGCTAAGAGTCCAATTTAGGATGTGGGCAGTGATGGAACACAACATCTATGAGGATGCTGTTACTGAAACACTTTTTACTCAAATTAAAAGAGCTAAATAAAGGGATGACCTCCATCTTCTTGGGTAGGAAATATCACCTAAATGTCAGGTTCCCACCTGCCTGACAAGAGCTTTCATGAAAACATAATGAAGCCCAAACACCACTGAAACATCAATTCTCAGTTTAAAAATATCTAGTACATGTGTATTGGTGTGAAGGTTGGGCAGGGAAAGGCATTTGCTGTCTTCTGGAGCGCTTCGGATCTTCTGAAAAATCTTTATTCTGCTGTAGACACATGAAAGAGGTTGAGGTAAATGAAGCTGCTTTAATGAAGCGTGTATTTCCTTTGAAAGATCTCCAGCTACTCCATTTGTAGACAATTGGCATGTGATTATTTTTGGTGGGTTTTTTGTTGTTGTTTTTGTTCCCTAGTGTTAGAGCAGGACAGGGCAGGGATCTAGACAAGAATGCAGTGATGTTTAGAAGGTCGTTAGAGCTTTAAAGAAGGTAATACAGTTAATAAAACATTTTTCTAGTAGGACAAGACGTTCATTTGGGTTTGGATGACTTCAGTGAGTGTTAGATGGAACTGGAGACCTGGAGTAATGCATGAAGATGTGGAACACTTTTTACTCTTGTTTGATGTGTAAACTGTAGGGTTTTTATTGGTATAAACAAGGAAGACCTGAGGCTATGGGTTTTAAGTCAAAGCTGTAGTAGCTGCGGGCCGTTTAACTGCAGGGAAGTCACACAGTGGTGACTTTTAGCCTTTCAGGTGGTTGTGGTCAGCATCCTAAGTAAGGAATTCAGAGGATGTCACAGAATGCTATGGGGTTGGAAGGGACCTCTGGAGATCATCTAATCCAACCTCCTGCCAGAGAATGTCCACCCAGAGCAGGTCCCACAGGAACGTGTCCAGGTGGGGTTGGAATGTCTCCCGAGAAGGAGACTCCACTGTGTCTGTGGGCAGCCTCTGCCAGGGCTCTGCCACCCTCGCAGGAAAGAAGTTCCTCCTCATGTTGAGATGGAACTTCTTATGGTCAAGTTTGTTCCCATTTCCTCTTGTCCTGTCCCTGGGCACCACTGAGAAAAGCCTGGCCCCATCTTCCTGACAACCACCCTTGAAGGATTTGTAGGTGTTGATCAGGCAGTGGTCACCTTTGGTGTCTACTTTGGTGGATGGAGATCTTGATGAGGGAGAGAGGTCTGAGCCTGCTGTGAGCAGGTCCTGCCTCTTGCTTTTGATGAATATTGATGTGTGATTGTCTGAGAAGAAGGTATGGATGGCAACGAGCGCTGATTACCAGTAAGGAAGCGGGGACTTGCTGCTTGTGGCCATTTGGGCGGTGTTGTCAGCTGGAAAAAGAGAAAACCCTACAAAATACTCCTTAATGATGGGCTGGGAATATAGTGCTGTTTAAGAGAGAAAAAAAGAATGGGGAGAAACCACTTTTTTTGAGAGCAGAGGAAGTACTCGTTAAGAGCAATTAGCTACTTGGTATACCTTCGAGAACCAAATAACTTACACGTAATAAAAATACCATTAAGAAATAAGTGAGGCTGGAAAACCCCCCCAAGAACGCGTTGGAAAAGGGATGGTTCGTTTGTGTTGTCACGCAATCTTCCTACTTAATTGCTCTTGACTTTAAACATAGATAACGCGGTAGTTGTCCATTTTTAGAGCTTTTTGTTTTTTTTTTAGATTTCTTTTTAACTGTCCAATTGGGGCGAGCTCCAGCCGGGCATGTTTGTTTATTCGGTTTAATCTCATTACACAGTTCCTCTGCCTAAAGCCTGTGAGCTAACGGTTTGTAACGGGATTACATACATTGGCTTCTTTTATGCAATTTTTCTAACAAGGTTATTCAAGGATACTCCGTTTGGATAGACTTTTCTAGCAACGCTATAATTTTCCTTCTAGCCAACCTTTCATTTTTGTGTTTTCCAGTTTTTCTGCCTGTTGTCGCCCTCGTGTTATTTTTTTGTTTTTGGTGTCCAAATCTGTGATTTGATTGAGTTTGACAATAAGATGTATCATCTTTGCAGTGTGAGGCTGCTTTAAGTAAAATCAGGGAGGACAGTGGGATTCATCAGCGGTGAGCCTCGTGGTGCATTAGGAAGATCTCCCCCTCCCTGCCACCATCAAGGAAGAAACCAGAGGGTAACACTGGGTTTTGCTGGTTTTACACTTGGATTTGCTGGTTTTGCTCAGACTGCCAGCAAATGTGTCGCTGCCTCCTGTGGTCCCCAAACAGAGATTTCCCTTCGAGGGCAACGATTTGCCTCTGTCACTGGGGAAGGAACCACCACCCTGAGAAGCCTTAACCCACGTAGTAAATTCTGAATATGAAATTGTCCTAATAAAGCATTTTTAAATGCTCCAGCGTCAACTCTGTTAAATAAGTGCATCCTCATAAATCCCAGCAAGAATGAAATGACTCAGTTGAGACTTGCATCCTGTAATTAAAACTGTGAAGGTTCCACTAGACCTAAATATAAATTGACGCTTCTATTTCCCTGGTTTATATGCTCTTATTTTTCAGAGATGAAAGATGCCTGTGTGTGTGGGAAATGGGGGGTAGGAGGAAAACAGCTCTTTTCACTACCGACTGTTTCTCCAACCCAGGACAAAAGGTCTTTATTGCAATCCCAATAGCAGTGACTTCAGATGATAATATTTTTGTAACAAAGGAAGTGTGAAAGTGAAAATCTCGTAGGATAGCGGAGCCTTGGGTCTTTAAAAGAAATATGATATTAGTACGGCGCCGTTTGAAAGCCCAGGGATATTAGTGGGATCTTACGCCGGGATCTTAAAGGACTATGGCTTGCTGCGAAGGGCTTGGAGGGCAGAAATTGCTTTTTTTGTGCTCCTAGATAAGCAGCCCCTGGAAGCGTTGGAGCATCTTTGTTCCAAAGCTCCAGAAATGCCGTCGGTGTGTAACGAGCTTGACCCCTTCGTTTTGTGATGGGATTAATAACCATGGAGATTTGGAATAATCTCTTTTCTTATCAGCCCTTCGCATGCTGAGGGGCTAATGATGGGTTTCATTCCCGACCTGGAGGCCACGTGTGGGGTCAGAGGATATCTTGGGTACCGTAGACTGCGTCCTTCACTCCTCTTCAAGGCTGCAAGTAAGAGAGCTGGTTTCTACTGGTGGCTTTTGTGACATTCCCAATTGACTTCTACACTGGGGATGGATGAGATGGGCTGCTCTTGCTTTCCAATTCTCCTTCCCCTCTCAAAAATGATTTCAGCTTTAAGTCTTTTGCCTTGGTGGTGATCTGTCAAAGGTCTAATTGCAGCTGGGGGGGGTGAAGTAGGGGGAGACCCCAACAACTTCCTTTAATTTGCAAAAGCTTTAATTTTTCATTTTACCAGGCATAAATGTTTACCGTATAACCTTCCCTTTTCAACCAGCCACTAAACCAGAACAAGTCCTAGGTAATGTTGAGATATTTCAACTGGAATGAAGTCTTTCTGAAAAATATTTAGGTGTTTTCACCCAATTTGTTCTCCTAAACTCCTCTTAAAATAGATTTGCTACTCTGGGGAGACCATGCACACCGCTTGTTTTCCATGCGTTATAGAGGAAACAAGGAATTAAAACCCCAAACTCCTCAAAACTCTGTCCTTCCTTGCGTCTTCCTGAAGGGTAGAAGGATTTTGGAAAAGTTTGAAAGGGGCCAAGCTGTTCTGGAGGTTCATTTAGAGAAACGGAATTGGACCACTGTAATTGTCACATCGTTATTTGGCTGCGGTTCATATACCGTGATGGAGAATATTAAGTGATTTTATTGACAATAATCTTGAAACACATTAAAAAAACCCTGTTTCATTTAGTGTTTTGTATTTAAAATATATGTTTTCCCAGATACAGTCTCCGATTTATGAATTTCATTAAAGAACGTGGTCTGAATTAGAATGAAAAGAATATTAAAGTGAATTGTATTAACTATTATAGTTATCGCTGTAGGTTCATGTTCTCTCTCCACCCTTGTGGCTCTTTGGAGAAAAAACAGGAAAGAGGACTGGAAACAAGTCCTTCATGGTTTGGGTTTCAGTCCAAGAGCTCTAGAAGGTATTTCAGTTTTATAATATCAATTTTATTGCATTCACGGAGCTCCAGGAGTTTATTTTGAGCCAATTGGCACCTAAAAGCTTTATTTAATATCTGAAGGGCTCTAATGAAATAAATCGCAGAAAATCCCTGCTGATACCAAAGTATTTTACGATGCTTTGGATTAAATTTTTGTAGGTATTTTTAGAAAAATCTTTACTACTTATTCTTTGGAGTGTGATCTCTAATGGTGAGATCTTTCAACATTTCAAAATAAACTTTAATGGCTTTCATTTTATTAACATCAGGGTTTTTAGGGTAAAGAACTGGGTTCCCAAAAGTGAAAAATATGAAAGTTTCTACTTTAATCGTCAACTATTTGTGTTAATATATATTTATTTGGTTTATTTGTATAAAATTACAGTAAAACGGCTCATTCAGTGTTTTTTGAGCACACTGATTAATTCCTTGAGATCAGTGCTATTGGGTTGTTTTCCTGTCATCATGTTTAATTGTGTTATGTCATCTGGGAGGCTCCATCTGTAATCTCAGCTCTGCTGTGATAAGGACAAGACAAAAATACCTGGAAAATGAGAGCATTTAAAAAAAAAAAAAACAAATCCAAGTGATCAAATCAAATGGGTTGATAATACAGTTGTTTTTGCGAAATAGGTATTTTTATTTTCATATTCTGTTTTCATCAGGCTTCTCCATTACTGGTAGTGGCCAAAAAGGCCAATGGCATCCTGGGGGGCATCGGGAAGAGTGTGACCAGCAGGTGTTGGTAGGTCATCCTGCCCCTCTGCTCTGCCCTGGGGAAGCCCCACCTGGAGCACTGGATTCAGTTGTGGGCTCCCCAGTTCCAGAAGGACAGGGAACTGCTGGAGAGGGGACAGCAGAGGGCTACAGAGATGCTGAGGGGCCTGGAGCATCTCTCTGCTGGGGAAAGGCTGAGGGATTTGGGTCTGGAGAAGAGAAGGCTGAGGGGGGATCTGATCAACACCCATAAATCCTTCAAGGATGGGTGTCAGGAGGATGGGGCCAGGCTTTTTTCAGTGGTGCCCAGGAACAGGACAAGAAAGGAGCAGCCACAAACTTGACCATAAGAAGTTCCATCTCAACATGAGGAGGAACCTCTTTCCTGTGAGGGTGGCAGAGCCCTGGCAGAGGCTGCCCAGAGAGGTGGTGGAGTCTCCTTCTCTGGAGACATTCCAACCCCACCTTGATGGTTTCCTGTGGGACCTGCTCTGGGTGGCCCTGCTTTGGGAGGGGGTTGGCCTAGATGATCTCCAGAGGTCCCTTCCAACGCCTATATGGTTCTGTGAAGTTCTGTGATAACGGGGTAGCATCAGGGATATCTTCCTGAGAAGAGAGGGATGATTTTTCTCCAGACATCTTCAAAGCCATCGAAAAATATTAGTTAAAGGACTATTGAATGAAGCGTAACTTCAGAGCGTGCCCTCTGGAAGTGGGCACTCGTGGATTTTAGAGTATCTGGGGAAATAAATGCCTGGAAAAGGTGAGTCTGCATTCAGCACTTCTTTGTTCTCCTAAAGATCCTTAAAACACGCTTCACCTTATTCCGTAGATCCTCACTACCCTTTGCTAAAAGTTGTTTATACCTTCTGTAAAGCTTTCTGATTGATTATGCTAATCTCTATATCCCTGCTTAACCATGCTGGGCTTTGGTGCCCTTTTCATTCCCTACTACAATGAATTTTAACGGAACTCGTGCCGAACGTCAGCTGAAATACAGCCTTTTCCATCCTTTCATCATCTTTTTTAAATTTTTTTTTTGCCGCCCCGTACAATAGAGCCCAACGCAGTTGGGAGTTACGGTTTTGGAGCCGTCCATAAAGTGAACCCTTATTCAAATTTTAACCTTAAGCAGAGAAATGTTGTCTTCAGAGAGTGGATTTAGTTTGCGAAGGAATTCAGTTCCGTTGTGTCAAAAGTATTTCTGCTTTTTTTTTCTTCTCGTAGAAGTAATATATCAGAATAAAATGCTGATTCTGCAAATACTTCAGTTTTAACGTCTTTTCTCATAATGCTTTGCTTCAGGTGTTCTTCCAGTTTTAGAAAGTGAAGGATCCTTGGACTAGACAAGGAATTAAATGCTGGCATCAGTTTATTTCAGTTTGACTTCAGGAGATTATTTTAGCAAGTTGTATACCTTGAAAATTAGGACAATATTTGATGTCTGCTTTGTTGGGTTTTTTTTTTGGTGTTTTCAGACTGAAATCAGTGCAAGGCAGATGCTTTTTTTTTGGTTTAATTATTACAGGTGCATCCAGTGCTTAGCGTGACCAGAATAGAACGACCAAACCAGCAATTAAAATAAATGCAACCTGTTCCGTACGAATCTGTGATTTTGGGATGCGATACCCTTTGAGTTAATCCCTAATTCGTGTTCCCTATTGGAATTTCTATTGTTGGCAGATGTTCCTGCTAGGAAAAAACCCCTTTCTTTTGGGGTTCTTCCTGGATTTCAGGTGTTTGCAGAGGAGGGAACTTCTAAACATCTTCATGAATTGTTGAGGGTTTATTCCAGACCTTTCAAAGGCATCTGGACGACCCAGGAAGTGCTGGGAATGCTGGTGTATGGATGGTCTATATTGTGCGGTGCTGGCGGGGAGCTCTATCACCGGCTATAAATTCAATTCGGTGGCAACTTCTCAAATTTCTGACTGTTTGTCACTTGCTCCTTTTGGTAGGATATTGTCACAAGCCTCGTGAATAATGTATACGGCTTCCAGAGTGGTTTTATGGTATCGGGCCATCAAATACCTTCCTGAAATTTTTGTAAATACATTGTCAAATGCGCTAATAAATCTAGTGAGGAACCTATGGTCGTATGTATGGGGAGAGGAATAGAAACATGAAGGTTAAATGTGTTTCACAAACGCGGGGGGACAATGATAGCGGAGTGTGTAACAGTTCAAATGCCAAAGGTTTATTAGCTGATGTATTAAAATGATGTTTGATGGATCAGAAGGTACTCAATGGCTGAGCTCAGACAGATCATGAACCTCTTGGTGAACCTCTTGGGAGTGTCCTGTTTTCTCTCTCTCTTATCTCCAAATGCTTTTAAGAATCTTAGATTGAAATTTTATAGGCAGATGGGTGCTCGTATCCTTCTTCCAGTTAGACCATTGTGATTTTGTCTATTAGGTGTGACCAGAGCCTTGTGCTTAAGTCAGGAACGTGACTTTCCTCCCCCAGTGGAAGGGTATTTCTGCATTGACTCCTTGCGTATTGTGGTGGTGCTAACCCATAATTTACATGGAAAAGGACAAGTGACTTGAGAAGCTGTGTGGTAGACCACAGTGCATTTATTAATGAAGGACTCCTTTGAAGCCACTTCATAGCCTCGTGCTGTGGCTGTTTGTCCATGCTCTTGAATAGGACCATCTTGGCTTGGTTTCTTCTGCCATTGATGAAACATTCAAACTATTGGAAGGTGTGTGATTTTTTAAGTTCTTCTCTTTGACCTCATAACCCACAAAGCCACATTTGGAGGGTCTTCATTAGCTTTGTAGCTTGGGTTGTGGCACACTTCCAGCCTTGGTGGATCCAAGGAGAAGAGGAGAACATGCACATACCTGTGTGCGCTCACGCTTGCCTGCTTGTATGTAGTCGTGGCGCTTAAAAACATGGCTTAGTGGTGGGTTTCTCAATGTTAGGTCGATGGTTGGACTTGATCTGAAAGGTCCCTTCCAACCTAGATGATTCTATTCTACGGTTCTACACACACTGCCCAGGTGGGCGCAGTGGAGACAACAGCTTCTGCGTGGTTACAGAAGAAAGAAATGCTTTGTTTCTGAGTCAGCAAGAGCAAATAACATGTTGCTGAATCTCTCCTGTCATAACTGGAATTTTTTTTTCAAGGAAGTCTGTGATGAGAAGACAACAATTTTGTTGTCAGAGCGAAGCAGTAGTTGGTGGTAGAAGTATCACGGTGAAGTGTCTCTCAACGCCCATGCAGAATCATCCTCACCTTTCGATTCTTAAGTGGTTTTCAGTGCTGTCTGGAAAGACTCTTGAAGATACAAGCTCCTCTAAAGCTGGAGGAATACTTGTGTCTGTTATTTCTTGGCAGAAGCTGATGGAGGTTGCTTATCAATATCTAAAGGGTGGGTGTCAGGAGGATGGGGCCAGGCTTTAAGTGGTGCCCAGGGACAGGACAAGAGGTAACAGGCAGAAACTTGAATGTGGGAAGTTCCATCTAAACACAGGAGGAACTTCTCTCCTTTGAGGGTGGCAGAGGCTGCCCAGAGAGGTGGTGGAGCCTCCTTCTCTGAAGACATTGAAACCTTACCTGGACGGGTTCCTGTGGGACCTGCTGTGGGTGGCCCTGCTTTGTCAGGGGGTTGGCCTAGATGATCTCCAGAGGTCCCTTCCAACCCCTATGATTCTGTGAGGTTCCTGGGTATGTAGAGCTCTTCCATATTCTGTGGGGCCAGAATGTTTGTGAGAGGAAGCATTTTCAGGGTGGTGACCGTCCCCACCATCAAAATTGCTGTGGAGCTAATTGAGTGTTAATATGCTCCTCCTTAAATAGAGAGAAAACAGGATATGGGAAGGTTAAATGACCCACTGCAGTGAATTTGAGTTGCAGAAGGTTGTTCAACTCTTTAGTTGAGTGGATGATGGTGCTTGGAGTCAAGAAGACCTCGTTACAGGTTACAGTATTGATTTGTTGTGTGACTTTTAGGAAGGACATTTTGCTAAGCCTCGATTTCGCCGTTATTCTCCCAGGGGTTAATAATATTTACTGGCTTCGTGGAGGTGTTGCAAAGCTGAACTAGATGTTTGTCAGCTGGCCCCTTGTGAGGGAAATGAAGGCTGGTCAGTGGCAAAGGTGCAAGGTTATTACAGCCCAGTGATCAATCTGCTACATCGTACAGCCTCGGGGGACGATCTTTTTTCTTCCACTTGTTTCAGTCCTGATGCTGCTTTGGTTTTTTTTTTCCAGCTTATAATATTTTCTCTCTTCTGTGGGAGATCGTGAGTAGATGCAGGTTGGATAGAAGTTGCGTAAAAGTCTTCGTAATTTTTCTTCTTCCAAGTTTGGCTTAATTCAGTTTCATAGATTCCAGCTACTGTTGTACAGAGTGTCTCTTGAGAATGATAATATTTCCTCTTTTCCTTGAATATTTTCTTTGGACGGTTTATTTGTAGTCATCTTGTGCTAGTTCTGTCTCAAATTCATTGATGCTCTTGAGCAGCGTAGGGGAAATCAGAGACTTCTTCTGATGTCTTCACAGTAAGACATAATGAGCATCCTGTACTTTTTTCCTCGTTTGTTCCGCCTTTTGTCTTGCAAATGTGAGCACTGATTGTCCTAAACAACAGGAAATTAAACAATAAATAAAACATTATTTAGATAACGGTCTACTCAACTCAGTTTGGGGCCATCTGTTAAGAGCATCTTAAGTTTGGGGTCCCCAAAGGAGGATAAATCTACAGGTTTCTTAATTCTGCCTCTGCGCTTCTTGAGGGAAAGCTAAAAAGTGATTTTTAGAAGTTTTTAAAATTTCTGTGTTATTACTGATTTTTTTTTTATTGACTGGGACAGTCACATTAATTGGATGACACAGGAACTAAATAGCACTGCCAGCAAGGTCTACTGCCTTACAAAACATGGGCTGGTATCTTGTTTAAGTGAGGTAGACTCTCCTGGACCACATAAACCAACCTTGATGAAGGGGTGGAATGTACCTACCCTCAACAAGTTCGCTGATGATACAAAACTGGGAGGAGTGGTGACACCCCAGAAGGCTGGGCCACCATCCAGTGAGACCTGGACAGGCTGGAGAGTTGGGCAGGGAGGAACCTGATGAAGTTCAACAAGGGCAAGTGTAGGGTGCTGCAGCTGGGGAGGAATAACCCCCTGCACCAGGACAGGTTGGGGGTGACCTGCTGGAGAGCAGCTCTGAGGAGAAACACCTGGGAGTCCTGGTGGACAACAAGTTCCCCAGGAGGCAGCAATGGGCCCTTGTGGCCAAGAAGGCCAGTGGCATCCTGGAGTGCACTCTTCCACATCAGGAAGAGTGTGACACCAGCAGGTGGAGGGAGGTCATCCTCAATGCCCCATCTGGAGTGCTGAGTCAAGTTCTGGGCTCTCCAGTTCAAGAAGGACAGGGAACAGCAGAGGGCTACAAAGCTGCTGAGGGGCCTGGAGCATCTCTCTGCTGAGGAAAGGCTGAGGGACTTGGGTCTTTGAAGAGAAGGCTGAGGTGGGGACCTGATCAAGGCTTATAAATGCTTCAAGGGTGGGTGTCAGGAGGATGGGGCCAGGCTTTTTTCAGTGGTGCCCAGGGAACTGGCACAAACTTGACCTTGGGAAGTTCCATCTCAACATGAGGAAGAACTTCTTTCCTGTGAAGGTGTCAGAGCCCTGGCAGAGGCTGCCCAGAGAGGTGGGGGAGTCTCTTTCTCTGGAGACATTCCAACCCCACCTTGATGGTTTCCTGTGGGACCTGCTCTGGGTGGCCCTGCTTTGGCAGGCAGTTGGCCTAGATGTTCTCCAGAGGTCCCTCCCAACCCCGTATCATTCTGTGCTTCTGTGAACCTGATTAATTGCTCGGTTCATCCCAGTTCATCATTCGTTGATACAAAATCCCGGATATATTTTAGATTCCGTGTCAAGTAAAGCTTTTCTTTCTTTTTAATAACATTTAGTTGCGATAACTCCCAGTGGAGTTGGTTGTTAGACCTTGAACAACACCAGTTATCCATGGTATCTGTTGGAAATTAAAGTTGCATCTTAGGAGTTGCCTGGCTAGATCGTACTTCGGGGAAATACATCCTTTAAAAATTTACTAGGGTCTTGCCGGAGGTTAAAACTTATAGCAAAAATAAACTTGTAGTGATCTTTATAGCAGTTGCCAGAAAACATACTGCATAAATGTTCGGTGGGTTTTTACTGATTGCACTCTCGTGTGATTTCGTAGCACACTTAGGGATATTTTCTTTTTAGTCCTTTTATGTAGCATTTTAATCATCTCGAAACTCTCTTCCTTTGAAGTTTCAAGCGTTAGAAAAACAGTAGCGGTACTTCAGTCGCTGCCCGGGCTCGTGGGTTTGTCTAGAGCTCTTCAAAAAGAGGAGGAAAAAGGGGAAAAAAAAAAAAAAAAAGGGTCCTTTAGCACTTATATTTGAGAGCAATCGACAACGGATCCCTTCCAATCTCTTAAATCAGAGGTTTTTTTGCCGGTCTAGAAACACGCATAAAAAAATCTGCCAGCGTCTGAGCGATAAGGGAGTTTTATGTTTTCTTTTGTTCTAAGCCACAGGGGGGAAAAAAAAAAGAGAAATCACTCAAACAAGCAGAAAAAAAAAAATATGTATGCAAGTTGTATTGGTGTCTTGAAAAATTTGGATTCTTTGGTCTTCATCCGTGGGGTGAAGCTGGAGACGGTCTCCAGAATTCTGTAATTCTGTGATATTTTGTTTCGGGCGTAATCTCTACGCTTTATTCAGTTTTTGTGGTGCTTTTTGAGGCTCTGGAAGGGTGAGCTGTTTTGACATGGAAAATGGGATGCATCTGACATTATGCTAATTAGCAGGCAACTAAATTGTCCCTCGAAATGCCAGATCCTTGTGCTAAGTGCAGTTTGGCAAATGCCAGTGGCAACCTGTTTTAAAGGGCCCCCCCGCTGTGGTTTCTGAAGCAGGAAGAGTCAAAAAAAAAGCCAAATTGTGTTTTCTTAGGCTGAATAAATGTCAATTCCCAGCGTTTCTGTTCAACATCCAAAAAGCACTCGAGTGGTTAAATGACCATGTCTATTGATAACGGTGGAATTTTAATATTAGCTAAGGGAGATATTTTTAAAAGCCCTCTGGGAGACAGCAGGTTTTTTTTTAATACTCTTTTGTGATTAAATAATTTTGAATAAAGGTGTTCTCTTTAGCAATCTTGTTAACTAAGCTTTTTTTTAACATTATCTCTTAACGGGCTATCAGTCTTTGAGGACTTGGGGGAAACATGAAATTGTTTAAAAAAAAAACAAAACCAAAGCACACTCACCCCCCCTCCAGAAACTGAATCCTTTAAATCGACAAATTAAGGCAAAAATTTGACACACGAATATTATGCTGCTTTAGTACTTTATTTTTTTTTTTATTATTTGCTATTAACTTCTTAAAAAATCCATGCTCCCTGCTACCTTTTTGTTAGCTCTGCACTTAATACTTCCTTAGGGTATGTTGGGGAAAAAAAATAATAATAAATCCCTTCTGTGTTCTCTTTATTGATGTAACTATGAATAAAAATCACATTGTTGCAACTTTGAGGCCATACGTCATTAAACTTTGATTAGATGATTATTGCTGACTAAAGTTTGATAAAATACCGAACTCATCAGGTCCGTTTAACATCAAAATGCGACTCCGCACCGAAGGTTTTCTGGAACATCACACAACATAAATTATGGATGGAATTCCAGCCCCGGGGATTTCTCGGAGATGACACTGTCTTCTTTCCTCCTGTCTTTTGGGGCAATTGTTAGAGAATGAAAGAAAATGGGCGAGGAGGAGGATGGAAGGGATGAAATGGAAAGCAAGTGGGTGTCTCAAACTCTACCCGGGGTTTTCTTTACAATAGTTGAGCGTGTTCTTCGGTCTATGTGTCAAGAAATGTTAAAATGCTGAAATGTTTCGCTTCCAAGGAGGCAGATTGAGTTTGTCTTGGGCAAAGAAACCTCAAACGCAGGAAGTCTTTTATTTTTTTTTTAATTTCTTTGTAATATTAAGGCAAACCAGTGGCCTAATAGGATTTTTCAGTCCTTGCTCTGCCCATGGGAATATTCCTGGCTCTTAAATCTTGATGGGAAAGTAAGATTTGTCTCTAAAAAGTGATCCAGAGCATGGTTTGATGCAAAATAGGTAGATGGGACCACTGGAGAACACAATATTTGAGTGTTCCCATCTGAACACCGCCTTGGTTCTGAGGGTAATGAGAGAGGATGTCTAAAAAGTGTCTTAATTCAAACTATTTGAGCATCACTTATCGTTCGGTGGTGCTTATTGGAAGGTATCCTGAGGAAAACTGTCCCTTTTCCCTCTGGCAACTTTGAGGGACGATGGGGACGATGTCTGCAACTCTTTGAGCAGAACAGGGTATCGTTTCTGAGTTTTGGAGAGCAGGAATCTACTGATAATCATCAAGATCCCAGCCTGATGCTGCAGGTGATGGAGTTGTGGGTCTATTGAGATTCCTACATCCAGCATCATTTCCAAATTGGGGACAAAGCCAGACAGGTGCCAGTATCTCAGAGGGAACGAAGAGCGTGAGAAGCATTTCGGGAGATAAAAGAGCCTGTTGCCAAACCTTCCCCGTGACAAAGGAGCTTGGACGGCGTATCCATTTGGGAAAGCTTTTAGAAATGCCTAGCTCAGGCATATTCTGATTTAACATCCTTTAAAAAGAGGAAAAAAAATTAACAATGCTGTCTTTATTAGTATTGTGTCATTAATAGTGGGTTATCATGACTTGAGATTTATTTTTTTTTACCGCAGTAAACATAATAGAGAGCTGTGAGTCTGATTTGTGCCTTGGCAAAAAGGTCCTAAGTGGACTTTTTCCAGCTCTCGGGGACTTGAGAGGCGAAACGATGACAAAAAGGAGAAAATGCCAGAAACTCCTGAGTCCCTAAACCAAATGCTGGAGAGAACTGGAAATTAAAATGAGACAAAATCAAATTATAATGAAGATAGAAGTTTTAAGGGGTGGTTGGCTGGCCCTAGGAACGGTCTCTGTGCCCTCTTAACACCTGCCTCCCCTTCTCCTACGATATGCTTAATTCAAAGGCAAGCTCTTGGAATTAATAAATCACTAATTGTTAGATGGTTGAACAGATGAGAAGATGAAACTGGCTCATCCAGCCTTAGGGTGCGAGCGGTAGCGCGGTTGTTAAATGCATTTATTAATGTAAAATAGTGCACGCTTCATTACGTGTAGCTGGATTTTTATTTTTCCTGGGATATACAGCTATATATAGGAAAAGATGCTGATGTATAGGAGTGAAAAAATTTATATATTTCAATGGCAAAAAAATCTCATTGTAACCTTGGATTTGAATTTCATGTGATTTCTCCCAACTGAGCAACTTTTGCATTTCTTTTTTCAACACGTGAGTGGTTGTTACATCCCATAGGCTTGTCCTCATCTACTTGTCCTTAGTCATTAGTTGGATTTTCATCCCTGGTGTACCTGCTTTACATATTATTCCACAGAACCCGTTTCAAGCTCATCTCAAAATTCCATAAATTTCAACCAAAATTCCAATTTCTAAAACCAGCATATCAAATTTTCGTCATTTTGGGTTCAATCTGAATAATAATCAGGAATCTGAAATTATTATTTAGAGAAAGTTGAACTCGAAATGCTTTAGTGAGCACCTTTAAAACCTTCAGATGAAGTTTGAACTCTTATTTTCCATTTGAATTTTTTTTAAAAAAAATTAAAAACCAGTTGGAGGCTTGGCTTCTCTTGGAGGTATTTTCTGGAGCAAAGCACCCTTTACCACCTGGGCGATGAAACTGCTTCTGTTGTTTATTTTGCGAGATGCCGTAAATCCAAATCTGCCAGCCTTAAATCCTCCATGCATGACTGCAGGAATAAATTTTCTGGGCCGTGTAGTGGAATTGAAGCACTCATAAAGGGTGAATGCACCACGCTGAGCAGTTGAACCCTTGCCTTTTTCCATTAACCCATGGACCTCCTTTGCCTTTCAAACAATTACCTTGAGGTGGTTGTGTGTGTTTTTGTTTTTTTTTTTTTTTAAGGCTGATGCATTCGGAGCAATAAATTAGAGCTCATTTGGAAGAGTTGAAGGGGGTGAAGCGGTGAGACCTCTTATTTTTCTCCTGTAAAACAGAAGGGTTTACACTCTAGGTGATACAATCCATGGGAAAAAAACCCACCCAACTTATTTAGAATTAAGATATACAACAGGAAAAAAAATATTAACAGCTTTTTTCTACTTCCCACCCCCTCTCATTTAAATAGTTGAGCATTCAGTGAAGTGTCTCTACTGGAAGTGTCATGTAGCGATAAAAGAAATACAATTAAGGTGCAAGTATCATAATGTGAAAAGCTGTTTTTTTGTTGGAGAGGGAATCTGGAGCTGGAGTGGGTGTTGCTGCTGGTTGAACCCGGGACCTCTGGAACTGGAGAACCAGGAATGGGCTGATTGAGCTCAAAGATTAAACCTCTCGTAATTTACCCCCGTCTCGTTGCCTGGAGGTTGAATGGATGGAGGAGGAGACATTTAGCACGTGAATATCTAGTTGCTGATAATTCCAGCTCTAGGCTCGTAACTCGGCGATGAATTTCAACCCGATAGGACGTTGGTAACTTGGGTACGTTTTCTGAATTTGTAAAAAATGAAAATAAACACATTCTTTATCATTCTGGTCTCCTAGCAACGGAACCTCCTCTTAAGTGACCTGTGCCACTTTGGAAGGTTTGTATCCGAGATGCTTTAAATAACCTTAATTTTCCTTGAGGTTTCTGAAACTTGTAGAGACAAAGGCTTGATTTAGCTTTGATTTCCCAGGAAAGACTGTGTTATTTGCTCAGACTCTTGTCAGGATAAACTCATGTTATTAATATTAAGCCGTTATTTTTGTGCGAGACAGTTTCTAGAACAAGTTGCTCACTAGATACATTTTTGCAGTAATTTAAAGGTAGCAGTTCTTTCTAATCACTAACTAAAGCTCATTTTTTCTGTTAATTATAGAAACAAATTCTGCTTGCAGTACCTGGGTCTCTGTCCCATATGTTACTAGTTCTAGGTGCTGCCTGTAATTAAGGTTATTTAAAGCTTTCCATTGCAGGATAGAGGTGTTTTTTTTTTTGTATTTCTGAGTCTGTTAAACTCTTCATTGGGCTTTTCTCTCCTGCTTTTATTTTTTAACTTCAATTTTCACATGATCTCTGTAATACACTCGCGTAGGAAGCTATGGAAAGACCTAATTTAGGTCTTTTACTGACTTGGACCTGGTTTAAAGTGGTGTAAAACCAAGAGTAATGCTTCTGGGTTACACGTATGAGACTATCATCAAATCATATTCGTAACGTCATGATTCTGCCAGAGCTTTGGGGTTTTGATGCTGCAGCTGTTGTCGTGAACACCATATATGACTATTTACAGTTGAAGGGAGATCCGTGTGTGGCTGGGAATGCTTTAATTTTTTTAAATATTACATGAATCTTCTGAAAAACCTGTTTTTTTTGGAGGGTTAGTAATTAATCTGACAGAGCTAAGAAATAGAGTAGTCAGATTCCCTTGAAGAAAGGTAATATAAATGAAAATCACAGCTCAAGAATAATTCTCTTCACTTTTTTTGACTTCTCAGTAGAGATGGGATCAGACTCTTAGCCGTTATGTCTGTTATACTGATTTAACTGTGATTTTTCAAATAAGGAAGGTCACCCTTTTTGATTGAGGAAACTACTAATTTAATATTTTATCTGCTCTTGCTGCTGATTTCAGGTTCTCTCTGTAATGGAATTAAGTTAATAATGCAAACGCCGTGTAGCTGAGAGATTTGGGAGGTGTGTTAGGTGATGGTGGTACCAGATGGGCTGCAGAACTTCTTGGTGTCTCAGTAGATCGACCAGGGCCCACGTCCCAGTTTTATGGTGCGGTTTCACTGTTGGAATCAAGAGTATTTCCATGGGCTTAAAATTCTGTTTCAATGAGCTCTTGCATTTAGGTACCGAGGTGCCGCCGTTTGGACAATTCTTAGAGGATGCTAAAACACCGGCTAGAAAACCAGTACAAAATATACTGGGGTGTAGAACACCAAGCTGGTTTAAAAGCAGACAAAGTCAGCCGATGCCTTTTGTTACAAGTTTTTGGGATTGTTTTTCTTAGATTAACTCAGTTTCTGGATGTGCTGTATCAGCAAAATCATTCCTATAAGGAATGGAGGAGGATCTTCAGCCTCACGTGAGAGAGTGAGACAAGACTATGCCAGTACCAGGAGCTCCAGAGAGAAGAAGCCAAGGCAAGAGGGTGGCATGAAAATAACCAGTCTCAGGCTCATTTTAGACGTGCCCATCGGGTTTGGTTAAAAGCCTCCAAGAGGTCCCCGCTTCTGGGGTGGGAACGGGAAGGAGTTGCATTCCAACGTGGAGGAAGAAGACGTGGCTCCATACTTGGTCATGGTGAATCTACTCCCAGCGCTAACCCCTGGCGACGTAGTTGAGCCTGAAATGAAATAGGCTTAAAAACCATTTATATCACCTTGTTTTTTATATAAACTAGGACGTAGACAGGCTCTTACCCTATTTCTCCTGACACAAAACTCGTTACGGTTAGGAATTGGACTCTTGCTTGGGTTACCTTGACGAGAACAAAGCTTCAACTGGAAATACCGAAGTTCTCTGGAAAAGGGGGTTTTCATTTTGCACAACTCCGTAGGTGAAGAAACCTAGAAATAGTTTAACGGCGCCGGAGAATCAGTCACGGTAAGGAATTGACTGAATCCAAGTTATCCATTAAAAAAAGGAGGTCGGGTCATAATATACAACACTTCTGCGGTCGTAGGAAAGCCTGTAAGAGCTTTTTATTAGATAACTACCTCATAAATCAATCCAATAGAACAAAGGCCTCAAAACTGAAATCTTCCTGACACCTCTTCATCGCTATTCCCGGTGATATATGACACGGGCCATTAGTTTAAGTGCAGAAACTCTTGGGAGAAGTTGCACCGCACGCATCTTCATCATCGAACGTGGGGATGGAAAAAAACCACAAAAAAACAACCAAACAACCCACCACCACGACGATATACTCGGGATGCAAAGGTGGGGCTATAAATAAAGGGAGGAAAGAGCCACGGAGCAGCTGCTCTCTCGGCGCTGGGCGCTAATTAAATCCTTGCCTGACGGAGGTTGGCGGGTCTGGGTCGGCTCCGGCTGCGTTGAGTGATGGAGAACCTTGGAGCGATGCCCATCTCCTGGCCACGGGGAGAGGGGAGGAGGCAACAGCCTCGCCTGCCAGCGCTGGCAAGTCATTAATATTCATAGTGACGTGCTCGTTGGCGAGGGAAGAGCTTCTATAGAGAGAGAGAAAAGCTGAATTGGGCTGTTTCTTTGCTGTTTTGAGGTTATTTAACAAATATGTCTAGTGATACCACTCACCACGCTATGTTTTTTTTTTTATCTAGGGGGATAGAAGTAATTTGTTGACATTACAGCAATTATAAAATACTTGCCTCCGAGAACACAAATGTAATGATATTAAGTTTAATTACATACAATTAATTCGACAAAAATATTGAAATGGTTGTGTTGAATGGTGCCGGCGTTCGGTTGCTGTACATTTCGTTAACGCGTGGAGCAGATGTGCATGAAAGAGCCTGGAAGTCATCCAGAAGTTGGCAATTATTCACTGAGAAATCTGCTATTGATTTATTTTAAGGCTGGTTAAGGTCCCTAAATGTCTACAGACCTATGGAGAGCGGAGAGATGTGGACCGTGCAGGTAGAGAAGGTAGAATCCCGTGTAACGATTTAAATTGTTAACTCGTAATTAGCGTCAGCGTGAGTCCACGTTCTCAAGAGCTGATCCCCCTTTTGTGTTTGTCAATGCTTGGCGTGATGTTATTTTTTTGGATCCCCATCTAATGAAATATTTGATATCACAGGATCATAGGACTATATCTGCAAAATAATACCCGGTGAGAGAGTATTAATCCCGTTGGAAGGTGCTGAGAACTTAGGTGACTTCTCTGTTAATTTAATTTGCCACTTGCATCAAATCAGGAGGAGCTGAACCTTATCTCCTCCTGTGATCTTCGCCAAAGGCGAGGAAAAAGAAGCCTGTTTAGTGTTGGTCTCATGATGAAAACCCTGTATCGACCCTTGGGGTGGATACTGGGAGGGACGGTGACTGGGAAAGCTCCTGGATTTGGACAATGAGTGGTGGGATCCCGGTTTGCTCCTCCAGCAGCGTGGATCTGTCTGAGACCTTTTCTTCTGCTCTGCAGACCTTACACAGCAAAGTGTGGACCCTTATGGTCCAACCAGAGGTTCTGGTTAATGCTTCCCAATGGGATGCTCCTATTCCTGCCCTCAGGCTGGTTCTTCTTCCCATGGCCCTTGAAACACTGAGGAGGTTCTGGAGGATGTAATTCTTCCCACGTTCCCCATGATGATGATGTTGTTGATGATTGAACTGTGCCGCACTGCTCCTGGGCAGTGGCTTTTGGGATTCCTCAGCCTCTTGGGAAGCACTTTTGATGCTGTGCCACCTCCAGGCTCCATCTGCTTTTTGCTTTCTTCTGTTGAATTGCAAAGCTAAGGAGGTTCAGGGAACGTGTTCAAAGGTGGTTGTGTAGAAATGAAACCAGGACATCCCTTACAGCAATATCCTGCCTGGTTTTGGCATCAAAGCCATTTCCGTGTCCTCTGCTGATAGCAGTCTCTCCAGTCAAGAGAGATGGTGGGCCAATTTGAGCAGGTCCGTGAGGCTGAGATCTGATCCTTGAGTCAGACTTATCGTTGGCCTTTGCCTGTCCTGAGGAAGATCACCCTTGGGGTGAACTCTCTCATTATATCCCTCTCTCTCAACCAAAATTTCTCTTTGTGCTTCTCAATCCTGAAAACTGAATCATAGAATCGTGGAATGCTTTAGGCTGGAAGAGACCTTGAAGACCATCTAGTTCCACCACCCCTGCCAAGGACAGGGACACCTCCCACCAGACAGGTTTGTGTCCTTCCTGTGCTGAGGACTTCAGAGTTGGGCAGAGTACTCTAGGTGAGGTCTCGCCAGCGTGGAGCAGAGGGGCAGAATTGCTGTTGGGGTTGCAGCCCAGGGTGCAAGTTGCCACCTTCTTGGCTGAAAGCACACGTTGCTGGCTCATGTGGAGCTTCTCATTAACCAACATCCCCAACTCTTTCTCCTCGGGGCTGCTCTCCATCCATTCTCTTCCCAGCCAGGATTTCTGCTGGTGATTTGTCCTTACCAGGTGCAAGACCTTGCTCTTGGCTTGGTTGAACATCAAAAATTGCCTTACTGACTCATTTGCCCAACAAAACTTCTAAAGAAACTCTATTTAGTGGAAATACTATAGAATTAGTTCAAAATAAAAAAAAAAAGAAAATAATACATGTCTGTAGTATTTCCTAAGGTGGGTTAATGGACCTATTTTTGTGGAAATACGTGGTTGTGAATCATAATTAATGTTCTCATGAAGTCAAAGAAGAGCAGGAGAGCAGTCTTGATCGCACGTCTTGAACGCTTTCCCCGAGATCAAAGCGTATCTTCCGTTTAACAAGACAAATTAATTTCCTGTAGAATTCTAGTGTCAAACGCCCCGATAACGTTTACATTTGTAGGCCTTAGAGCAATACTAAATAATGAATAAGTCAACAACGTATTATCGCTATGTATTTTTGGATCTACATGATTACTCTACAGAAAATAGAAGTGTAGTGATATTATTTCCTAATAAGTAGGTGGATGCTTTGAGCTCAGATCTTCCGGTATGGAATCATTCAATCCTTTCACAGAAAAATGTATCCCAGTATGGGGGATGGAAAAAAAAAGCAAACTCCACACAAAAACCCACCATGAAGCCAAGCAGAAAAAAAAAAGCAATCACATTAGTGCAAGGAAAGGAGCCTTGAGTTGCCATTTTTGGTCTATACAAGAATAGTTTGCATTAACAATATAAGAAAAAGTCTAATTTTAAACTATTTCTTTACCTTCAAGTTGTGTTAGAAGATAGTATTTTTCCAATCAATTCATGGATTTTTTTTCAGAAGCGTGTTGAGAAGTTACCCCACCAAAATGAATGTATTTGACTCTTCACAGAATCACAGAATGCTACGGGGTTGGAAGGGACCTCTGGAGATCTTCTAGGCCAACCCCCTGCCAAAGCAGGGCCACACAGAGCAGATCTCACAGGAACGTGTCCAGGTGGGGTTGGAATGTCTCCAGAGAAGGAGACTCCACCACCTCTCTGGGCAGCCTCTGCCA
>JAOQGH010000019.1:1649011-1659046 GCA_025769975.1 Gallinago jamesoni | reverse complement strand
AAGCCTGGCCCCATCCTCCTGACACCCACCCTTGAAGGATTTATAGGCCTTGATCAGATCCCCCCTCAGCCTTCTCTCTCCAGACTCAAAAGACCCAAGTCCCTCAGCCTTTCTTCAGCAGAGAGATGCTCCAGGCCCCTCCTCATGTTTGTAGCCCTCTGCTGTCCCCTCTCCAGAACTTCCCTGTCCTTCTGGAACTGGGGAGCCCAAACTGGTCCCAGTCCTCCAGCTAGGGCCTCGCCAGGGCAGAGCAGAGGGGCAGGATGACCTCCCTCCACCTGCTGGTCATGGTTTTCTTGATGCCCCCAGGATGACATTGGCCTTCTTGGGCTCAAGGGCACATTGTTAGCTTGTGGTTGTCCTGTTGTCCACCAGGACTTACAGGTCTTTCTCCTCAGAGCTGCTCTCCTCTCTTCATTTCAGAAAGGATAGATTTACACCCTTTAGTTTTTGAGAATTTTTTTTTTCTGTTAGGAAAAGAGAAAATTTGGTGTAGCTTCCTTGGAATACGGTGTGACGGGTGGATACTGGGGGACAAGAGGCAGATGTCCTCTCAGCATGGGTTGGGTTTGGAGACCATGCTTGGTCTCCTGAGCAAAGCCATGATGCTGGTGGGAAGAAGAGCTGGGCTTTGGAGGTGACTTGAGGGGAGAGGAGGAATTAATGAAGTGGCAGCGGAAGAAAATGGGATGTAATTTATCAGGAAATTAAATTTCCAGGGTTCTGGGGTGTGCAAAGCAATATGGTCACATCGTAATCAGTGCAAAAAAAAAAAACCAACTTTGGAAATGAAAAATGAAAATGCTTCATTCCCAAGTGTCAGGGCATCTTTTGATACTGCCAGATTTGTTTTTCCTCTCTGAAATTACGTCGATACTGGCAGATATTTTTGGTTTTGAACATAAGGGATTGTACAGTGTCCTGTGGCCAAAAGGGAAGGAGCAGAGTTACCTTTCCCGTTCATTGCAGTTAATTCCTTCCTGCCTGTCAGCTCCTAATAAAGGATTATTTTATTATTAGGGTAATAAATGATCATAAAGATCCAGGGGATTATCCCTATTCAAGTTATTAGGTAGGAATTAGCAACCAGATGGAAACTGTTCAAGACTCAAGTCAAAGAAGCCTCACTGAAGGTAACGTGT
Source organism: Gallinago jamesoni (assembly GCA_025769975.1). Lineage (NCBI taxonomy): Eukaryota > Metazoa > Chordata > Aves > Charadriiformes > Scolopacidae > Gallinago > Gallinago jamesoni. The sequence goes on along the minus strand of JAOQGH010000019.1, from coordinate 1,657,904 downwards.
TCCCATTACGTACTGGTGTGCTGTGGGCAGCTACTGGAGCCAGCAGAAAACTGATCATTTTAATTATTTATACACAGACAAAAAATATTATGAGTATTTTGGATTTATTTGTGGATTTTTGGGGTATCCCACCAATACAATATATGTATTTTTGCTGAGTTTTGGAAATCCTTGGGAGTTACCATGAGGGGGAGGTTGCAAATCATCTCGGCATGTTATTAATCATCTTTAATTCACATTTTTTGGAGTTGTATGGAATTCCAGTTTGGAAAAACTTGATTTATCTTCTGAAATTTCTTTGTTATTGTAGCGGGAAGGGAAACTGAAACGTGGGGCTTGGAGGGTGGGACTGAGGTTGACTTTTGGCTTCTATTTTTTTAATTCGGAAAACGTTTCGAGAACATGCTATTTTGCCGTGGTCCCGGATTTCTTGGGAGAAGCAAATAACTTTTCTCTTTAACCTTTTTGCTTGTGTTCTTCCTGCACTTTAATGGCTGTGGCTGCAGATGGCTCGTGATTTCCTCCTCTAATATCTCTATTTTTAGCCGGGGTATCTGACTGTTAAGTGGTAGCGAGACGCAACACTCCTGGGTCAGACTTTTATGCTTGTATATCAGAACTGACTGTATTCAATTAACTGAGAACGAGATGTTTTTATGCTTTGAAAGCTTTTTTTTTTTTTAGTTTACAATATAAAGGGCGTGATTTTTTTTTTTTCTTCCTTAGATCTAATAGTTTTGGTTAAGCAGAATATATTCCACTTTACACGAGAAGTGGAATAAACGAGTTGAAGGATGCTCACCCGAGTGATGGGTGTCACTCGGCGTTGGTCTGAATTTTTATCCCGTTGCTGGAAAATTGTTTCCCACAGGAATGAATGAAATATTCACTGTGAGGGTGGTGAGAGCCTGGCCCAGGTTGTCCTGAGAAGCTGTGGCTGCCCCATCCCTGGAGGGGTTCAAGGGCAGGTTGGAGGGGGCTTGGAGGAACCTGGTCTGGTGGGAGGTGTCCCTGCCCATGGAAGGGGTTGGAACTGAATGGTCTTTAAGATCCTTTCCAACCCAAACCATCCTATGATTTGGGTACCATTTTTCATCTGCTTTACACCTGCTTTTGCCCTGGTGAGGCTTCATCTGGAGCACTGGGACCAGTTCTGGGCTCCCTGGTTCAAGAAGAATTGCTTGAGAGAGGACAGCAGAGGGCTACAAAGATGCTGAGGGGCCTGGAGCATCTCCTGTGAGGGTGGCAGAGTTCTGGCAGAGGCTGCCCAGAGAGGTGGTGGAGCCTCCTTCTCTGGAGACCTTCAGACCCCACCTGGTGATGAGTTCCTGTGGGACCTTCCTTGGGTGACCCTACTTTAGGAGGTGGTTGGATTAGATGATCTCCAGAGGTCCCTTCCAACCCGATATCATTCTGTGATTCTGTTTGTTATGGAAGGGTAGCATCTTAGCAAATTAAGTACAAAACCATATTAGTTAATCAGCTTAAAGCAATAATAGGTTTTATTTCTTTTTTTTTTTTAAGCTTTCTCCTTTTTTTAAAACTATGGTCAGACTGAACCCTACACCTGCCCATGGACACTGCAAAACCTTCATTAAAAGTGACATGGTTTCGAGATGGTTTGCCAGTGTTGGGTTGGTGGTTGGACTCGATCTGCGTGGTCCCTTCCAACCTGGACGATTCCATAAAAAGCCTTGGACATAAGATTTGGATGCAGTTGCTCAAAACTTAGATATCTCATCAAGCTTTGAGAACGGAGATGGTTATTCAGAGCTCCGTCCTGATGCCAGATTTTTTTCTATATTTTTTAAAATTCCTACTCCAGAGGATGATTCTGCTAGATAGCTCCAGTCTCTAAGGCAGCTGTGGGTATGTCTGTGTTTTATTATTTTTATTATCATCATCATCATCATTTCCTGAGCGTGAGTCGTCAGGACAATGCCCTGGCAGGAGGTAGCATTTGCATCGCCGCCTTTGAGCGTGTCAAAGCTCGTCCCCGAGCCCCCCCGTCCTCCCCTTTTGACAGTTGTGGCAAATCAGAACAATTTATTCCTGACAGCTTTAGTAACAATATCAACTAATTTATGCAGGACTTCTCCCGGGGCTAATTGGGATGCGGACATGATCTGCATAAAAGGCAAAGGGGGAGGAGGAGACCCCCAGCTCCCCAACTGCTGCTCCCTGGAAGAGGCTGAAGGCCAAGCAGATTGTCCCTTTTCAGAAGAAATGAAGGTTGGAAGACAAAGAAGCAAACCCCGCGTGGGTCATCTGTCAGGAGCCCTGGGAAGGAACAATGGGAATCACTTCAGCTCAAAAAAAAACCATGACTTCAAAAAATGCAGAAATGCCCTTTTTTTTTTTTATTGAAAAAGGCAACAGAAAAGCTGCCTCCAAAGCATTTTGGGAGAGAAACACCTTTTTTCTCTCTCTTGAAATTAAAGCTCAAATGAAACTTACTGAGCTGAAACTTTCTTCCTACTTTATTTTTTTTTTTTGTGTGTGTCTTGGTTTGGAAAGCTCAGCAAATAAATTATTCAGATTGTGGCTGACAAAGTGAGGTTTGTGGAAGGAGGACGCGCTGCGGCGATGGAAAAACGTGGCAGAGGTGATGATGCCGGTTTGTTAAGAATTGATATTAAAAGTGGGGGAAAAAAAAAATGTTTTAAAATTACACTAATTCCCTGTAAATTTTCTCTAATCTTTGGAAAGCTTTATATTTAGATAGCAGACAAAAATGAGACAATTTGGCCTTTTGTTGTTGTGTTGTTTTTTTTTTCCCTGAGATTGGCTCCAGATCTACAGATGGTAAATATTTGCATAATTCTAAAGTCTTAGGTGTAAGACTTCAACTATTGCTAATTTACACCAGCTGAGACTCTTCTGCTTTTTGTCATCTGGGGAAAAAAGGAATACCCAAAGCAAAAAAAAAACAACCAAACCAAAAAACCACAACCTAGATAAAAAGAAATAAGGACAAGAAAAGCCAAGGTTAAATTGAATTTCATATGCTGTATCCGATGGGCACCTGCTGATTTGGAATTTGTCGAAGTTCTTCTGTGTTAATGATGTGTTTATGGCTTGGCTCATAAAGCTGAATCAGTCAGGTTTGACTCAGAATTATTTTTTTTTTTCTTAACGATTTCTGCACAAAGAGTGTTGCATTTTTAAAGGGCAGCTACAGAAAAAAAAATAAGATTAAAAGGCAGCGAGAAGGTTTGGGAAGAATAAACGTCCAGGTTTTAGTTTTATTTTATATTTGTTATTAATTCAGTGACCCCTGCTGGGGAGGACTTAGAGAAACGGAATCGGGTATCTTTCAGGTTTCCTTTTATGAAAAATAGTGTATTTTGGCCTTTATGATGAGTTTTTGGACATCAAGGTCAATAAGAAGACAATCAGCCCACCCTTTCCATTGCGTCTTTCTGATCCTAAGCCATGGAATAGTGATCTTTGGGGAATGACTCTCTTCCCAGTCGCTGGAATTAAGTGACTGTGTCTGTGACCAATTAAAATAGGACAAATATGGTAAAATATAATAGTTCTGGCTGATGAGCTGATTGTCTTTGTTCCATGGAACATGCTGAGTAGGATTTTTAGTATTCTATTGTATTGCCTCTTGAAAGAAAAATCACAAAAAGGTCTATTCGATGGACTGCATCTTCTGGATGGCCCTTGCCCTTATAGAGGCATCATTTAGGTGTATGTGCCAGCATTTATTTCTGTAAACAAGGTATTTCAAGAGGAAAAAAAATCCTCAAAGGAAGGAAAGAGTGGAAATGTCAAGTTTTTCTTACCCTCTAAATCCAAGAGTAATTTAACAATTGCTATGTGGGATATTAGATCTTGGGGAAAACCACTCGTTTCCCTCCTCCACCATCCAAAGGTATCTAAAGAAACATGAAAAAAAGACTGTTTGGAAGACTGTGGTGTCTTCTCACTTCTACTGACATCAAATTTTGGCTGTGGGCATGTAGCACGGTCGGTGGAAGTCCTGATGGATGGATGGACCATGCGTGAATTGTCCCATAACCATGGTCATGGCTTGCTCTGCATCTGTGTGTGCAGAAGAGCTGGTCAGCACTTTGGTGCTTCTTGTCTTGTGTGTAGGTAATAATTAGTAACAACCAGTGTGAGAGAAATTCAATTCAAGAGGTGGTGGAGTCTCCTTCTCTGGAGACATTCAAAACCCGCCTGGACAAGTTCCTGAGCAACGTGCTCTAGGTAGACCTGCTTCAGTAGGGGTGTTGGACTAGATCTCCAGAGGTCCCTTCCAACTCCATATGATTCTATGATTCTAAGTGCTTTTCAGGAGCCGAGGTCAGGAAGTGTTACTTGGCTTTATATTCTGCTGACCCCAAAATTGTAGAATCATAGAATGGTTAGAGTTGGAAGGGACCTTAAAGATTGTTGAGTTCCAAAATCCTGGTTTTCATAGAATCATGGAATCACAGAGTGGTTTACATTGGAAGGGACCTTAAAGACCATCTGGTTCCAACCCTGTGCCTTGGGCAGGGAGACCTCCCACCAGACCAGGTTGCTCATGACCCTGGCCTTGGAGGACTCCAGGGATGGGGCAGCCACAGCTTCTCTGGCCAACCTGGGCCAGGCTCTCACCACCCTCACACCAAAGAAGTTCTTCCCCACATCTCATCTCTATCTCTCCTTTTTCAGTTAAAAGCTGTCCCCCCTCATCCTATGACTCCCCTCCATGATCCAGCGTCCCTCCCCATCTCTCCTGGAGCCTTTTGAGGGACTGGAAGGTGCTCTAAGGTCCCCCCAGAGCACCCTTCACTCCAAGTGCAGGTCTTTGCGCCCTGGGTATGTCAGCCACCTATACCAAGAGAAGACAGATGAGCTACAAATGCGTTATTGTTTGTTAAAACAGTATTAATTTTTTTTTTATCTGGAGTCTTTTGGAAAGCTTTGTTCCTCCTTAGCCCTGAAGAAGGCAAAAAAACCCCCCAAAACCTAATGTGAAAGCGACAGATGCTGGACACTGATATTTTATAATCGCGTCTTTCACGGCTGTCACCCGTTGTCCCTACGGGAAGCAGGGAAGTATCTGGACTCCATGGGGATGGGATGGTGGAACCTGTTCCCTTCCTTCCCTTGTTGAGGGAATGGGAGGAGCTGGTGTCACTGGAGGGTGGTAGCATCCAGGATTTATTCTTTTTCACCTTCATAATCCTCAGAGTGTGTCACAGGGATGATTTTCCTTGGTTCTCTTCTCAGTGGTAGAGCTGAAATCATGGAGAAATAGAACTTGTGGAGCTCACTTCATCTGGTTTCCCTCCACCCTTCCAGGAGGAAAGACCCCCCCCACCTCCGGGGGGGAAGGTATGAGCCCGGCTCAACCATTTCTTCACTCCTTGTGGTTTTTCAGTGATAATTAATTACCTTCTCCGTAGCTGGAAGGGCGCGATGGCTTCCTCTTCAGAAGATGAAGCAATTATGATCCATTTTTGAGACCGAACAGAGCGGCCGGTGGAGGGTGTCTTTGGGTAGTCTTCTGTATTTGCATATGTCTGGCAGGAGGAGAAGGGAAGATCAGCTCCTCGAAGAAACCGCATCCCTCCCTTTTGATTTTACACATGAGAGGTTCCTACTCGAGCATGTGAGAATCTATGAATGTTGGCGTGTTGTTTAGGGGGGGGGAAAAATACAGTAATTTTCCCTTTTTCCTTTCCCTCCTCCTGCCCCACACCTCTGCCAGCTCCGTCACGCGCAATTATTTCGGTAGCGGGAGGACTCCGTAATTTTCAAAGTACGTAATCAAAAATAGTGTTAAAAATTGATCCGTTACTAAAGATACAGTCAAAAAAACCTTGGAGGCTAGATTCAGGGTGTTTTTTTTTTTGTTCATTTTCTTAAATTGTCCTGGTTTTTGTTCTTAAAATGGCCTGGGATGACCCACTTCAGTGCATCCTACGGGCTTCTCTGGGTGGTGGTGTTAATTGCATGGGTTTTGGTCCCCCAGTTGTCTTACTGTGGACATCATTCTGGGACAACTGAAATGGGTTGTTTTCCACCATTTACAGGGACAATAAGGGGGGGAGAAGCTTGGCTGAAAAACCAACAATGTGCTCTGGTGGCCAAGAAGGCCAATGGCATCCTGGGGGACATCAGGAACAGTGTGGCCAGCAGGTGGAGGGAGGTCATCCTGCCCTTCTGCTCTGCCCTGGGGAGGCCCCAGCTGGAGCACTGGGTCCAATTTTGGGCTCCCCAGTTCAAGAAGGACAGGGAAGTTCTGGACAGGGGACGGCAGAGGGCTACAAAGATGATGAGGGGCCTGGAGCATCTCTCTGCTGGGGAGAGGCTGAGGGACTTGGATCTTTTGAGTCTGGAGAAGAGAAGGCTGAGGGGGGATCTGATCAAGGCCTAAAAATCCTTCAAGGGTGGGTGTCAGGAGGATGGGGCCAGGCTTTTTTCAGTGGTGCCCAGGGACAGGACAAGAGGCATTGGGGCCAAACTCGGCCATGGGAAGTTCTATCTCAACATGAAGAGAAACTTCTTCACTTTTGAGGGTGGCAGAGCCTTGGCAGATGCTGCCCGGAGAGGTGGTGGAGTCTCCTTCTCTGGAGACATTCCAACCCCACCTGGACACGTTCCTGTGGGATCTGCTCTGGGTGGCCCTGCTTTGACAGACGGTTGGCTGAGATGATCTCCAGAGGTTCCTTCCAACCCCATAACATTCTGCAGTTCTGTGAAAATGCTACCCCTGCCATGTTGCTCTTGACCTTCGAAGACGACAGCGTGGAAGTTCAGTATGTCTTCAGTTTCTAAAATGGTGCTCTTTAAGCTTTGGAGGAGCCACTTGGCTGCTTTATCTGAACAGATGGACGCGTGCAGGTCCATCCTGATCGCCGTACGAGAGATCTGTCGTGGGTTAAAGGCGAGAAATGCCTCCAGTTGCCAGTGCCAGCCAGAAGGGGACACGTCTTAACCGCTGAGATTTATTTGGGGGTCATCTGCTGTACAGTGAAAGCCAAGCGGTGATTTCTGTTGAGGTGGTTTTGTACTCACCGAGTAAATTTTTTATTTATATTTTTTTTTTTTCCCCAGTCTTGGGGGGAAAAGGGCGCTTTATATATTTACATTGGGAAAAGTGACTTCGGAAGTAAAAGTCAGGAAAAGATTTAATTAACCTTTTCGCTGTAAATCTAACTCCCCTTGATTGTCTTCTGCGTCCTCCTCCCTGTTTTCCTTCCTCCTCTTGGTGGTCGACCGGTTGTGTTGCCTGTATTTAGATATTGCACACATCAAGCGCTTTGGCGAGCTCTCTCCTTATTTTTTTCAACCTTATTTTTTTTTCATTTCTGGGTCTCCCCTTGTGATTTTGGCTGCTTTATTACTTCCTCCAGTCCTGATAAATTTTTAATTGAAGAAAATCAATATAGGCCCAAGAATATAGGGTCAGCAGAGAAGTTTTGTAACCTACCAGGGCTAAAACTTTAAAATATGAGTTTTACCTCAGGGCTTCCCAAGTTCCCTTGAAAGAATATTATTTATGGGAGCGAAGGAAGAGAGAAGATGCGTCCTAGTAGTCGGAGTCCTACTTGTTGAAGGAAAATGAGAATTATTTATGGCATTTTGATTTGCCCCTGGATTCGAAATATTTTTTGATTTAGAGAGAATTAAGGATGGATCGAGTCCATTTTTGCAACTTATTAATTTCCTGTTTATACGAGCTCCCTGATGAGCTCTGCCATCAGCATTCAGTCAAATCCTTCTCCAGAAATCAAGATGGATCCAAATTAAGGAGATGCTGAGATCCAAAGAATTGGGTTTTTTTAACTATTTTCTGTATTAACCTTGCTCTCCTCCTGGGTGATACTGGATATAGAAGCGTGGAAAACAGGATGATAATCGAGGTGCAGGGTGGTATTTGAATCTTCATTAGCAGCTTGAGGAGTTGGGGGACAGGGTCTGGTGTCCATGGGACGTGCATTTTGAGGCCTCTGCTGGGACCTCTGGATGCTTCCAGCCAGAGCTTCAGGTTGAGCTGGAGCTGGAAGGAATCCAGATGACGTGCTCGGAGACTGCTCCACTGTGTGGATGGAGCACAAGAGGGTGGGGATACAAGGAGCTTCGAAAAGAGCTATTGAAATTGGAGCAGAAATGAGAACATCGGGTGTCCTCCCAGAATGATACGGGGTTGGATGGGAACTCTGGAGAACATCTAATCCAACCCCCTGCCAGAGCAGGTTCACCCAGAGCAGGTCCCACAGGAACGTGTGCAGGTGGGGTTTGAAGGTCTCCAGAGAAGGAGACTCCACCACCTCTCTGGGCAGGCTCTGCCACCCTCACAGGAAAGAAGTTCCTCCTCATGTTGAGATTGAACTTCTTATGGTCAAGTTTGTGCCCGTTCCCTCTTGTCCTGTCCGTAGTTGTGAGAGAAATCCCAGCGCTGTAAGGTTTCAACTGACTTCTCTAACTCCCAACTTCTGCGATGGCTGAATGATGTTTTGATACAATATGATGTATTGATATTAGGCTTTTAGTTATTAAAACTATTTTCTTTTTCCAAATAAAAACTAACCCAAGAGAAACAGTGCTGTTCCCAAGCTAGATAGGTCTCACTCCGGTGCCATTTTCAGCGGCGCTGTGTATAATAAATTCTCTACTGATTTTTTTGTTAACTGCAGTTGCAAAGGTTATGACTTTGCATATATTTTCACTAATATCAGATATAAGAATCTACATCTTGTGTGAGCGGTGACCAAGTGTATCACTGGTTGGAAACTGTTCATGTGGATCTTCTTCAGGCTTAGTAAAAGCTCCAGATAGAAATTGACTTCTATGTTCCTGACAAAATCACAGAATCATAGAATGGTTTGGGTTGGAAGGGACCTTAAAGCCCATCCAGTGCCACCCCCTGCCCTGGGCAGGGACA
>JAOQGH010000019.1:1632749-1648911 GCA_025769975.1 Gallinago jamesoni | reverse complement strand
TCCAGGGATGGGGCAGCCCCAGCTTCTCTGGGCAACCTGGGCCAGGCTCTCACCACCCTCACACCAAAGAAGTTCTTTCCCAGATTTCATCTCCATCTCCCCTCTTTCAGGGTCAAACCCTTTCTCCTTATCCTATGGCTTCCTTCCCTGATCCAGGGTCCCTCCCCATCTCTCCCCCTTGAGCTATTAGAAGGCTCCTATAAGGTCTCCTTGGAGCCTTCTCTTCTCCAGGCTCAAAAATTGCTGTCGTTTTTGTGGGTTTCATGAAAAGGGCAGGAGCAGCTCCCCAGCCCATGTTGGGAGCCGTGTCCCCTCCTTGAGATAGTTAATCCTGTTACAGAATGAGCTGGCATCGAGGGCTCCGACTCGGCCAAGTCGGGCTGCTCGCCTTTGGCTTCCCCGGAGCAGGTTCTGGAGTTCCACCAAAACTCCTTTGCTTGGCTTTGAAAAGAGAAGGAAGCAACCGGGAACTCATCTGAAGGCCTTCCAAGGCACTTCACATCCAGCCAGCTGGAACCTGCCCTAAGAGCTGTGCTCAGACTCCAAAACGTGCCGGCTTTATTTCTCGAAATAATAGAGCGAGCTAAAGCCACCAGCTGCTTTATTCAAGGACAACCTCCGGGATCGGGATGAACAGTAAAGTTTAAGGAGCTTCTCAACCACTGCCGGTACTCAATTTCATAACCCCTTACTGCAAACAGCCAACAAAATATCTTCCCCAATTTTTATAGCTTTTATTCTGTCTGAATTGCCGTACTTTGCCATTTTTGATTGCGTTAAAAAAAAATAATAAAAATCCTGCACGTCCATCACCTGGAAAAGGGGTCAACAGGAGGGATGGGGAAGGACTTCTCATCAGGGAGGAGAAGTCTTTAAGGTCCCTTCCAACCCGAAGCATTCTATGATTATCTTTTTTCCCTCTTGTTACTTTTCAACTCGTTTTGCTTTGGAAACTGTAACTGGCATTCAGAAGGGATGCGTTCAGCTTTGTCAATAATATTAACGAGCAATTAATAAGTCCTTAAAAAGTAGAGCTGTCTATATTCGCGCGAGCTTTTGAATTAAAACGTGTTGAACCTCAATTTATCTCTAAGAAACGGTGCAATGGTACCATTTTAGTTGAAATAAAACCATTTTCTGGGCTTCATTCAAAGATATTTCAAAGAAGGATGAATGAGTCGCATCGTTCCGGCAAAGGGTGCTCGTTCTGCGATAACGATGTCAAGTTGTAAATTGTAAATCTTATATTTTTTTTTTTTTCCTTACCGACAGCGGAGTTTCTTTTAATATGCATCGCAAACAACTCGTTGACCAATTACCAGGTGGCTTTGATCTTTGAAAGACGTGCAGTTGTATACTCTGGATGGAATAAAGGAATACTCTGGATGTATAAAGGGATGGAATTCCCTTTGCCGCGCGATGCTCGACTCGCGTTTGAATAGAATTTCTGCTGTAAAAAAACCCTCTAAATGCTGTCTCTTCTCGTGGAGCCGACAATATTTCTTTCCTTCACCCGCCGATTCATTTGTGGACACCTGTGTGTTGGAGAATCGGGGTGAAGGCAAGTTCTTCAGGCTTGACTCTTAGTTTGAAGAAGGGGAAAAAGTCTTCGTGCCGAAGCGACAAACAAGGTTTGGATGGTGTGTGTTTGATGGCACCAGTAATTAAAAAAAAAAGTGACTGATTTCTTCCTTAACCCTTTCATTACCCTCTTTCAGAGCAAATTCCTTTCTTATATCTCCTGAACGTTCGCTTCCGTTAATTTCACTGCGGGTAATGACACAATTCTGTGTCATCGTTGACACGGTTCAACACGGGATCCATCGGTTCCTTTTGTGTGCAGCCTTCTCAGCCGGCCTGGGATTTGGACGCGTTCCATCTCGCCCCTTGCCAAGAGCGGTTCTGGAGCCGCCGACATTTTGTCTGACATGAGTCGGGAGAGGGAAAGCAAGGTTCCTTGGCAGCGGTTCCGCAAACACGTCCGTTGGGTTGGGTGTAGGCTCGGGAGAAAGGGATGAGCCAGCTGAAAGGTGGTAGGTTCTTTTCCCTTAGAAAAGGAATGGTTGAAGTATTCATCTGAGATAAATAAGAGCTCATCTAGGGTTGGGGGGGGGGGGAAAAAATCTCGGGGAGATGCAGGCGCTGTATCCGTTTCAAGTGCTAATGACAAAACATTTCCTATTCGTTCCCTTGAGCTACGATTTTGGAAAATAGAAAGTGAATGTTGATTAGATAAATCAAAAACTTTCCTGTTTTTTACGTGCAGTCGGTGTCTGCTGCCCTTACCCCATGAATGGGGACTGCAAGAGCGGCTTCTCGTTTTGTTTACACGAGCCAAATTTTGCCTCCGGTGTTCAAAATGTGGAAATCACTTTGGTTGTATTTGATGTGATTCTTTACTGTCGTAAAATCATAGAATGGTTCGGGTTGGAAGGGGCCTTCTAGATCTCCCAGTTCCAACCCCCTGCCCTGGGCAGGGACACCTCCCACCAGACCAGGTTGCTCCAAGCCCCGTCCAACCTGGCCTTGAACCCCTCCAGGGATGGGGCAGCTTCTCTGGGCAAGCTGGGCCAGGCTCTCACCACCCTCACACCAAAGAAGTTCTTCCCCAGATCTCATCTCCATCTTCCCTCTTCCAGCGTCAAACCCTTCCTCCTCATCCTGTGTGTCCCTTCCCAGTTTTCCTGGAGCCCCTTAAGCCCCTTCCAGTCCCTAGAAGGTCTCCCTGGAGCCTTCTCTTCTCCAGGTTGAACCCCCCCAACTCTCTCAGCCTGTCCTCCCAGTAGAGGGGCTCTAGCCCTTGGAGCATCTCAGTGGCCTCCTCTGGAGCTATTCCAATAGCTCCATGTCCGTCTTGTGCTGAGGACTCCAAAGGTGGACACAGTACTCCAGGATGGGGGTCTCATGAGAGTGAAGTAGAAAGGTAGAATCACCCACCTTGACTAATGTCATCAATCAGAAGGTGTGCTGTTGAGGCCCAGAATTTGGACCTTTTTTCCCCAAAGAGCGAGCACCTGGAGTCATCAGAGACACCTGGGTGCGAGTGGGATCAAAACCCAGCCCTTGGAGAGGAAATCTTGGTCCTGGGGCTTCCAGCGGAGCACGGATGATGCTGGGAGACCAGGGCTGGGATGAAGGTGTCGCTAAATGGGACTTGATAAACCCCCGGCTTCCTGGAGCTCCTCAAGGAAGGCGAGTGGGGAATCTCCTGGCATTTGAAGGGTTGGCTGAAGCGGCAGCGATAGCTCCGGGGAATCTCGGGCGCTGGCTGGCTGATAAAGCGATAATGATTCCTTTGCTCTACGGGGAGGAAGGAAACCGTAAAAATCCATCTCCTTTTCTCTTCGCCTCTTGTCTGGTGCCTTTTGATCATTCAATTTGAGCGTGTTCCTCTGGAAGGTTTCGTCGCTTTTTTAAAGCTACCTTTGATTTGCTGCTGTTAGACACTTCAGTGGAGTCCCTCGTACACCGGAGCTGAATTATTTGCCACCCACCTCAGCCCGCAGGATGGAGACGGGTGGCTTCAGCCTCTTCTGAGGTGGCTTCACCCCTTCTGCTTTCTTCTTGCGCCGTCCACCAAGCAGGTCGGTCAAGCTTAGACGACGAGCTGTTCGTTAGGAAGAGGTCTCCTTGCTTAATAAGGTGTTGGCTTACCTGCTGATAATTGGGTCTTGCTTTTTTTAATTGCTATTTTCCCCCAACGGAAGAAGCTCTGCAGTGGTTCTCCGGAAAGAAGAGCCTTTCTATAGATATATAGGACCATTTTACAGAATTTAAGACCTTTTTCCCAAAAAAGTCACAGCAGCCTTCCCCAGCCTATAGGAAGGTCCCGAGTTTCTCTTAAATTCGACGTGCTTTTAAAATAATTTCAAGGAAATCCTCTTAGTTTAGCTCCTGTGAAATTCTGTAGGTTAATTCCATGAGCAATATTGTGCTTATTGTGGGTAAATTCGCCCAGTCAGCAAATTTGATGCGTCAAGGACGGAATAAGCAGCCTTTAAGGAGCCCGTTGCAGGTTGTGTGTTTGTTTAATTGAATTCTCCATATGCAAATGGGTTCCAGCTTTTAGGCTTCTACCAAACTCCTATCACAGCCCTCAACTGCGTGTGATAGACCCCCAGTTTTGGGGTTGTTTGGTAGGTACCTTGTTAGGAGTTGCCTCTCGGTGGTGACTGGTGACGTCTATCTCCTGAGCGAGCGTGGTGGTTTTGGGGTTATTTTCTTAAAAGGAAAGAAACTGGTTCCTTTCAGTCAATTTTTGGTAATTACTGTGGCATTCCCTGCCCCAGGGCAAGAGGAGGACCTCCTCTGGCATTCCTGGAATCACAGAACGGATTGGGTTGGATGATACCTTGAAGATCATCTCGTTCCACCACCTGGGCAGGGACACCTCCCACCAGACCAGGTTGCTCAAAGCCTTGTCCAACCTGACCTTGAACTCCTCCGGGGATGGGGCAGTTCCCAAATTCAGTAGATTATAATGCTAATTAGAGAAGACACAAGAGCTTCCTTTCTCTTGGAAATTATCGACCAAACAATAGGAAGCTGATTACTTGCCTCGGAGCGTTTATCAGGGATATTTGGCTGGGATGGGGATGCTCCTGGCTGGGTTATCCCAAGGTTGAGAAAGATTTAAGAACCTGAAGCAAAATAGAGTTTGATATTAAAAATATTAAAAATACCATGTGGTTCCATTTAAATTATTTGAAGCGTTGTACGGAAAATAGGAATTTTAGTAGGACCAGGTTGGAGGTTATCTCTTTGCAGTCTTTTTTTTTTTTTTTTTTTAATGGGCTGGGTGCGTCCGACTCCGTTTAACTCCAAACCCCAAATCGAGTGATGTTTAAACACAGTGGATTTTCGTAGCTGTTTCCGCGCCCGTTACCGTGAAGTCACACATCGGTGCGATTTCTTTTCTCGGTGCGTTTGTAGTGTGATTTTTTTATTTTGAAGGTGGTTTTTTTTTTTTTTTTGATGCTTTTGTGCTGAGTTTTTCTTTCTTTATTTTTTTTTTTCCCCTTAGGGATGCTGCTGCATCCTTCTCCCTCCTTAGGAGCTGGTTGGTGGTACGGGCTGCGGTTGTCCTACCTGCTAGTTATTTGTTTCCCCATCTTTTATCTTTTTCTCTGCATTTTTCAGTAGTTTTGCTGTTGACAACCATGTGAGGGAGGATGGGCTCCTCTCCCTCAGGCTACGGAGAGGGATTACGGCAATCGGGTGGGTAGATGACAGCTGGGAACAAAGAAAGGTTTGGATTGAGCCCCCCCAAGAGCCTGTGGAGGTGACAGTCCATGTCCCCAGGCTGCAGTGGGACCTGCTGGGACATGGAGCTGCCTTGGGCACTGGGACAGCTCACGTAAAAGCCATTGGCTCAGCTGAGGGGAAGGGACACCTGGATTAGCAGGGGACAAGTTGAGCTTCTCATCCACCAACACCCCCAAGTCCTTCTCCTCGGGGCTGCTCTCCAGCCATTCCTCCACCCAAATCGTGTTTGTGCCTGGGATTGCCACGTCCCAAGTGCAGGACCCTCCACTTGGCTTGGTTGAACTTCATGCAATTTGCACGAGCCCACCTCTCCAGTCTGTCCAGGTCCCTCTGGATGGCATCCCTTCCCTCCAGCGTGGTGACCGCACCACCGAGTTTGGTGTCATCAGCAAACTTGCTGAGGGTGCACTCTATCCCACTGTCCATGTCTCCAACAAAGATATTGAACAGCACTGGTCCCAGTATGAACCCCTGAGGAACACCACTGGCCACCAATTGGACATTGAACCATTGACCACAACCCTTTGAGTGTGACCATCCAACCAGCTCCTTATCCACCGAGTGGTCCATCCATCGAATCCATGACTTTCCAATTTGGAGACCAGATTCCAGGAGGATCTGCTCCATCTTGCCAGGCACAGAGGTGAGACTGACTGGCCTGTAGCTCCCCGGGTCTTCTTTTTTTTCCTTTTTTGATCATCGAGGTTATGTTCCCCTTTTTCCAGTCTGCAGGAACTTCGCCAGACTGGAAATTTTACGAGGGCAATTTTCACCACCTCTAATTACAAAGAGAGAAAGTCTTCCCAGAAAAATGGGCTTTCTTCAACGCTTGTCCTCCAGGATGTGTAGCATTTAGCGCGCTCTACGCATATCCTTAACGCAATGTTATTTTGCCACACACAAATTGGGTATTTTCACTCTCCTTAATTAAGAGAACGAAGGGCTGGTTAAGAGCTATGTATTTATTGTCAGACTTAAAGAATACAGCGAAATAAAAACCCCACAAACCCCTCAGGCAGTGCTAATAAGGACTTAACGTCGAGGCTTTAGCCCTGAAATAGAGAACTGTTCTCTTTTTTTTTTTTTTAAACAAAAGGATACTTGGAAATCGGGTTATTTTAAAGCAACCTGCTTTTTTATTTTCATTTGGAGGCCCTAAAGCTGCGTTTTGCAGAAGTGCTGAGTGTAGGGCTTTCCAAAGAAGGGGTTATGGGTCAATTGCTGCACATTATACATCTTTAAAGGATGACAACGGCCATTTAATGTTATATTTACCAAGAAAATGTAGGTTTTGGAGTGGCATTTCTGGTCTGGAGCTGTGGAGATTCAGCCCTTAAGCTCTTACTGTAGGTGGAGGGCAGAAATCAAGTTAGGATCCTACCTTGAGTTTTAATTCAAATCTCCTTCGATGATCACATCGGGGTGATTTAATTTTTTTTTTAAATATTCTTGACCCTTTGGAGCTAAAAGCTGGCAGAAACACAGTGAATAAAAGCACGTGGATTATCAGTTTATATTCCCAGATTTTTCTTCTTTCTATCAATCAGCTGTTCTTCTTGACGGGACAAGAGGAAACGGGCACCAACTTGAACATGGGAAGTTCCATCTCAACGTGAGGAGGAACTTCTTTGCTGTGAGGGTGGCAGAGCCCTGGCAGAGGCTGCCCAGGGAGGTGGTGGAGTCTCCTTCTCTGGAGACATTCAAACCCCACCTGGACACATTCCTGTGGGACCTGCTGTGGGTGGCCCAGCTTTGTCAGGGGTTTGGCCTAGAAGATCTCCAGAGGTCCCTTCCAACCCCATATGATTCTATGAATGTTCTACTCCTTAATTCATTTGGTGGTAATGACTGAGGGAAGAAAGAAGGATGATGTCATTGAACCAACAGGAGATGGTGTCTTTCCAGTCTGGGATGAGAGTCCTCTCTGGTACCGTGGAGGCAGTCGGTCATGGAAAACTGAACTGGGCAAGTCTGATTTATGCCTCCAGAGAGATGGTTTTGGGGTGGACAACTGCCGTCTCATCCTGTATCTGGGGTGGCTTCCTCAGAAGCCCAGAGGATTGTCTTCATGCCTCTTCGTTTATCTACCTATTTATTTAAGTGGACCTCTTAATTAGTCCTTTCTAAACCCCCTGGTGTAGTTGAACTCAGTTGCCTTACTCTCCGGATCTCCGCTGCCGCGTTCGAGCTGTAACTTAAGAACATTTTTGCCGAAAAAGATCTGAAGAATTGTTTCACTTGACAACTTCTCATTTGTTAAGTGACCACTTCTGGCACTTCATTTGCTCTTTCTGCCCTAGAGATGTCTCTCATCCGTCATCTTCTGTCTGTCCTAGGGCTGGTGGGTTCAGATGTCTCACATCTCTCTTTAAGCAACGGTGATAGAGATCCAGAGGTTCAATGGTCGACACGATTTGGCAGGATGCTTCGTCATCCGGGGGCTCCAGGACGTGTCTCGGAAGCAGATTCCCACGCAGCAATGTCTGTATTTCACAACCTCAGGCTTGATTAGTATTTTTTTTTTGTCTAAACATTACAGGTTTAATGACAGCAGGTGATAAAATTAAATCTCCATATTTGATGAGTGTGCGGTTTTGAGTATTATATCGAAGTTTTCCGGGGCATAGCCTAAAAATTTATAACTTGTAGCTTTCTGGAGAGCTTCATCCCCCCAAAAACGACACTTTTTGCTGGATGCTTTTCAAACCCTGCCATAAATCCTGCCTTTCCTACGAGTTGCTTCCCTAAATCACAGCAGATGCTGGGAGCCGGGTCCTCCCGTCCTGCCCTCCGCAGTCAATTCTACCTGCGGCAAGTGGTTGTCAAGCGTGGCCATCTGGCTTCATCCCCAGCGAGCCCAAATCACTGCTGCCCTACTGCAGATGTCCACGTAGGTGTGAAGCAGGTATAAAACATTCCCGACCGTATATTAAAGCAACTTCTCCAAAAAAAAAAAAATAAAAAAAGAGAAATACATCAGCGGGAAGCAAGGGAGCCAATTACTCAGCGTGATTAAAAGCAAACAAATGACCTGTAATTGCATTTCATAATTAAAAATTCACTGCGTATTAATATCTTTTTATGCATGAGTTTATTAACACTTCCTAGAAGTGTGTCCCAGGCTTTACTAATAACTGCAATATCTTTTAAATTTTCGTCTCGAAACGCTTTTAAAATGGGATTTAACGTAAAGGCCGATAGGAATTTTTGAAATAGGATTTAGTACAAAGGCAGATAGTGGTTTGGGGTAGATAATGTCTTCTCTCTGTGCTTCTCTTGCTTTTAATTCAGTGTCTGGCTGTTCAGACAGCGGTGAAATATCTAACCCCGGATTCTGGCTGTTCCTTCTGATCTATATCGTGTCCTTCTTCAAAAAAAAAAAAAAACAACAAAAAAACCCCAAACATATCAGCGCCGGCTCCTGAAAGTTCCTGGCAGTGACAAGGCTGCTTTGTTACTTAACATCTTCCTTCAGTGCTTGTACATCCAGGGATTGAGAAGATGGATTCTAGCAGAATGAAGGGTGTTGGGGAATGATGGGCTCTAAAGTATCTTGAATGCTGGGGAGGGGAAAAAAAAAAAAAATTAACGATAGCGGCGCGGAAAATAAACAAGATATAGATCTGAAGTTTTGGAAAGAAATGGTTTGGGGCTTAAGATTTGAGATGTTTGCCAAAGCAGGCTTTTGTACATCCCTGGGCAGGGATACCTCCAGCCAGACCTGGTTGCTCTAAGCCCTCTCCAACCTGACCTTGGACACCTCCAGCGATGAGGCAGCCACAGCTTCTCGGGGCAACCTGGGCCAGGCTCTCACCACCCTCCCACCAAAGAAGTTCTTCCCCATGTCTCATCTCCATCTCCCCTCTTTCAGTGTCAAACCCTTCCCCTTCCTCCTCTGGCTCCCCTCCCTGATGCAGAGTCCCTTCCCATCTTTCCTGGAGCCCCTTGAGGGACTGGAAGGGGCTCTAACATCTTCCTGGAGCCTCCTCTTCTCCAGGCTGAACCCCTTAAACTCTCTCATCCTGTCCTCCCAGCAGAGGGACTCCATCCATGGATCATCTCTATGGCCTCCACTGGCCCCTCTCCAAGAGGTCCATGTCCTTCTGCTGTTGGTGGCCCCAGAGCTGGACTTCTCATCCTCCAAGGCCCCCAAGTTCTTCTCCTCAGGGCTTGCTCTCCATCCTTTCTCTGTCCAGCTTGGCTTTTTGCTTCAAGCAAGATGAATAATTGTATGATGGAAAGAGATGATGTATTTTAGAATGTAATGCTTGTAAAACACAGATTGTCCTCATCCCAAATCACGAGAGACCAAAAACTCGATGTCTCCTTGCCCCGTGGGATCCAGTTTGATTACGGGGATGGCACTGGGGAAGGTTTAAAGCTGCAGCTGTTGAAGTGGTAAAAAAGTGCCTCTTCCTGAACTGTATTGAACGTGTGCATCTGCATATTTATAGCCAGTTGTAGCTAAATCATCAACCAAACACAAAGATAAGTATTTTTTTTTTGTGGGTCTAGATGTGGTGCGACACGCTCAACAGCTACTCTTCGGAATGATTTTTTTTTTTCCTTGTTTTTTCCTGAAATTTTTCTTGCTATTCAGAGCTTTTTCTTAATAACTATAGGTGTTTCTACAGAATTTTGTGAGAAGCCAGATCAGTGTGTTCCTTTTGAAGTTTAACTTCAACCTGCTTTTTACTTTTGCTTTCGGATATTGTATAACTGCGGATTTCATCGTCGTTAGGTATATTTTATTACTTAAAATGTTTCTTTGCTGCAAGTGCAATTGCATTACGATAGCTTTTTGCTTGGAAAACTACACGGATTTATCACCGGTAGTAGCTGAGGAAGGGAAAGAATGAAAAAATCAGCATCTTAGACCCATTTTCTTTTCCTGACATCCCATTAAAATGGAAGAAAAGGTTCCTTGTTTCACTGCAAAGTTACCTGAGTCAGGCAGTGATTTCAAGTAGCCACTTCATCACCTGGGGGCTACAAATAGCCATCCTGGTCCAGCAGGGTCCAGCATCATCCATGGGTCCAGCAGAGCCGGAGCGGGAACAGACGGGTCATCCATCTTCTGGAGCAGGGATCAAACACCATCTCCTCCATGGCTGGTGACCACATGGGCTCATTGTAATCGTCTGGTCTGGAAAACCAGCTTCCCAGAGGGTTGTTTATTTTTTTTAGTAGCTCCTGGAAGGTTTGGATACGGACAGGGATTATCAATACACAAGTGGACACATCAAAATCGAGTGGTTGGTTCTCCTTCACTATCCAACTTGCAGTTGTCTGTCTGACTTCTGCTGGTCGCTTGTAGGGGATTTTAAAAAAAGCTTTAAAACCTGCAGGATAAGTCAATACTTAAATATTTTTCACTAGCTTTTTTTTTATTATAGCATTTTACAACAGCTGAAATGAGGACAATGCGATCCAGGGAATACTAGAGGAGGGAGGAAAAGCAGAAGATGCATCCAAATTGAATAAGATACGGGTAACTTTTTAATTTCACCGACTTTACAAAAGAATCAAGGTTTTTTTTTAGTCTGAATCAAGCTTTTTGCCTGGAAGTCAGGTCAGTTTTTGAACAAATAGGAGGAAAAAATGCGAAGGCTGAACGGATTTAATTCTCATCGGCTTTATTGGAATGTGCACTCGCACCTTGGCGCTGGATTTAGTTATTATAAAGTTTAAAAAAATCAGTTTTACACGCTGATTGTTTCAAATCTAGTTTGAAATAGATGGGATCTCTGCTGAAAAATTATTCTGGAAAAAATATTTATGTGCGGGAATGTAAAAATGAGGAACTAAATACCTTTAGTCACTGCAGAATGATATTCCGGACTCTCATCGAGCTTTCCGTACCCATAATATGTTTCTGTTTCATGTGGGTGTTTGAAAAAGGATCTGGAAAACAATATTCTTGCATGAAAACTGATGTTTTGGGTTTTTTTTATATATAAACGTGCAATAATTAAACCAGAGAACACAGACACTTGTTTTGTTACATGCGCCACAGCTTTGCGCAGAAATTGCTGTAATTTTTGATGATAGGTAAGCTGCATAATTATATAAGCTTAATTTTTTAAAAATCTCTTTTTAAATAGTACCTATAGTTTTCATGACACTTTTCTGAAGAGTGGGCAACAGTATTATTTATCTTTTTTTTTCCCCCCTTGCCAGCAGCTCTGCTTTAGGGAGTCAGAACTAACTCTTGTTTGAAGGTGTTGTCTCAAATGGGACGTGTCCGTGTTCCACACGTGGTTCAGTGGCTTCAGGAATATATGAAAGTAAAAATATACCCCGGCATTTGGTGTCCTGTACCATCTCTTGCCAGCAGCTTGCTCTTTGGAGGAACCTCAGTTGAGTCGCTTCTATTTTGGTTGCTTAAGTCAAGACTTTGTGGGGCTTCTTTCTGCCTCAAGCCACCTTGAGGTGGCATCCCATAGGTTGGGCTGCTCTGTCTATTTTGTCTCGGAATCACAAGGTGATATGGGGTTGGAAGGGACCTCTGAAGACCATCTAGACCAATCCCCTGCCAGAGCAGGGCCACCCAAGAGCAGGTTGCACAGAAACGTGTCCAGGAGAGGTTGGAATGTCTCCAGAGAAGGAGACTCCTCCACCTCCCTGGGCAGTCTCTTCCAGGGCTCTTCCACCTTCAAAATTTCCTGGAACTTTCAGTGTTCCAGTTGGTGCCTGTTGCCCCTTGTCCTGTCACCGGACACAGCTGAGAAGAGTCTGGCTCCATCATCTTGCCCCCCAACCTTTAGATATTGCTCAGCATTGATGAGTTCTCCTCTTGGTCTTCTCCTTTCAAGGCTGAACAGCCCCAGGTCTCAGCCTTTCCTCATCAGATGGATGCTCCAGTCCCTTGATCAACTTTGTAGCCTCTACTGGACTCTTTCCAGTAGTTCTGTGCTAAGTTGTCCCCGGGGTTGTTGCAGCCTCCATGGAACCTGTGCACAGCCCTTCTAACTCGGGGTGGCCTTGGGCAGCTCTGGGTGATGTTGTCCCCGTTACGTTGAACCCATGCGTCTGTCAGTGCGGTGTCTTTTGGTGTCCAAGAGCATCTCAAGCTTCTGCCTTGCTCAGGTGACCTTCAGGGGTAGGTGTGGTGACACCTTTATGGGCTCAGAGATCCACATGGTGGGGAAAAAGCTTAAAAAAGAAAAGAAAATAGTATTGGGTTGAAGAACAAACACGCTACCAAGGCATGGTCCTCTCTCAGCTGGGTCTCCATGCTATGGTCACCGTGTTCTGCAGGAAAAGCTTGACCAGCTTAAAAATCTGGCCAGGAGACCCTTGCCCTGGAGAAACTTGCAGCACTTCGCCGGTAATTATTGTGTATAATTAAAAATACAGCGTTTTGGGACAGGATAGAGTATAATTGGAGCATAATTTTATTTATTGTTACAGTGATAACGTTTGTGTTTCTAACGAAGCCTTATCTGAAATTTGCTTACAGAACTGGGCCTTTTAGAGGACACTTCTAAATTGCAGAGAAACAGCTATTCTTAATAATTTGTGGGTTTTGTTTTTTTTTTTCCCCTGATCCAATCACTAAATAAATTAAAATACACGATATTTGCTGGCGTCGAAGCGAGTGCCCTTCTCAAAGCGAGTGCCAAATACTAACTGGAAATGATTAGAGATGGTCAAATTGGGGAGAAAAAATGATAAAATCTCCTCTTTATACTTTATATATAATTTTTTTTAATTTTATTTTTTTTTATTTACTCCAGAACTGGGAATTCTTTCACGGGTTTTGGTGGGACGGGCTGGGAGCCATCTGGGCTGGAACCGCTCCGTCGCGCTGCCCTTTGGTCGCCAAATTTTGATGGATACTTATTAACGTAAATGGTTTTCCCGTTCTTCCCATCTTTGTTCCTCGAGAAACCAAAGTACCTCTATTCCATCTCTTTTTATTTTTTTTTTTCCTTCCTAATTAATTGACATAATTGGTAGAAATGGGCCATTTGGGAGTGAAAAGCCCTTTAGTACTTAAGAGAAATTACCAAATAGTGTTTATCTACGCAAGTGCCGGTAATTTAAGTTAAAATGATTAGGCCTAACCTTTATACTTAGCACGGCAAGTGTTTTTTATTTATTTGTTCTTTTTTTATATAATATCATCAAGATTTTGTATTTCACGTCTCCCACTTTCCCATTTCCATAGGAAGCCAGAGATGGTTGGTATTTTAATACTTTTATTTATATAGAGTGGGCAAGGAATGGAGCTGAATCTCCAAGGGCTATGAGAAAACCATCATGGAACATAAAAAAAGGAAAAAAAAATATACAAAATTTAAATTTATTAATGAAACATGGAACTTTTAAAGTGATGAAGTTCTTTGAGAGCACTCCTATGGGTTGTTTGATATTTGCTCTTTCTTTTTCCTTAATTCTGAAAAAAACCCAAACCAGAGGAACCTGACTGAGCCGTGGTTGTGAGGACTCTGATGTCTTCTCCTCCCGCTTCTCCGAGGTGGTTCTTGTGAGGCAGAAAGGATGAGGAATACCCATGGACTGATAATTTGGCGAAATAAATGACGATAGTGTCTGAAATCACACGCACAAAACCCACGTGTGGAATGGGGTATTGTTTTAAGTGGGCAGCTCTAACAAACTAATTTCATTAATTAGCGTGGTTAGCATAAATCAAAAGTAGATAATTTGAGAAGTTGCGGGCTTGCGCTCTGCTTCGTCGTTGTCATTTTACCTATTTTAGCCTAAAAAAAATAAAATATGCCAGCCCCAGTTGTCCCAGCATGGTTGGATGTGGAGTCGCAGTGATTCCCAGCCGACAAAAATCCGCTTTTTTTCAAAGGGGAGGTTGTTTGGGACAACTTTTTGGAAACTTGGGAGGGGGGGAGAAGAGCCCCCGCGGGTTATTGGTATTCAGGGGGAAGGCTGGTGGCTTTGGCTCAGCTGCAGAACCCCACAGCCTCATTCTCTGGGAGCTGGAAGGGAATAAGGTCCCCATTGTGCTCTTCCAACGTTGGCTACAATGGGACACTGTTCGCCGCCTGCCGGGGTCTGGAGGTCCCACCCCATTCCCAAATTTACATTTCAAAGAAGCCGTTACCGATGGCAAAGGTTATGAAACGGCGCCCGGGGCTTCCTCCTCCTCTTCTACTGGCTCTCAAAGTTTG
This sequence comes from Gallinago jamesoni, assembly GCA_025769975.1. Taxonomy (NCBI): domain Eukaryota; kingdom Metazoa; phylum Chordata; class Aves; order Charadriiformes; family Scolopacidae; genus Gallinago; species Gallinago jamesoni. The sequence goes on along the minus strand of JAOQGH010000019.1, from coordinate 1,634,497 downwards.
TAATTGCATTTTTCACAACTTCCCTGACAGATTTCCATCTCCTATTGCCCTCCTCTCTTGTAGATGGTGCCTTGGATTTTTCTTTATTTTTTAATTTTTTTTATTTTTTTCCTGAAACAGTGTGAATCGAACCCTTGGCCAGCTCAAATCGGGTGGAGAGCTGGAAGCCACCAAAGAGAAATGTTAAATAAAACCCATCTTGTCCCAGCTGGTAGAGGGAGATTGCCCGGAGGATGTGCCAACGTTCGGTAGCGTGTCCAGGATTCGTCTGAGCAAGCTAACGGGGTGCAAAACCCAATTACCCAGCTTTTACAGCCAAAAAAACCATGTAGAAATTGTTGTATAAAGAAAGAGAAGAGGTTTGGGGATGGGTTGGATGAGAAGGGGAGGGAGATCCTGGCTCTTGGTTGTTCCGTGCCTCAAGACCTCCTCTAATTTATTCAACCATGGAAGGGTTAAATTAAATAAAGAACCATCCTGATCTCTAGGAGAGTTGGAAGAAATCTTCTCCCATGGGGTGAGAAGGACATTTTTCACACGAGTCAACTTCCTCACGTAAAGGGAAGAGTGATCAGAGGCCAAATTGGAGATCTGGGAAAAAAATTTACTGAATTTCTAAACATTTTGGTGCTCTCTTGGGCTGCAGTGCTTCAATTGGATGGGTTTAACAATTCCTGGTTTTCCCTGGAGGACACACACCATCTATCCCGACGTGGGCTTCACCTCTGGCGGGGTCTGTCCACTCCGGCTGGTTTTTTGTTTCGTGTTGTTGGTTTCCAAGCCTCGATTTTATTATTTTTGAAATAGATTTTGATCCTGCTTTTTATTTAATCAAGAAAACAAAAAAAAACCCATCCAAACCCCTCAATCACAGCCTTGATTTTTGATTTTTCCAGAACCTGAAATAGAGAAACAGGTCCGACGTGGGTTCAGACTTACGGTGTGACCCTATAGCTTTAGGATGTAAATACTTTTGGTCTATAGGCTCCATTTCTTTATTTTTTTTATTATTTTTTTTTTAATCATTTATAATCCAAAGGTACTTAGTTGCAGGGGTGGCCAAGAGCAGGCAGAGCCTTGGCAAAAGGCCCCAAAGCCACTGCCCCATCTGCATGGCATTATCCACATGAGTAGGTTTCCTTCATCGAAATCAACGGGACCGTATGGCAATATTCCGATCGGAAATTATTTCAAATGGCTTCCCGTGTAGTTACAAGTCCGTATTTGCAATCTTAGCGATTTCAATTTGGAAAGTCGTTCAAGTGAATAATACAACGTGGGACTGCTCCTTCTGGTTTCCCTTGGAGCTGGCAAACTTCTCAAAATAACATTATTACGAGGAAACTTCTCCGCCTGGGAATTGAGGTTTGGATTTATTTGCTCCACGTTGAAAATGAAGTGGAAGTTACTATTAGTGCACAATGTTTTAATACGAGTGATTGGATTTTGTGCTCTGATTTAAAAGCTTTTCCAAGTCTCAAAAGATGTATTTAATAACTGAGTTTTTTTTGCGTAGTGATTCTCTGATGGTTATTTGGGTGAAGGACCTCTTTTTTCCTATGGGTGTTGTGTTGCTCCTCTTACCTGATCGTTCTTCTTAAATCATGTGTTGAGAATTGGAAGGGAACTTAGTCCGAGGGTCTCCAAGACTTCTCTGAAGAACTTAGTCCAAGGGTCTCGAAGACTTATCTGAAGAACTTAGTCCGAGGGTCTCCAAGACTTAGAGACTTATCTCTGTTTAGTCATTA
>JAOQGH010000019.1:1531351-1545353 GCA_025769975.1 Gallinago jamesoni | reverse complement strand
CTCCAGGGAGACCTTAGAGCCCCTTCCAATCCCTCAAGGGGCTTCAGGAAAGCTGGGGAGGGACTCTGGATCAGGGAAGGGAGCCATAGGATGAGGGGGAAGGGTTTGACCCTGAAAGAGGGGAGATGGAGCTGAGATGTGGGGAAGAACTTCTTTGGTGTGAGGGTGGTGAGAGCCTGGCCTGGGTTGTCCTGAGAAGCTGTGGCTGCTCCATCCCTGGAGCAACCTGGTCTGGTGGGAGGTCTCCCTGCTCGTGGCAGGGGTTTGGAACTGGATGATCCCTTCCAACCTGAACCATTCTATGATTTTTTTCTGGTGCCCACCTGCACAGATCATTTCTTGAGAGACCTTGGACGAGCCACTGCTCCCCGTGGTTTCTCCATGTAGAAACCTGATGTCCTTTGAGAAGTTTAAGATGCTACTTGTTTAGTGAGCATAGATGCTGAGATAACTTTTCTCCATCGATACGATGATGAAAGAACTTGGTGGTTTTCTTTTGCAGACAGCAGCTGTCTGAGGAGCACTGAGATGTGATCTTGGAGCCCCGGGCAGGAGCTGGAGGTTGTGTGGTGGCCCGGTGTGAAACATTATGCAAATGGTGCTGTCGGGGCCGAGCTCGCGTGTCGCAGGAAGGTTAGGAGAAGCCTCTGAAAGATGCATTTAGGGAATAATTATAAAGATAGCAGGATCTGGGAGAGAGCAGAGTCATGGAAACCACCAGGAGGGATGACATTTCAAGAGAAGGAGTGTGGCCGACGGGGCTGGAAATTGTTGACGAGCTCTGTGGGCCAGAAATAGCTTCCCCATTCACTTTTCAGTAAACACTAAAGATTTTAATGATTTCCCCACTCTCTTTCCTCCTCCTCTGCTGTACAAGCAGCTTGTTTATCACAAACCATTCTTCTTTTTTTCTTTTTTTTTTTTTTTCCCCCACTTCTGATTGCCCATTCATTTTGTCGGTAGAAAGGGAGTGAAAAGAAAAACGACCCTGTTGGAGAAAGGGTTAAAGCAAAACTGTTCCTCACCAAGTTTTGTCTTCTGGAGTAACGGTTCCTTCTGCCGTGACGGCGGAACGTCACACCATTGTTTTGGGCTCACTCTCTTAAAAAAAAAAAACCCAACACACTCAGATAATTCACAGCTTGAAGCTGTCCCTGACCTGGAAGCCATCACTTAATGCTTAATGGGGACAACTTGTCCTTGCTTACGTCCTTTTTCTAATATTTCTGTGGAAAAATAGAAGCGTTTTCTAACGCGAACACGAGTTGCCTGTTGTGTTTGGAAACGAGCTGGGAGTTTCCCTTTGATGGTGTAGGTGCTACTGGGAGAAAAAAAGAAGTATTTCTCCGAGTATCTAGGATCTGTTGCATAAAATCAGTGCTAAGGGTGGGGTTTTCAGGATGGTGGGTACATCTGTGTTGGGGATGGAGGAGCTTTGCATCATCTTGGAGAGAGCCCAAGCCGTGGTAGACCCACGGTCTTGTATAAGAGCCGTAATATTTCCAGGGGTAAATACATTCGTGCCATTTAGGATTTATAAAATCACATAAAATACCATTTTGGTTGATGCTGTAATCCATATTTATAAAGGAATTTGGCAGGTGGAGCTGGAACAGAGAGCGTCTTACCTCCCGTGTGTTTTCAAGCAACGTCGTCACAGACAGCTGCGATGATTGCATCTATTCAATAATGGTGCTTTCATTAAAAACCCAACAATTTGGGCCTTTTTTTTTTTTTCCCCCCCTGAAAATAATAAAAAAAAAAAAAAAGCAAAATGAAATGCTTTGTTTAGGAATCGATATTTCAAAGCCAAGCTTTTTGCAAATGAAACGAATAGATAAAATTATTTGGGGAACTAAACGTGCCTCATATGAGACTGTGATATTCTGAACGTGTGAAATGGAAATGTGTTCCTAGATGTATCTGTTGATTTGCCCACACCTCGCTCTGGTGGTTCCAGTGGAAGAGTTCTTCGTACCGACCGATAAATATGAAGAGATTTAGCATTTTCCCAGTGAAAGTCTGGGGTTTGTTTTATTTCTTCAACTTCTAAAGCGAAAAATCAATGGTTTTGAGATGGGTGGTGTGGAGAATGAATGGGAGCTAATCAGAATTAGCTGCTTTCATCCTTTGGCTGTGGCTATAAGCTCAAAGAGTTAAAAATCTGGTGGGGGTTAGTAGTGATGGGACATCACTATGACCTTGTGTCCCAGCGCTGTGATTTTGGGGTGGGTAGGAGGGAGGAACTTCTCTGCCTCCGTGCTCTTCCCTCTCATGGGACCACCAGGTCCCTTGAAGGACTTTGGGGCTGACCCTGCTGTCACTTAGCCGTGGGAAGCCTGTGAAGCTGCCTTGTGGTCCATGAAAGGTTTATTTAACACCTTCTACAAGCTTAAGTCATACCTGTAAAGTAAAATTGTCCTGTGAGCACGTTTATGAGACCATATGGACCTGGTATATTAATATGTTACTCCTGCTAAATGTAGGCAGGGATAAGTCCCTATTTTTTTCCTCTTTTTGGGTGTGGTCATCTTTTGGGGAGCAGAATAGTGTTTTCTGTCCCAGGGATATTTCTTTAATAGCTTTTACCAAGAAAACCACATTTTTCTGTATTACACTTGACTTCTAGCAGAGCCAGTTCACATCTTTTCTTTTTTTTTTTTTTTTTTTCTCTCCACTGTCGCATTTATTCTGAGTTCTCTCTATTTAAGAGCCTTCACATCCTGATTGATTAGTTAATTTACAAGGCTTCAGAGCTTTTCTTCTCCCCAAATATCATTGGGAATTATGAACCGTGTCCCAAAACCCACCCCGGGCTCAGCACCACTGGAACCACAACGGGGTTAGCCCAGGGGATGTCCAGGTTCCTCTTGCTCCCAGTGAGCCTCCAGCCCTTCCCAGTGGTTTGGAAACGGTTTGGCTGACTCCTGAAAAGAGACAGTATTCCAAGGAAGTCATCCCAGAGAGATGACACCGCATCCCTATGGTTTTACCCAGCCAAAATACCCACGGAGATCAGCGGGAGCCGTGTTTGTATGAGACCTGCAAGGTTTGAATCTTTATCTTCAAAAGAGAGGGATAAAAACTCTGAGCAGCTTATATATGTGCGCGATAAGAGCATCTTTGTGAGGGGCTCTCGGATAAAAGCTCTTTTTCAGAGGAAACCACAATCCAGTGTAGTCTCTTTTCCCCTTTTTTTCCTGCTTTTCTCTTTTCCCTGTCCCTTTTCACGCTGCAGCCTCTTTGCATTTGCCTTTGGCCCTGGGAAGTTCTTCTTAAAAGCAGAAATGATATTTATTCAGCGTTTGTAGTTAAGGCTGCTTTGTGGCTTTGTTGTGCCACATTATCTTCAAATGCATCATTGAATCCAATGTCGAACGTCTCCTCGGCTGTGTATCTTTTTTGTTTTGTTTTATTTTTGGTGGGTTTTGTTTTGTTTTGTTTTGTTTTTTTTATGAGGGGCAGCAGACTGTTAACTTGGCTTCATCTGCAAAGCAAAATGAAACCGGGGAGAAAGGAGGAAAAGTTTAGCTGAGGAGATGAAGATTCCACCAAAGACTCTATTTCACAGGACTTCTTGACTCCCCGCTGTCCATCGAGTAGTGAATCGGAGTGAGCAGGACCTTGGATGTTCTGGTTTGGGGTAGAAGAGACATCCCAACCTTCTTCCCCTGGGGTTTAAGGACGATGAAGTGTCTCCTTGTCTTCAGGGTGCTGCTGGGGAAAGGGAGGACTTGGGTTTTTTTCTTGCTGCCTTTCACTTTAGGGAGGTAAAAAGGGAATTGAAGCTGGGAGGATGGGATTGAGTATGTGGATCGTGTCTGGAGAAGCAAGAATACAAATTGCCTAGGAAAAGGGATATTTTAAACTTCACATTTAGATTAAATGCTCTTATCCTTAATATTTGGATGTAGGAAATGGGAGGACTTAGTACAGAGTTTCTCTTATAGATCAGCATTTTAGCTCTTTGCTCTTGCCCAGAGAAGCCGTGGCTGCCCCATCCCTGCCCTGGAGGGGTTCAAGGCCAGGTTGGATGGGGTTTGGAGCAACCTGGGCTGGTGGGAGGTGTCCCTGCCCAGGCCAGGGGTTGGAACCGGATGGTCTTTAAGGTCCCTTCCAACCCGAACCATTCCATGATTTTAACACAAGTGATTGTGATGCCGTCTGGGCATATAAATACAAAACTTTATAGCATCTGGATGTCAAAAACAATACTTGAAAAGTTCATAAAGAAACCCTTTATTTTTTGTAATGTCAAGAACCTCAGCCTTTCATAACAAAATTAAACCTAATTAGCAAGTCCTTAACCTTTCCGAAAAAAGAGAATGACTTTTTTTCTAAAATGAGACTTATACGGTCATATTAATTAAGTGGGGGTTTATTAGACCTGAAAAAAAAAAATCTTCTGCAATAACAAAGATGCAGGAAAATTATTTTCTTGAGAGTTTTCCAACTTGTTGGTGATGGTGGCTTTTTTTTTTTAAGTTGAGCCTAGCAGAGCAGAGTGCTTTGCAGATCTTTTTCCCCCGCTGCGTTTCAGACCTTAGAAAGGGCCCTTCTTTTTAGGTTTTGTGATAGAAAATTCATCACTTGCTTTATCAGTAGAGACCCACGTGTGTGTAACCGTGCGCTTCTCGCCACGCCGGCGTTTTCTCTCCTGCTTTTGATAGTTCTGTGCCGTGGCTGCTCTTGCAAAGATTTGGTTTCTATTCGCCGCTGTTGTTGCGTAAAATAAAACAGAGAGAAAAACGCTTTCTGGCCCCCAGGTTTCTAAAGAGAGAAAAAAAAAAAAAAAAAAGGAAGCTTTCCAAAGTCTTCAATTTCTCTCCAGAAGGAGCTGCTGATTTGAATTGGAAGGGCTTCTGAGAGGTTGGTGCAGTGGCTCCTCGCGCTGCATTGCAGTAAGGGCAAGCGGAGATTTCACGTTACAAACGCGCTATCTGCCCCCAGCTCCAAATAATTTGGGATGTTACAGAAGGAGCTCGTGTTTAAATAGGTGATTGCCACCCTTCTTCATCAGGATTTTTTCCCAAAGTGATGCTTGCTGCATTGACTGGGATTCATTCTGACTCAGAAAAAAAACCCATTTCAAAAAAATCTTATCACTTTGTCATTTTCTTGACTAAAAAAACCCCGATGAGCGTTGCTTCTGGATTTGAAACTCAAAATATTTTGCAGGTTGGGGAGAGCAGAGTTGAAAGCACCACCTCGATTACTAGCCCTCTTTTCCCTGCTTTGTCATTCCAGAGCATCCCTGCTGGAAATCGGGTTTCCAAATTGGGAGCTCTCATGAGCTTCTGGCACCGTTGGTCCTTTGGGGTTTGGTTTTGGGCTTTTTAACCCATTTCGATACTTGCTGGGGGAAAAACCTGATGAAAAATGAACCATCCTCAAGAGGTACAGAGGTGAAACAACATTCAGAATGAGACATGCAAGTACTAATTTAGATACTGTGTGAGTGCTACACAGCAAGATCTGAAGGACCTCCCTCCACCTGCTGGTCACACTCTTCCTGATGCCCCCCAGGATGCCTTCTTGGCCACAAGGGCCCATTGCTGGCTCACGGTCATCCTCTTGTCCACCAGGACTCCAAGTCTTCTTCCTCGGAGCTGCCCTCCAGCAGGTCAGCCCCCAAAATTCCTCTTTTGCAACTCCTCTGTTTCTTCAAGACCACTTCTAAAAATGTGACCAAAGGGTTTGTGGGTGTAAGGGTTGTGTGATGGGTGGGGGGGGCGTTATTTTGAGTTCTTCTTGTTGAGGTTTTTAGAAGTAGGTGGGTAATTAAGTCTGCGGTGTCAGAAATAAGCCCTTCAAGAGCATTTTGCATATCATAATTAGAAATCTGAGTCTAACTCTTGATTTTTTGAGCGCACTGACCCAGCAGGATTTATGGAAGAGGGGGAAAAAAAAAAAAAAGTTAGGGAATACCCAGCATAACCCAGAGGTTTGTGGAATCTTAACTGAAAAAACTTACTTTGCCAGAGATGAGTTGTAGATCTCGGCTGGTGGAAAGGCTTGGAGAGTTCCTGAGATGCCAAGCTCCAGCCCACAAAGCAAAAGGGTATTACATTGCATCTTCTGAAAGGCAAAGAAACAGCAGTTAATGTAAATAATCGTTGGGGTGGGAGGCGCGTGTGCGTGTTTGGGCATGTGGAGGGCTGAAGATACACGCACGGAGCCTGTTATTTATTGGGTCATTTATTGGATCTTTCCAGATCCTGTTTTAATGGGAAAGTTCACAGCAATGATAGAACCCTGTAACGCACGGAATACTATTAAAAAATAGAGATTTCAAACGTGCAGAAGGGAATCTCACTGCAGCATCTGTAGCTGGTTTTATTAAAAGCCGTTTAAATTCCCCTGCCTGGAGGAGTTTGGAATTAGGGAGATGGGCTGCAGAAATTTACATTTTAATTGAGGCAGAAGACAAAATAGGGCACGGCACAGCATTCACACGTTACGAGGAAGAATAAATAAGATATGTATCAGCTTGGGAGAAAAGAACTGACTGGTCGTTTTTCACTGCCTCCTGTGCTATATTTTTCTAACGGGGCAATGAGCAGTGCTGGGCTTGTTTTGTTTGCTCCGTATCACGTGGCAGCAACTAAAGCTACCCCCATCGAGCAAGTTTTTTATTCAAAACACATTGTAAGAGTGTAAGTATTTAAGAAAAAAAAAAACCCAAACACCACCATGAAGGACCCAGCAGAAGGATGGCTTCGTGGATGGTTTGTGCAGTCTGGAAAGCTGGCCAGTTTTTGAAATCTGGTTTTTGAAGTGTTCGTTCTCCAAAAAGCTGCTCTGATGCAAATGGGAGCTTGTGCCTGGATAAATATGGAAGGATTTGTTGGGGTTGTTTTGAAGCCCGAGCATGTTTTTCACAGAATGCTATGGGGTTGGAAGGGACCTCTGGAGAGATGATCTAGTCCAAACCCCCTGCCAAAGCAGGGCCACCCAGGACAGGTTGGACAGGAACCCGTCCAGGTGGGGTTTGGAATGTCTCCAGAGAAGGAGACTCCACCACCTCTCTGGGCAGCCTCTGCCAGGGCTCTGCCACCCTCAAAGGAGAGAAGTTCCTCCTCATGTTGAGATGGAACTTCCCATGGTCAAATTTGTGGCCATTTCCTCTTGTCCCATCCCTGGGCACCACTGAAAAAAGACTGGCCAAAGGTCTGCCATTAACACCTTTCCGAATTTCTAAACAGCAAGAGGTTCATCAGGGTGAACCAGAGGAATTATCTGGGGGCCCTGGAGGAACCGGTGCAGCCATCAGCAGTGCATGGCACGGATCAGCTCCTCTTGGAGGAGGAAGGACTCGTGCAAATGGGACAATGTTGTCATGATGGATGACACTGTGGATTTGCTGAATATCGGTCTCCTTCCACACGGTTACGTGGCGCAGCATGTGTGTTTTCCGGGCTGCTCTTGAGAAGGAAACGAACAGATGAAGGCTCGAGAAGCTGGCAAAGAACTTCCACCACGCGGGTATTCCTTATGGCTGCCCTAGAAATGACTGGATCTTACTCTTTTGGATCAGTGGGAGGGCTATATTAAAAAAAAAAAATATATAAAAAATTGGCAATCCTAGAGATTTTTGTCCTAATCCACCATGGTGATTATTCTTCCCTCTTCCAAAAAAAAGCTTATGAGGAAAAAAAACCATCATGTCCTACATATTTGTCTTGAAAGGATTATTTCTCGGTGATTTAAAAAAATAATAGTTTTCCTGCTTTTAAACCCCTGAGTTCTGACCTTCGTTGTCTTTGATCTGAACAGCTAATCCAGTGGGAATTTAATTTTGATGTGGTTTCAAAATTCGGCTTCCCGCTGGTTTTTAAGTGGTTAGTGTGAAACATGACCAAATCTCCAGCAGCATGCTGCTAATTAACATCATCCCCACGTGCTTTTTTTCCTCCACTTAAGCCCAAAGGCAGCAGCCAAATCCAAAGGCAATTGTCCAAACCACCTACCTAGGTCATTGCTGGGGCTGCATCATTCTCATCTTTGTTTAATTACAATGGGTTGTCTCCATCTTTCAAATGAAATTACCTCCAGTGTTCTGCACGATGATGTCTCCATCTGCATTGTTCGTCCCCAAAATATCCTACTTTGTCCCTCTGTTGCAATAAAGGAGCCGGGGTGCTCCATTAATTTCTGTAATTCTCCTCTTTCTGGCTTCTTACATACGTTTCAAAACACTTCCAGCCTCCGTGACTTCAGCTCCTCCTTGCCAAACCTCTTTTCTTTGGAAAAGCCAACTCAGGGTGTCACCGCAAGTTCAGTTCCTCAAGTAATTCAGTCTCTTACTGAACCGTTTACTATTTTACATTTCCCTTTATCCTCACCTCCTCCTTCTCTGCTTTACAAATCAGTAGTTCTTCGGGTGAGGATGAACTGGGTATGAAACCAAGCTAACGCAGAGGAAAGTCAGACTGAATTTGGGTTTGAATCTTGTTTTAAGCTGTGTTGGTATTTATTATTCAGTCACTGCTACGCGTGTAGTAGATGTTCTTTTCCCTTTGGAATAACACAAAGCAAGATGATTTCAAAGCACAGATTTTTCAGTATTTTGTCTCTCTTTTTTTTAAGTGATCTAGTGCTTCTCTTTCAGTCTCATGTCTATTCTTCTTTTGGGTTCTACGCTCTTACTGCACTATGGTTAATTTTATCTAATGACTATTTAGAATCCCAGATAATCTGGTCCTTCTGTAAGTAATACCAGGATCTTCTCTGGGAGCAAATGCTCCTTTAAAAGACACCAACTCTGACTTTGCTGTTGCTTTAAGTTGTTGTAGCCTTAAGCCTTCTATTTGTGTTTTTTCTTTTACTGCAAAATATTTGTCCTAAGATGGCAGCAGAAGGGAAATATTTGTTAATACAGGGAATTAAATTATTGTGTGTCCCAAGGATAGGTGTCTTTTCTCATCTGGCTTGATAAGAAATGATTAAAAATAAATGTTTCTAGAGCCAGACGTAATTGTTTTGTGATATGTATGAGGGAACACAGAAGTAAACCCAAAAGAGTAGCATGAGACTGGATGGAGCAGATAAAGATGTGACGTCTATAGTCTAGTTTGTCATCCTTTAAGCGATTCTCTTCCTCCCTTTGAGAGTTTTCAGTTGAATCTGAAAAACGGGGAATTATTTGAACAGCAGTGCTGGAAAAGTTTTGAAAACTTCTGAATTAGTTTCAGTCTCAGGATTAAACAGGGACAAACACACAATAACAAGGTTTGGGCAGTAACTGACTGTTTACAACGTGATGGACCGTGATGTCCGAACAGGTGGAGACTGGGGGTTTCTTCACTTCTGTGGTGGACACGGGTGGACAGTTGGATTGCATCTCCTCGTGGTGGGTCTGCCATTGGGAACTGGAGGGTTGCCTTTAGCCCTTGGGACACAATGCAGATCTCCACTGGGAATAAATCAGACGACTTCTGCCGATGGGTGTAACGTCCAACACCTCTGTGAGCTGATTTTTGGAAAGATGTAGCGGTCCCCGTACTCCTGTAGATGGCAACACTGGAGTTACGCTTGACCTGTCTTTGTGGGACGGCAAAGAAAATGAGTGTTTGCAGTCTAGTTTGCATAGCATCAAGTGACAAATTGTGATCTAGTTCAGCATCTTGATCAATAACGGCACAGAAATTGCTGGTTAGAGCAATCAACATATTGCTTATGTATGACACAGCTTCAGATTGAAATTCTGCCTATGATGCGTTGTCAGGGCTTATCTAGATTTTAATGTATGAGGTGAAAATCTATTGCAGCCTCATTCTAGGAATTCACAGGAAAATCAATAGGAATTTTATTCTTAAGCTGTGCTGCCTGTACATTTTCTAAACATGCATCTAGATTCTTACACAGGCTACAAAAGAGCAAAGTATCAAGAAAGAAAAATTTTCACTGTCTGTAGTTGACTGCACTCACATGAAAACTACTCCTTTCAAAATGACTGTTACGCTGCCTGAATTTATGAAAGATACTCGGGGTGCTCCAGCTGAGGGGATGTTATGTCCCTCCGTGTTGAGACCTAATACTGACAAAACGATTCTCATGGCTTTTATATTAAGTGGGATAACGCACCCAAGAGAAGGGTGTTTGTCTTGGCAAGCTCTTTTGATATTTCAAGGATGAGGTTTTGGGTCTGACTCAAGCTGGAGTTATTCCTCGGTGTTCAGAATAATGTTTCTCCAATGTTCCTGGCATTTTGTTTTTTTATTCTGCTTCCAAAAGACTGATGCTCTCTGCAAACATGCTCAAATTTTAGAGAAAGCTAGAAACAAGGGCATACGTTTTATTTTAAAAGCACATCCTGGATGTTGGATTTGAGCTTTTAGCAGCCTTTCAGTTTTGAGTTGATGTTATTGGGCTTTTTCTAGTTGTTTTGTTTTATTTTTCTTCTAGGGAATAGCTGTAGTATACCACTGGAGGAAAAAGTAATATGGATGTATTTTTTTTTTTTTCCATCAGTGTATCTTCTCTGCAAGCTGATGTTTGCTAGAATTACTGAAGAATAAAACATTTGGTGTGTACCATGATGGCTTACCTTAAACTTTCTCTGACATCTTTTACTGTACTTCCTGACAGAATAATTTCATCAGGGTATTGCAAGACACCCCACAGCTCAGCGTGGGCTTAGTATCCTTAAATTCTGATGTATCTGAATAAATAATTCCGCGTGTGCCGTTTTCTAAAGCTGTAGAGACCCAGATTACAACAAACTGCCTGAAACGCTCGCTGAAGAGCGTTCACAAGGGCGAACAGGTTGTGTTGAGGGGATGCGGCCGGGCCGGGCCTAGTGCGGCCCAGGGCGCGGCCGGGCCTCGGCCTAGCGTAGCCTCAGGGCCCGGCACCCGGCGGCCCTAGCGCGGCCCGCGGCCAACCGCGGCCTAGGGCCCTGCCAGGCCTCGTGCGGCCCCAGAGCCCAGCCCGGCCCGGCGCCACCCGGTGGCCGCCGGGGTACCTGTCACTCAGGGCTCCGGGGTGGCCACCCCAACCCCCGCCAGCTTCCAGAACGTTCCAGAAAGAGGAACCGCGCATGATTCTGAGGGAGAAGGCGGGCTGGGGGCGGAGGCCGGCCGGCCGTATAAACCCAGGGGAGAAGCTGCTCCTAGAACCCTGGGTTTTGTTGGCCCCGCACCCGGGACCGGTGATAGATCTTCCTCTCGCCTCATTTTTCCAAACGGCCGCTTAAATGACATGATGCAAGGCTCACATTGGTAAGTTTACTTATACTTCGGCAAGGTCAGCTTGCTTAATTAATGTTAATTGTTGTTTGGAATTTTGTGGTGTCGTTTCACCTTAACTGTGGGTAGGGAAATCCGCGGACCTGAGCTGCCCCAACCTTGGGACGTGACAACGTCCTCTTAGAGGGCAGAACCTGACATGTCGGGAACTTCTGTGTTTTGTGTTAAATAACAGCAAGTATCAGCTGCTCCGTTCCTCTGATGGCGCATTTAGTCTTTTCAAGGGAAAATCCCATTTCCCTCCTAGGTAGAAGTCGGGAGGGCCCTCAGGGGTTCCAGAAGATTCGATAGCTTCTCCTCTCTTGGGGTTTGATCTTGAGGACGGTTTGTGAGGAGCTCCTGCTTGCAGCCGGGCATGGGAGTGAGTTCTGCCATGCAGCCGTGTGTGTGCGGCCAGCGATTCCCAGTATAGGTTTAGGCTCTTCCCAGAAAGGACCAGACTCAGTAGCAGTCAAAATTGTCTTGGATTGGGAATTCTGGGGGTACACGAAGAGAGGAGGTGAAAAAAAGAAGCCTTCTCCTTGTGCATGGTTTTGTAGGAAAAATAGAAACGTCTCCTTAACCTTGGTACAGGCAGTATTTCTCCTTCTCAGTATTTAATTCTTAAAACATACACTGTTTGGTTTTTTTTTCCCCCCAGTGACTTACAGCTATTAATGGCAAAAGGGAAATTTTTTGCCCCAGAAAAATAAGGCAGGATGCTATAGAATAGGAGGATGGTTTAATTTTATACACCTATATATTCAGACTCTCTAATTGGTGGTGTGTTTTTGTAAAGCTGCTATAAAGTTCCCCGTGTTGTATGCATAAATAAATGCATTTTTATATATTGTGATAGCTGTTGCTGTAATAATTACAGCACTGATGCATTTATAATGTTCAATGAGGGGTTTTTTTATTTATTTTTAGTCTCCATAATATTATTGTTATTATTAATAGAATTGCACTTCGGGGGAGAAAGAAGAAAAAAAAAAAGACTAATTTGCAGACTGAGTGACTTGCCTTAATGACTGCCATCAGTCTAAAGCTGCCAGTACGCATTTATCTCCATTTCCACCCATATTTAGTCTTTTTTGATAGTCATTTCCTTTTTATTTATGTCCATCATTGATGGATGTAATTCCTCACGCGCTCACGTACGGGAAGGCTGCGTATGTTCACTGCTCGGTTTCTTCTCCCAAGGAACAGGTGATGGGACAAGAGGAAGTGGCCTAAAGTCGCCCCAGGAGAGGTTTAGGATGGATATCAGGAAAAGTTCCGTCATGGAAAGGGTTGTCAGGCCTTGGAATGGGCTGCCCAGGGAGGTGATGGTGTCACCATCCCTGGGGAGATTTAAAAGCCGGGCAGACGTGGTGCTGAGGGACATGGGTCATTGTTGGCTTTGTCAATGTTGGGTTCATGGTTGGACTTGATGGTCTGAAAGGTCCTTTCTGACCTGGATGATTCTGTGATTCTATGACTCCAGCTCATTGTTGTGAGGAGCTCAAGTGTAGAAATTAAACTCATGTCCATACTGACGGTGCATCTACGTCCTGGTCCCCTCCTGCACAAAGCACGTGTTTTATCACGTCAAATCTCTGGTTAGAGACAGAGAAAAGAGTCTTTAGACTCGGCAAAGAACAAAAGGTGGGTTTTGTTGGAAAAAAAAAGTAATGATTGCATTGCCATGAGTGGTTTGGGATTTGTGTAGCAGATGCATAAGCGTTACAAGATGAGGAAGTCCCAGGTGAGGTTCAGGGAGGACTAAACTTCACCAGAAGATGCGAAATGAAGAACCACATCTTTGTCTTACGTGCAGATCTCTTTTGTAGAAGTGATTCTTTTCTGATGAGTTCGGTATCCGGGGCCCGTTGGCTGGAAGTTACCTAAAACCAGCAAAATTAATGCCTAAAAAATGTTTTCTATTTCTATTAGAGTTAAAGGCCGGTAGCAGCGCCGTCTCGCAGCAGCCAGTTCAGCCCCCACTGGAAATGGGGAGGGTTATTACAGAAGGACTGAGAAACGGAGGCAAGGCGTCTGCTTTACATGTGGAAGGCCCCCAAAAAAACGCGGTATTCCTGAAAAAAACGTATTACACTTCGGCTGCCTGTTGGCAAAGAGGCAGCGAGATTGGGGCTGCACGTTAATCTTTCAGGTACCGGCGCAGGTTTCGACGTGGATACAATAATTTAAAGCTGTAAGGTTGCTGGGGTAATAAGAAAAATTGACACTGAAAAAATATGAGAGCAAATCTTCAATAAGGTCAGCTGTGGA
The DNA here is from genome assembly GCA_025769975.1 of Gallinago jamesoni. Lineage (NCBI taxonomy): Eukaryota > Metazoa > Chordata > Aves > Charadriiformes > Scolopacidae > Gallinago > Gallinago jamesoni. The sequence continues at coordinate 1,531,851 of JAOQGH010000019.1, read as the reverse complement.
TGTCATCAGCTGAATACGGAGAAGGCAGGGACGACGTTCCCACCGGAGGCCATTAATTTGTTGGCTGTGAACTGTCAGTTGTAGGTAGAGCCCCTTCCGTCACTCGGTAAGAGCTGGGAAGTTAACGAAGGAATCCAGGGAGGCACGAGGAGTTGGTTAGAAAAAGGTGATGGATGGAATTGGTGGAATTCAATTCAAAAGGAGGGAGTGAATTTGGGAGTCTGTCCTAGGTGACGGCCTTCAAATTGGAAGTTGCTGAAAGAAAGGGAAAGGCAAAAAGCCCCAAAAGTGACATTGCGTGGGAATTTTTACTGTTTTTAAAGGATTGTGGTACAGAACAGCTTGGGAGCAGTGACAAGAAGTCTGACAAGAGCCAGTGTTGCTCTTTGCTGGGGCTCCAGGGTTTGACACTGAAAGAGGGGGGATGGAGCTGAGATGTGGGGAAGAACTTCTTTGGTGTGAGGGTGGTGAGAGCCTGGCCCAGGTTGCCCAGAGAAGCT
>JAOQGH010000019.1:1509368-1530323 GCA_025769975.1 Gallinago jamesoni | reverse complement strand
GGCTTGGAGCAACCTGGTGTGGTGGGAGGTGTCCCTGCCCAGGGCAGGGGGTTGGAACTGGATGGTCTTTAAGGTCCTTTCCAACCCGAACCATTCCATGATTTTTACAGTTTGAACCCCAGTGTTATCTTATACTGGTTTGTTTGAATTTGAAAGCTGGAGGTTAGGCTGGAGGGAGAGTTCCCTTTTCTTGTCAAGATTGGCACACCACCTTTTGTTGTTGTTTCATTTTTGTTCTTTACTCATCCATCATCCTGAAAAATTTGATTTGGGAATTAAAATACCATTTTTCTGGAAGCTTCAGTGATTCCCTGGGGTTAAACTGTGCTGGTGCTTGGCACCAGTGAGGAAGTGTGTCCCCGAGGTTGTCCCTTTCTTGGTTTTCTTTCCGTGTCCCCAGCACACCCGTCCCCTGCCAGGTGGAAAAACTTTGATTTAAAGGCCAGGGTAGAGAGTGATAGAGATTTGGGATAATCTTAAATTTACTGCTGCTCTTTTCCTCTTAATAAAATACCTGGCAACTAATGTGGTAAAATGATTTCTTTCACCTTAGGCATGAAATTCCTGAAATTATCCAGAGTATAATAAAAACGGAGATGGCTTTGTCATGACAACACATCTTTCTCCTGTATGGGATGGAAAGAGACATTTCCAGACGTTGCTCTTAAAAGTTTCATTTGTTCTTTTATCACCTTTTGATACCATGGGCTGTAGAGTAAGAAGGAGATAGTAAAGAAAATCAAAATCTTGGGGAAGGTACTCCTTTAAGGTAGCGTAAGTATTATAATTTGATGACAGCTACCTACTCTTAAACCACTACGATTTACACGTGTCCTCAAGGTTGAGAGAAAATACCTTGCTTTGTGTTGGACTTCTTTTAATGAAGAAAGTTAAGTACTCCCAGGCCTCCAAAAAAATCCGATGGGAACCGATGCGTGTTCCTATATGTTTATTGAACAGATGAATCCCTTAAATTATCCGTGGCGTTGGCATTATTTGAGCTTCCCCCCAGGCTTTTTTTCCCCCCCGAGTGGGAAGATGCCGCGTGGCCAGAGGAACATCTCTTTAAAGTGCGTGTGACAGATGTTTTCTTAATCAAATATATTTAAGTATTACCATTTAAAATTTGCTTAGAAAGTGATTAGGCCCAGTAGTGTGATCTTGCCTCATACTGGTTGGGCTTTGTTTTGTTAATGTTGCAATTAATCTTAGGAAAAATCTAATTCATCCCTGGGCTGCTTTCACGCCACGAGGAGTTTGTCGAAATCTAATGCAACAACCCCCCTGTCTCATCAGATACGTTATCTTGATTTAGAGGAACAGCAGGTTTATGGAGTTTTGTTCCAAGGGTAATAAAATTACGTTCTTCACAAGTTTGGAATAATTAATCTCATTATTGTTTTGAAGAATAAGTCTCTAATAAGGCAGATTCAGTCCTCTGTTATTTTTTGGGGGGGGAATGTGGAATAAATGCACTTCAGAGCGCTCTTTGTTGCTCTGCTGTAAGCACTTGGGCAATGGGTATGGGCTTTAATGAATTATATCTTCAACTCACAAAAAAGAGGGAATGTTTCTCTTGAGCCAACTAGTGGAATAAATACAACCCTGACATCTAATGATTACTGGTGCGTGAATAAAACCTTTTATGCTTGCGATGTTTTAGCTGAAATAAGATTGTTTAGCCTTTATCTAGCAGCAGGAACGTGATCCTGGAGTTTAAGATGGACCCAAGTTGGTAACTAACAATGAAGTGATTAGTCTTGTCCTTTCCCATGGGTCAGCACGTTGGTTGGACGCTGATCTGTTGGTTTTTAGTCCCCAAAATCAAATCCGAACCACCATGGAAAGCTGAGGAGGGATTCTTGATGGGGAAAGATGAGGAAGAACGGTTTTAAACTGGAAGAGGGGAGATTGAAATGAGATCTGGGGAAGAACTTCTTTGGTGTGAGGGTGGTGAGAGCCTGGCCCAGGTTGCCCAGAGAAGCTGGGGCTGCCCCATCCCTGGAGGGGTTCAAGGGCAGGTTGGAGGGGGCTTGGAGCAACCTGGGCTGGTTGGAGGTGTCCCTGCAGTCTGGTTCTCTGCTGATACCAACCTACAGAGGTTTTTCCTGGCTTCCTTCTGGTCATAAAGGACTCCATGAAGAGGCACTAGAGCTTGGTCTTTAATCTACTTAATTAAGGTTTGGGCTTATTTTGTCAGAAAGCAAAATGCAGCAGCTTAGGTGGGTGCGCGTGGAAGAGCAGCCCAGTGGGGAGGACTGCAGGGCGTCAGTCGCACACGTGAGACAAACTCAAGACATTAAACACACAAATTCTCTCAGTCTTCAGCTCCTGGATCATTTTTAGGGTCTTCCGTTGTGCTCCCTCGGTCTGGTATCTCCGTCTCTCCCTTGAAACGGGTTCCAGAACTAAGCACGGCCTCGGAAAGGCTACGTACGTAGTCAGTCAAGATCACACCCCTTTCTTCTCCTTGATGTTCTTCTCTTTGAACATCCGAGGCTCACACTCGGTGTAGTAAGGGCTCACGTTGAGGTTCTGGGAGACCTCTGAACCTAAGAGCATCGCCTGAGGTCAAAACCCAACTGCTGCCGTCGTGGGGGATATCAAGGCTCTGGGCGAGTCTTTGGTCAGACCATCAGACCACCCTGCTGTCTTTCAAAATACCTTTTTAAGTGGATATCGTATTTTGATCTTCCTTGTCTTGTGCTTTAGTTTCACTGGCTTGAGAAAAAAAAAAATAAAAAAAATATCTTTAAAGATTTCATAACTGCAGTGAAAGAGGGTAAATAGATTAATGGGCCGGATCCCATATATTAAATGACTTTAAAAATGTCACTATTATGAAGAAAATGCACTAAAAAAACAGTTTAGAAAGAGTTCCTGCGCCGGCCGGGATCGCAGGATGAAAAATCGGGCAGTGTATTTGATGTAAATAGATTGGTGGATGGAAGGCATTTCAATAATTCAATTTGATTGTGTAACTTATAATCTGCGGGAAACCAATAACTTGCCACTTAAAGAACGGCTCATTCCTCGGAAAAATCTTCAATAAACATTCCGTTTTAGAAACAATTGACGTTTTATGTTCTGCATTTTCTTCTTGGGTTTGTGGTTTGTTTGTTTTGTTTTTTTTTTTCTCTGTTATTTTTTATACTTAACAGCAGGTTTCACTCCAGATTTAAGTCTTTTCCACGTTTCTTTGCTTCTTGTCGCACACCTGAAGTTACAATTCTTGGCTCATGGAAATGGGGTGGCTTTAAACACCATGACTTTTGGTGGCTTAATGAATTCTTCTTCTTCTTCCAGTGGAATAAAGTCCCATGAGTAGAAAAAGCCTTTTAGAAGAAAAACTTCTTTTCAGAGGGTGCTGTTAGTTAGGAGGATGGAAGGCGAGGGGACACCTGGGCTGTGGGTGCAAGCACTTTGTATTGCAGCTCTTCAGGAGGTGACATTTCCTCGGGACACTCTTCTACGTGGTGCGTAGGCTCGTGTTTCCCTGGAGTGAAGAGCCTCATCTTTTCTAAAAAGAAGATTGTTTATTTTAATTTAGAAGAGGGTTCTTCTTGGTCAGGTATATCCTGAGACTGACGAAACTGAGAAATAGGTGATTGTGGGGTTGGACTATAGATGATCCCTAGAGGTGTCTTCTGACCACTACCGTTGGGTGATGATGTTATCTGAGGGATGGGCCACTCCATCCCTTCTTGGCCATTTCTACTAGGGTAGGACTTCAGACCAAACCATCCTTCAACATCTCTCCTCCTCCACCGGAGGTGTATCCCTGATTGCTTCTCCTCCAGATCTCATCCTGCCTCGGTTGCCTGGCCAGAACATAGATATGGTCTCCTCATCACAACTTTTGCACCCTTTCATCCTCTGGTGTAGGTTGTAGAGAGCGCTTAGCGTGTCAAGCGTGTTATATGGTGCACCTCAACACACACAGCAAGGCATGAAGGTAATTCTGCACCAGTTGGTGTGTCATACTGGTGAAAATTCTTTGGTTGGAAAGCAAAGTTCCTAGTTTTCCAGTTCCTCCTGGAAAGCAGCAGGAACAAAATTGGGCTTAGGATCTACAAACATCTGTCTTGTAACTTTGGGATGTATTGTCTCTGTGAGCGTCTTCCTCCTTGGAGGAGAACTTGTTCAATAAGTACCACAGGAGTATTTTCAAAATAGATGTTTTCTTATTTATCAGGTGGGAAAAACATAACATTTTGATTGACTGCATGGGGCATTTTGGGGTAAAGGGTGGAGGTTAACCCCGTTTTCACTGTGAAAAGCAATGTTTACTGCTTGCAGCGTGTGCTTTTAGTCATTTCTGGCTTCACTGGTACCTTTCTGTGGATCTTAGAGTGGATAATAATACTTACCCTAATGAAAACCTCTATGAGGTAAATCTGTCCAAAGAATCGCAAATTTCAGGTAACCAACTCTTCATTTTCTTCTGTTGTGTCCCAAATGACAGGCTTCATCTTCCTCTTAGAGGTATCATTTGCATAATGTGTTGTATTTCTTCTTCGAAGCGGGACTGGCCATCACAATATTTGGATTATGGAATTTTTGTCTCTTTCTCTTTCCGCTACATTAAAAATAAGGTAGACCAAATCATATTCTTAATATTTTAGTTTGATCGTTGGTATTTAAGGCAGAGGAGTATATCATCCTGGATTCTACTTGGCGATTTTATCCGTGACCCTCCTCTCCGTCGACATTTTAAAATGGTTTTTTTTTTGGTTGAAAATGTAGTTATTTCCAGTAGGGGAAGCATCGCCTCCTTAAAACTTGGAAGTGCTTCTCTGGTCCTCCCAAATCTTGAAAGATTTGGAAAGATTTGGAAAGGCAGGGAGCCTTACAAGAGAGAATTGCTCTTGAGAAAAATATTAATGATGTTTTAATCACAGATATTCTTTTTTTTTTGTTTAGTTTTGCTTGGTTTTAATTAGAGAAAAAAAAAAAGAGCGAATAGCATTTAGTCCCAGCATCTCTTTGCTGGGATTCTTAAGCCGGAGCCAAGCACGTGGTTAGAGAGATGCTTAATTTGTTAGGTTTATTTGGGAATTTATTTTGTAGGCATATATAAAACACACACGAGATGGTGAAGTTACTAAACCGAGACTTTCCTGCCAGGTGAGTTGGGTGGCTTTTCCCCATCCTCGTTGGCCGCGGGCCAGCAAATTTAATTAAGAATAATTGCTATGAGAGTAGAATTTTGACTCACAGACAACATTTGGTGTGATTTGGATCAGCGTTGCTACCTTTTGGGGGGTTTTATTATTCTTTTTAGCCACACAGTGGAGCTCCCGCTGACGTGATCCCTTCTTGGGGCTATAACTCAAAACCCACTTTGTTTGTTTTTTGGGCTGTGCCCCCTCCTTAAGGAAATATCGATCCCGACCTTAGAAAAGCTGTAGCTGATCTTGGAGGTTCAGTTGCACGCAGGGAAAATCCCCCCTGATTCATTCAGAGTTGCAGGATTCCCTCCCATATGGTTTTGTTTCTCTGGGATACACTCGTGAATTTCGAGAGGAATTGCCAAAAGCGCGAGCTAAAATTTCCCGTTTAATTTTGAGCTCCGTTACAGATTTCTTACCCGACCTTGGGTAATTCATTCAGCGTTTCTGTAAGGTTTCTTTCCCCCTTGTGTGCAATGTGGTTAATAATAGCTATCTCAGAGGAGCACAGTGAGATTTAATTTATTAGTTTTTTGTAAAGTACTTCGGAATTCTTAAATGGAAAAATGCCATAAAAGCGCAAAGTATTAATATAATAAATTAATGCGCAAACGCCTTTCAAATTAATAGCCAGCTTGTGAGCCGTGTACTCGCGCTGCAGAGTGTCCTGATGCTGCGGGAGCAGCTCCATTACAGAATCACAGAATGATACGGGGTTGGAAGGGACCTCTGGAGATCACCTGGTCCAACCCCCTGACAAAGCAGGGCCACCCAGAGCAAGTCCCACAGGAACGTGTCCAGGTGGGGTTGGAATGTCTCCAGAGAAGGAGACTCCACCACCTCCCTGGGCAGCCTCTGCCGGAGATCTGCCACTCTCAAAGTAAAGAAGCTCCTCCCCATGTTTAGGTGGAACTTCTTATGGTCAAGTTTGTGCCCATTTCTTCTTGTCCTGTTCTTTGGTACCACTGAAAAAAGCCTGGCCTCATCCTCCTGACACCCACCCTTGAAGGATTTATAGGCCTAGATCAGATCCCCCCTCAGCCTTCTCTTCTCCAGACTCAAAAGACCCAAGAAGTCCCTCAGCCTTTCCTCATCAGAGAGATGCTCCAGTCCTGTGACCATCTTTGTAGTCTTTTGCTGTCCCCTCTCCAGCATTTCTGTGTCCTTCTTGAACTGGGGAACCCAGAACTGATCCCAGTGCTCCAGCTGGGGCCTCCCCAGGGCAGAGCAGAGGGGGAGGATGACCTCCCTCCACCTGCTGGTCACGCTTTTCCTCATGTCCCCGAGGATGCCATTGTCCTTCTTGGCCACAAGGGCCCATTGCTGGCTCATGGTTATTCTGTTGTCCCTGAGCCACAATGAGCTCATGGAACAAGAACGAGAACAAGATGAGCTGCGATGGCCCAAAACATGGGCAAAAAAAAGAAAAAAGGAGTAATATTGCTGAACTGGGCGTAGGAGTGCTAAGACTTTAAAAACAGAGTTGTTGGGAAGGCTGGTCAATATACAGCAGAAGGTGTATAGATCCCCAGATCTGGGGAAGAACTTCTTTGGTGTGAGGGTGGTGAGAGCCTGGCCCAGGTTGCCCCAAGAAGCTGTGGCTGCCCCATCCCTGGAGGGGTTGAAGGGCAGGTTGGAGGTGGCTTGGAGCAACCTGGTGTGGTGGGAGGTGTCCCTGTCCAGGGTAGGTGGTGGCACTGGATGGTCCTTAAGGTCCCTTCGGACCATTCTGTGATTTTGAGAGCAAGGTAGTTGTGTTATTAATTATTCTAGTAATACTCCTTGCTTCAGGCATCTGGAATTTATCACACAGGGATTTCTTAACTGCAAGCATCACTTTCCCAGCTGCTGTTCTCCAGCTCTAGAACCCACCCGATCTATTTTTAAGCACACCCTCTGTGAGGTTGGGGCTGGAAAGAGTTAATTCACCAGTGTGGCTTTTTCATCTTTGCTGTATTTAGGACTGTCAAGATATTGAAGTAGAAAATGTTAGGGTTCTGTCTATTTTCTTGGACTGCAGGCATTAACAAGAATAATATTGGGCTTTGATTTTTATACCACTTGCACAACACGTATTTTGAAGTGGCTTTATAAGAAAAAAATAATCAATACGTACAAACTGCAGCAACGGATGCCCGATAAAGCGGAGTGTGGGAGGGGAAAGCTATGGATTCCCCAGTAAGTGCAACAAGCCCGCTGAGCCACGCGTCGAGACGGGCACGATTTCAACTGTCATTTGGATTTTGAAGCTGTGGTGATACCTACTGGTGAACTAATGTTGGGTAACCCTGAGGGAATGGCGAAAGGTGGCACGTCCTGGGTGATGGGTGGCAGGTTTGGGGCTAGACATGAGCTACTGATGAGGGGATTGAGTGCACCCTCGGGAAGTTCACAGATGACACCAAACTAGGTGGGAGTTTTGATCTGCTTGAGGGTTGGAAGGCTCTACAGAGGGATCTGGGCAGGTTGGATCAATGGGCCAAGGCCGATGGGATGAGGTTCAACAAGGCCAAGTGCCGGTTCCTGCATTTTGGTCACAACAACCCCGGGCAGCGCTGCAGGCTTTGGGAAGAGTGGCTGGAAAGCTGCTGAGGGGAAAAGGACCTGGGGTTGTTGGTGGACAGCCAGCTTAACATGAGTCAGTAGTGCGCCCAGGTGGCCAAGAAGGCCACCAGCATCCTGGCGTGCATCAGGAATAGCATGGCCAGCAGGAGTTGCGAAGTTATTTTCCCTCTGTACTGGGCATTGGTGAGGCCTCACCTCGAGTGCTGGGTTCAGTTCTGGGCCCCTCACTGTGAGAAGGACATTGAAGTCCAGAGGAGAGCCACCAAGCTGGTGAGGGGTCTGGAGACCAAGTCCTACGAGGAGAGGCTGAGGGAACTGGGCATGTTGAGTTTGGAGAAGAGGAGGCTGAGGGGAGACCTCATTGCCCTCTCCAACTCCCTGAAAGGAAGGGTGGAGAGAGGTGGGTGTTGGCCTGTTCTCCCAAGAGAATCATGACAGGAGCAGAGGAGATGGTCTGAAGTTGGGGCAGGGGAGGTTTAGATTAGATCTCAGGAAGAATGACTTTCCTGAGAGGGTGGTCAGGAACTGGAAGAGCCTGCCCAGGGAGATGGTGGAGTCACCATCCCTGGAGGTATTTAAGAAACGTGTAGACGTTGCACTTGAGGGCATGTTCTTGTGCCCAAGGTGGTGGGGGTCTTCTGTGTGTGTGTGTGGTTGGACTTGGTGATCTCAGAGGTCCTTTCCAACCATGAAGATTCTGTGATACTGCAGGTTCGGATGTGGGATCTGGCATTGCATGGGATGTTGACGTTCCCCAATAATCACGGGATTTCCACGAGCTGCGTGAGGGGATGCTCCTTGTCCCACCGACCCCGGCCACGCAGTAGTTAAATGTCACAGCGGGGTTTTTCATGCCACCAGGTTGAATCTTTCATCTCTTCACATCTCACAAAGCATTAGCGAACAGGAGCCGTGGTTCTCAGCGGTTTTCCAGCAAATACACTTTGTGTTTGATGAACACAATGCCTTCCCAAAGGTCAAACCCTAACCTTTTGCTTGCTAGCAGAAAAGTAGAAACAGTTTCTTCCTTTCTTGTGTCTTGAAAATTTCAAAAACAAGGGATTTGTGGGATTCTCAAGGTTCCCTAGTGTGGGGTTTTTATTTTTTTTCCTGTTGGAGGTGATGTTGAATGAATCTGTTGTATTCATTTGAGCGAGCAACGGATATTCAGCTGGACAGCCCTTAAAAATCACTTTATAACCTCAATTATGTGGTTAAAAAAGGTCCTCCAGAATTACGAGTGGGGTATACGTTGCTAAATATCCCCAAAAATCTAAGTAAATACCTATGAGTATAAAAGGTAGACTATTAAACACAATCAGAATATTTTGGAACTTCAGGGAAAGAGTATTTCCCATGGATGTCAGCCAGGAAAAAAAAAATTACCAACAAATTCCTGGCTGACATCAGATTTTGCAATTCCCACAAACACCGAGAAGTTTTTTGAGTCTTCTCCTTCACCTGAAGTTTGTTTTACATTTTCTGTCCTCAGTATAATGATTTTTACTTAAAAAACGGTCGGAAAAGGGTGGTGGCAGTTCAACGGCAAACTGTTTCCCGCTGTCGTTCAAAAGGCAGGGATCTTTGAACTTCCAGGGTGAGGGGTAAGTTTAAAGAGAGATGAATTAGGGAAAATGTAAGAGTGATTATTAAAAAAGGAATTTTCCAGAAAACCAAAAATAGCATTTATATTCTCTTTGAGATTTCTATTCGGTGTTCCCAGGGATGAGGATCAGGTGGTAGATGTCTCTTAATGATTGCCTAAACCACATTTTCCTGGACAAATATTTGATCTAGTCGGGGTTTCTTCTGGTTTTTTTTTTTTTTTCTTCCTCTGCCTTATTTCTTGAATCTATGCAAATACAATTAAAATCAGATAAGTACTAATATCTTACATAAAATTTCCCGGGTAAAATAAAGGCGAAGGAGGTTTAAGGGTTTTTCTCTGTGAGTTTCTCCTTGTTTTGCTTGAAGGAATAGTGAAATATTCCCAGTATTTTTCCAGTTGAATTGGAAAATTATCTGTGTGGGCTGATTAGGACAGGCCTTTTTATCTACATACATCTCACAGTTCCTGCTTGGGATGGGCAGATAGAGGGGTTAAATTGAAAATTAGGGGGTCTGTTGTTGCTCCCTAATGATGAGGGCAAACGCTCAAGTGAGCTAGGAGGGAAGGGTGGCACTTCCAGTGGCATTTCTCATGTATTCTTAAAGGAAAAAAAATACCTGAAAGAATTTCCTGGGGTTGGAATGTCTCCAGAGATGGAGACTCCACCACCTCTCTGGGCAGCATCTGTCAGGGCTCTGCCACCCTCAAAATGATGAAGTTCCTCTTCATGTCGAGATGGAATTTCTTATGGCCAAGTTTGTGTCCATTTCCTCTTGTCCTGTCCGTGGGCACCACTGAGAAAAGCCTGGCCCCATCCTCCTGACACCCACCCTTGGAGGATTTGTAGGTGTTGATCAGATCCCCCCTCAGTCTTCTCTTCTCCAGACTCAAAAGACCCAAGTCCCTCAGCCTTTCCTCAGCAGAGAGATGCTCCAGGCCCCAAATCATCTTTGTAGCCCTCTGCTGTCCCCTCTCCAGCAGTTCCTTCTCCTTCTTCAACTGGGGAGCCCAAAATTGGACCCAGTGCTCCAGCTGTGGCCTCCCCAGGGCAGAGCAGAGGAGGAGGATGACCTCCCTCCACCTGCTGGTCACACTCTTCCTGATGCCCCCCAGCATGCCACTGGCCTTCATGGGCACAAGGGCCCATTGCTGGCTCATGATCATCCTGTTGTCCACCAGGACTCCCAGGTGTTTTTCCTCAGAGCTGCTCTCCAGCAGGTCACCCCCAACCTGTCCTGGTGCAGGGGGTTATTCCTCCCCAGGTGCAACACCCTACACTTGTCTTGGTTGAACTTCATCAGGTTCCTCTCTGCGCAACTCTCCAGCCTGGCCAGGTCTCGCTGTAACCTGTTGGTTTCTCATAATGTTCCTTTTTGGTAGACCAGAGCAAGGCAGTGGATTTTGTGAGAGGTTCAGACCCATGGACTAAATTCCCCTATATCCAAGAGATTAAAATGTTGAGATGAGGTTCAGAGTTGTGATTACTAAATCACAGTAAAATTGGACATTGCGTGCAAAACCAGAGCTCCATTGTATTGGGAAATGTAAATATTAATTCTCCACGAAAAAAGATGGTGAGAGTAAACCATTTAGTTGGGAATTTGTATGTATAAATTTAATGTATAGAGATAATTGCATATGCTCAGGAAAATGGATGGAAAGAGAAGTAATTAAACACTTGATTATATCAAATGTGGAGTAATTAGGGTCTTACATACATATAGAAGAATTTTATGGCTTAGTATGTTCTCCAGTCCGGCCTGGAACCTGCTTCGTCATCAATTTTAATTTTGTGTTTAATGAGAAATAATGCGAGCGTATTTAGGAGGTTTTTAGGCTTCGTGGTTATCGGGGAGAATTACATGAAAACATAGAGCGTAATGGAGACAAATGTGAAATAAGTCTGGAGGCAACGAACCAGGCTACGGGGTACATGTGAGTATAATAGGAAAATCCTTGAGGCCATCCTTTTAGCTTTTTTCATGGAGTAAAACGGCAACGATGTCGTTGAGATCCCTCAGCCGAAGGGAATATAAATCATGGAAGTCACGGGAGAGAGAAGCTGAGGATTCGTGCGAGCTCGGGGCCGGGAACCACGCTCCAGGCTCAGGTTCCTTTGAGTCGAGACTTTGTTATCATTATTGGGGGTTTCTTAAGGTTTGGGGGGGTTTTCAGGACCCCACAGGGTTTTCTTTAAAAAGGTTCCTAATTCCAATGCAGTAAGTCATTCTGAAAATGCTTAAAAATTGAAGTTAAGGTGGATTTTGCTGGCTGCCCACGAGGAGTGAAGTATTTCCCAAATTTGATTAAAGAATCGAGAGGTTTGGACGTGAGCTCCTATCTCCTTGTCTTCTGAACCAATCTCTTCATTTTTCCCAACTGGATATTTGGCCTCAGAATTTTCCAACTAAACAACAAATTCCTTGTGATACCTATAAAGCTTTTCAGGGAATGCCAGCTGTTTTCCCTTTTTTCTTCATTTCAGCTTTTAATTTTTGATGAAAAAACTTCTCAGGATGGTTTTTTGACCAAGGTTTTTGGCCTTCAAGGTATTTTCCCTTCCTTTATACCTTCTTTCAAGAAGGTCTTTAAAAAAAATTAAGAAACGAGAAAATGAAGTGATAGGGAATAAAGTGCACTAGGAAAGGGTTCATTTAATAAAGTAGCAAAAGGAATATAAAGTTATGGACGGGATGTTTTCAAACTTGGGTTTCTAGTCTGCATTAAGGTCATGTCTCTGGAGACATTCCAACCTCACATTGACACGTTCCTGTGGGACCTGCTCTGGGTGGCCCTGCTTTGTCAGGGGGTTGGACTAGATGATCTCCAGAGGTCCCTTCTAACCCAATGTGATTCTGTGAAAGCGTATCTTTAAACCAAGAGTTTTAGATGAAAATGTGGTTGCCCTTGAGGTTTCTTGGATGTTTGCTCCTCCCCGGCAGAGGCAGTGGGTTTAACTGGGAGTAACTGGAGGTCAGCAGCCGGCCCGTATGGCAGGAGGGTTTCACTGAATTAATTCTGGGAGCATGTTTTCCTCCCTCAATAAATGAAATGCGTAAAAAATCAAAATGAAATTCATAAATGGATAAATTGTGTTCCTTACACCCCCTGAAGTGTGGTGAATTGTGATTGATACACATCATTCCGTGCAACTCAAGTTGACTTTTCCTAAGAGTTCCATCAGCTTTTTCAGCTTTTGTGGTTTGTTTTTTTTTTTTCCTTACCTCCACTTTTAAATCTGTAATTTTCCTGCGACAGATTTTTCCAGGGGCAAATCTAGAAACTCTTTGTTGCGGAATAAGCCTTTTTATTTGTGCGCCAGCCTGGTTTTCCTTTCGACAGCGAAACGTGCTCGGTGGTGACGGGGGGAGTGACAGCTGTCAGAGCCATGAGTATCACGTCTCAGCAGCCTAGTACTTAAAGCAGATGAAGATTTACCCTCGTGCATAAATTAAGGTATGAGCAATCGCCTTGCGCGTGGGAGATGCGACCCGGTACCTCCTTCCAGTCTTATTTTAAAAGGAATCTTTTCCCGTGAAAATTACTAACGGTTTCTTCAAAAGTGTGCTCTTTGGATGAACCTCGTGAAGTTCAACCAAGCCAAGTGCAGGGTCCTGCCCCTGGGACGTGGTAATCCCAGGCACAAATAGAGGTTGGGTGGAGAATGGCTGGAGAGCAGCCCTGAGGAGAAGGACTTGGGGGTGTTGGTGGATGAGAAGCTCAACATGAGCCAGCACTGTGTGCTGGTAGCCCAGAGAGCCAACCACATCCTGGGCTGGATCAAAAGAAGTGTGGCCAGCAAGTCACAGGAGGTGATTCTACCACTCTACTCTGCTCTGGTGAGACCTCATCTGCAGTTCTGTCTCCAGCTTTGGAGTCTTCAGCACAGGAAGGATGTGGACCTGTTGGAATGGGTCTAGAGGAGAGTCACGAAAATGATCAGAGGGCTGGAGTCCCCCAGTGTGAGGACAGACTGAGAGCTGAGGGGGTTCAGGCTGGAGAAGAGAAGGCTCCGGGGAGACCTTAGAGTCTCTTCCAGTCCCTAAAGGGGCTCCAGGAAAGCTGGGGGTGGACTCTTGATCAAGGAGGGGAGCCCTAGGATGAGGGGGAAGGGTTTGACCCTGAAAGATGGAGATTAAGATGTGATGTGGGGAAGAACTTCTTTGGTGTGAAGGTGGTGAGAGCCTGGCCCAGTTTGCCCAGAGAAGCTGTGGCTGCCCCATCCCTGGAGGGGTTCAAGGCCAGCTTGGAGGGGGCTTTAAGGAACCTGGTCTGATGGGAGGTGTCCCTGCCCAGGGCAGGGGGTTGGAACTGGATGGTCTTCAAGGTCCCTTCCATTCTACGATTCTGTGAAACGAGCAGAGAATCGTTGTGTCCATCTTAAATTCTTTACAAACCCCTCACGGAAATAGTCGGGCTTCGTGTGTGAAGGTGAATTTTCCCCACAGTCCATGAATTAGTGGCTTGTTTGAACAGAAGAGATGAAATATCTATTATTAAACAGGGGTCGAGAAAGTTACTTAAAGCAGTAAATACTAATTCCAGGAATAGAATCGGAGCCTGCAGGTTCGATGTCATCCCGGTAAGACCTTAAGGTTATAGATTATGGCTTTTTTTTTCTTCTGTAAACTGCTGAGAATACAAGAGCTGTAAAAAATGGTCTTGGGGTGTGCAGCAGCGCTTGTAAATATTGTATCTGAAGGAATGAGATGCAGAGATACGGTTTAATTCCTCCTCCCGATCTTCATTCCGGATTTTAAAGTTGATGCTGCCCTTGGTGGGGAAAAAAGGTTCTGCAGATGCTTGAATCATCAGCAGCGATGGTGAAGGCTTCAGTTTTCATTTTTAATTAAAAAAGGACAGCAGTCCCAGCAGTCCAGTGTCCCCCCTTTAACGGGATAGAACATTGATTTAGTAATTCGGAGAAGAGTTGCTGATAGAGACTGAAATTCAGTAATGTGACCTTAATTCAGCAAAACTCATCCCTGGCTTTAATCAGTGGAGTTATTTCAGCAACATCAGTAGAAACAAAGCACGAGGAGCGTGTTGGCACCCACCTCTGGAAGCAGAGAGGCTCCTTTGGGTGTGTAGGACACATGCTCATATGTCTTTGTCCTCTGTGTCCTTTGTTACCCTATTCTGTGGTGCATTGGATGATCTCCATGAAGATCCACCACCTGCTGGTGAACCAGCACCTGCTCTGAGGACAATTCCAGGTTGCAGGGTCATAGAAAGGTTTGGTTTGGAAGGGACCTTAAAGACCATCTAGTTCCAAGCCCCTGCCCTGGGCAGCGACACCTCCCACCACACCAGGTTGCTCCAAGCAACCTCCAACCTGCCCTTCAACAGGGATGGGGCAGCCACAGCTTCTCTGGGCAACCTGGGCCACGTTCTCACCACCCTCACACCAAAGAGGTTCTTCCCCACATTGGTGGGAGAGCAGATTCCTTCTGCAAGCTGGAGAACATCCTGAACCATGAGACTAAGGATTACTGAAGCATCATTTCGGTCATACCAGACCCGAGTAAACTGCTGGGGTTGGCAAGGACCGTGGGACCAGTACAGCCAGTGTCCTGCCCAAACTGGGGCTTGCAGCACCACCAATTAGCCCGTTTCAAGAGGTGGTTTATGGGCCAGCAGCACCAGAATTTGGGGCGGATCTGCAGCCGTAGTTCAAGAAGGAAATCAAAGAGGTGATAAAGGTCTCTGGGGCGAACCGTGACATGGGTTAAAGAATTGGAAAAGAAGAGGAAAGAACCTTTTTTTTTTTTATTTAATGTGTTTAATTTGTCAGAGAAGCTTCTAAAGTGGTTCGATCATCGTCCGTAGAACAGACAGACTTTCTGGAAAGAACAGGAATATAATAGTGGAGCCTTACAGTCTACCTGACAGATGTGAAGAACATCTGCTGTTGAGAAAGGACAAGTGTAGACTAGAAATCAGATAATACCTTTCTTATTTCTTAAATGAGAATAATTAATCAGTAGAACGATGTACCGAGGGCCGTGGTGTATTTGTCTCACTGGGAAAAAAAGGAATGAGTTTTCTAAAATATAGGCAGTAATTTAAAAAGTGCTGAATTAAGGGAAATCCCGTCCTGATTTAAACTTTAGAACATCGGGACATCCTCTCCTGGTGAAACTGATCCACGTGCTCTCCTTTTCCCGGTGGTGAAGTGACAACGAGGTGTCAGTCTCCATCCCCGGGGGTATCGCAAAGCCATTAATATCTACAGGCGAAATGTGTCACAGCAATTAAACTATTATTACTTTTGCATCAAAGGTTAAGGCAGCCGGAGGAGAGGAACCACCTGTGACACCGGGTGACCGGAATTCTTCCCTCTCCATCCCTTCCATCAAGGTTTGGGGTTTATTAACGGTGAGGTTCAGAAGCAGGGCGCCGAAGGAGATTATGCGGGCACGGAATTAGATCTTCCTTCAGCCTGTTTAATCTATATTGGTTTCTAGAAGTGTAATGTGTCTTCTTCTGGGTGTTTTCTAAAACCTAGCTCTTGATTTTCATTTATTCCCCATTTTCTGGTTACTTTCGGCGCCGTGTTTCAGGAGGCAACGTCCTACGTGGGCTCAGATGGGGAATTCCCCCGGATGTGGGATGCGGGACCGGGCTGCGTTGCCTTCATCCTGCTTTTTTTCCCCCTATTTTGGTGGTTTCGTGAAGGAAATTTGGGGAAGGAGGTTTGTAGCCAGGTCTGTAGGGCAATACTTGTAGGACAAGACGGTTCTTCACCCCATCTCATCCCGCCGGGTGGCCCAAGAAGAGCTTTCCGTTGCTTTAGTTCTGCCTTTGGGGTGAATTAATGGAAAACAAAGAGTTATGATTCTGGTTCCTGGAGCGGGCGACTCGGCTGCTCTGAGGAGAATAGCTGCCTGATTTATATTTTGGTGAAATACCTCAGTCACTTTTATTCCCGGTGACCTTGGATTACTTCAAACCCATTTGAGGTTTTTTTTTGCTTGCTAATCGAATTAGAGCTCGTCGAGTCCTTTCTCTTTGATCAAAACACAGCTGCCTCACTCAGAGAGAAGGGAGGGGGGGTTTAATAAAGTGCCTGTAGCTACAAGGGCTGCTTCCAGCCCCTTTCAACCTTCTTCCAGACCCTTTCATCTACCCGCACTTCACTCATAGCTCTCAGAAGAAAGGTCACCCCGTGCCGGCGGAGAGGGAGGTTCGTGCTGGCTACACCGAAAGTGTCCTCAGGCTGTTCCATAATTCGTTGTTCTGCCCTCGCTGGCATTTGCATACGGAGTTGGCAGGTAGGATTGTCAATCAAAGTATCCAAAATCACAGAATCACAGATTGATGTGGAGTGGAAGGGACCTCTGGAGATCATCTAGTCCAACCCCGCTGCCAAAAGCAGGGCCACCCAGAGCAGGTCCCACAGGAACGTGTCAGGGAGGGGTTTGAATGTCTCCAGAGAAGGAGACTCCACCACCTCTCTGGGCAGCCTCTGCCAGGGCTCTGCCACCTCAAAGTGAGGAAGTTCCTCCTCATGTTTAGGTGGAACTTCATACGTTCTATTTTGTGCCCATTCCCTCTTGTCCTGTCCCTGTGTCCCACTGAAAAAAAACCTAACCCCAACCTCCTGACACCCACCCTTGAAGGATTTATGGGCATTGATCAGATCCCCCCTCAGCCTTCTCTTCTCCAGACCCAAGTCCCTCAGCCTTTCCTCATCAGAGAGATGCTCCAGTCCTTTGATCATCTCTGCAGCCATCTGCTGTCCCCTCTCCAGCACTTCCCTGTCCTCCATGAACTGGGGAGCCTGGTGTATCCTTTTAGCTTTTAAACTAAGCTGAGCTTTTTAGATGCTTTCATTAAGGTCTAGTACTTCCTAGCTGTTTGCCTTATCTCTACAGAAAAGATGAAATGACTTTTTATTTCTTTATTTAAAGGCTGCTGTGGACAGACATACATTAAAAATGAGTCTTGGTGTTGCTCTGATGTCTAGGAGATGGAGAGGAGTGTATTTTCTTTGCTTTTTGAACATGATAACCCGGCGGAGACCACCACGGCTCCCGTGTGGTCCCAACCGTTCCTTAATTGTAGGTGGAGAGGGATAAAACTCATATTGTCATTTAAAAAGGGCTACGTTCATCTGGCTGGGCTGAGGAGCAGTTCCTCCTCAAAGGAGAGAAGTAAATGAGGACTGGGAGAGCTCTGGCATAGAATGGTGTGGGTTGGAAAGGACTTTGAAGATTGAGTCCAACCATCAACCCAACCCTGACAAAGCCACCACTAACCCATGTCCCTCAGCGTCACGTCTGCCCGGCTTTTAAATCCCTCCAGGGATGGTGACTCCACCACTGCCCTGAACATCGCACCCTACTGCTGTCCTTTGCTGGGGGGACCTCAGAAGCCAGTAATTCCTCTTGAATTTTCCTGGGTTTTTAAAACAGAATTGAAAGTTCTGATGACTTTTTGGCATAATTTGGATAGTTTAAAAGCTGATGTACTATCTCGAGTAGGTGATGGGAGAATCCATCCATTGATGTTAAATGTTACTGAAACGTGATCATTTGGTGGTTTTATTTCCTTATCAGACAGTGGTTTGGTGACTAAGAGAATGAAATTAAAGAAAGGAAAACACAGCGGGGCTGCCGTGTTATTTTTTTCTTTCTTAAAAATATTTTTCTTAAGTTTTTTTACCAAATTTAGAGGATGCTCTCAAGGTGAACGAGTGGTTTCCTTGTTCTTTTGGGGTGTGACGATGAGTCCACACAAGGTAACATCCGTGTTCTGGACCCGACTGAGCCGCTGAGTGAATCGAGGGATTCAACTTCTTAATTGTTTTATTTGGAAACGATGCTGCTTGAATTAAAACCACATCAGCCAGGAAAAGTTTCTAAAGGCACCTTCTGTAATTTGTTCTGCTTTTTGGTGTTTATTTTTTCTCTTCTTCACACCTTTTTTATCTCCCTGGGGTCTCGTTTCACCGGTTTGTTGCTATGAATATTGTTTATTTCCCTGGAATATCATGGGAAAAATAGGAAAATGCTGCCTATAAGTGGAGGTTAATGGCAAGGACCTGGGGGGGGGACACACACTACCTTCCTTCTGGCCCTGCTCCTTTCCCGCAGGGACATCCATGAAATATCTCTCTTCGTGGGATATTTCCCACCAACGCTGCCTTGGAAAAGTGGAAAAGGATTGAAATTGTGAATAATGGCAAGGAAAAAAAAACCCTTTTATTAGAGAGCAGGGCTGCTAAAGAGAGGGTAATAAACTCCCCTCTTCTGCTGTATTTTTATCTGTTTGCAGCCTCTCCAGTTTTCTTTCTGACGAGGTTACGGTGATTGCTTTTAACCTTAACGAGGAGAGCTGTATGGCGCGGGGCGGTGCTGGCTCATTAACCGACCCGCCGGCTAACGAGAGCTGGGCCCCCCCCTGCCCGGCGTGGGGCTGGCCCAGGGACCACCGGGCTCCTGCTCCCGTGGCAGCCACCTCAGCCGGTGCAAAACTATCGTGGAAATGATATTTTCAGGGAAAAAGGCCAAAACTTAACTTAGGCAATCGGTACTGCGAAGGGGGGGGGGCTTTCTCTTCCAGCTGAAGAGGGGAGGGGAGGCTTAAATATATAAGAATCCACAGGGACATCTATTAATTATACTGACTTTTAATTATCTGTCACTGATACGTTACATGACCTTGAGCAAGTCATTTACTCTCTGTGTGTGTGTGTGTGTGTATCTAGCTGTAAAATGCTTCTGAATTATTTAATGTCTGCAAATTGCTTTGAGATCCCCCAATGAAATGCATCCTAGTCCCAATTACGGACTCCGATAGCGCGGTGGTGTCAGCCCCAATCTCGGAAAAGAGCTTGGAAAAGCGCCTTTCCCAAGCCTTAACCTGCCGTGGGAAATGGGGTGTAGCATCCAGGGCCCAGGATTATTATTATTATTATTATTCTCTCTAACCATAAATCTCTATTTTTCGCGAGCAGGGTGTGGAAGGGTGTGAAATTTTGCCTCTGGCATGGATGCATCCGAGGAAAAGTTGTGGAATGCTCTTGCGTTTTCATATTTCCCTCGGGTGCTGAGGTGAAGGTTGGTGCGTGTAAGTTGTCTTGAGTTAACTCAGAGCCTTTGTGTCTTGATTTTTTTATGAATGGAAAGTTAAAAACAAGTATCACAGAATGATACGGGCTTGGAAGGGACCTCTGGAGATCATCTAGTCAACCTCCCTGCCAAAGAAGGGCCACCCAGAGCAGGTCCCACAGGAACGTGTCCAGGTGGGTTTTGGATGTCTGCAGAGAAGGAGATGCCACCACCTCCCTGGGCAGCCTTTTCCAGGGCTCTGCCACCCTCAAAGTGAAGAAGTTCTTCCTCGTGTTTAGGTGGAACTTCTTATGGCCAAGTTTGTTCCCGTTCCCTCTTGTCCTGTCCCTGGGCACCACTGAAAAAAGCCTGGCCCCATCCTCCTGACACCCACCCTTGAAGGATTGATGAGAGTTGATCAGATCCCCTGTTAGTCTTCTCTTCTCCAGACTCAAAAGACCCAAGTCCCTCAGTGTTTCTTGTAAAAGAGGTGTTCTACACCCCACCTCATCTTTGTAACCCTCTGCTGTCCCTTCTCCAGCACTTCCCTGTCCTTCAGGAACTGGGGAGCTCAGAACTGGACCCAGTGCTCCAGCTATGGCCTCCCCAGGGCAGAGCAGAGTGGGAGGATGACCTCCCTCCACCTTCTGGTTGGTCTTCTTGGCCACAGGAACCCTTTGCTGGCTCACGGTCATCCAGTTGTCCACCAGGACTCCCAGGTCTTTTAAGGTCTCTCATGTATGCCTTAGAAGAACTTGAAAAGTAGCCCATATGGGCAAAATATTTAAAAAAATAAATTATTATGGATCTAATTCAGCTCTACCTGCAACTTTCTCCCAACCTAATTTTCTCTTTCACCTTATTTACTCAGAATTTAGCTAATTGTGGGTATGTCAGCTTTGGGAAAGGCTGCTCCCTGATGCATGAGTTCCCATTACCCGGGCTTTGACACAAATAACGGTGATGCATCTGAAGATGAAGTTTGACCCGCTACGCAATTATGAAACGCTCGTTTGTTCCTAAGGCAGATGGTAGGTGGTCAATAACTGTTGTCTGTACTATAAGTCATAAAGGCAGCAATAAAATAAAATCTTTAGGTGGTTATAAAATGACAGATATGGGTGACCTTAAGTTTTCTCTTCCCGGCTTGTCCATTATCAGCGCGTTACATAAAAGGAATGTTTATTTGCATCTTTCTTCCATCCAGGCAAACCCAGGCAGGAGCTGGAGCAGCAATTTTTTCCCTATTCAAAGGGTTTATTTTATTTTATATCTGGTTTTTACTCGGTGATCCTACATGAAACGGTGTTTTAACGGGGAAAAATTATTTCTCTGTGCCTAACTCCTCTACCAACAGGGGGAATCCTTGTATTTCACAGTGTGATGGATAAAACAGCGTTTTTAGTATTAGGATTACGGAATCACGGAATAATACGGGGTTGGAAGAGACTTCTGGAGATCTTCTAGGCCACCCCCCTCCCAAAGCAGGGCCACCCAGAGCAGGTCCCACAGGAACGTGTCCAGGTGGGGTTGGAATGTCTCCAGAGAAGGAGAC
>JAOQGH010000019.1:1486056-1499283 GCA_025769975.1 Gallinago jamesoni | reverse complement strand
CTGGAGGGGTTCAAGGCCAGGTTGGATGGGGCTTGGAGCAACCTGGTGTGGTGGGAGGTGTCCCTGCCCAGGGCAGGAGGTTGGAACTGGATGGTCTTGAAGGTCCCTTCCAACCCAAACCATTCTGTGACTTCACTGTGGAGCAGCAGCAAGATTTCCTGCTTTATGGGGTTTTAAGTAACAGAAAGATGTCTTCATCTTAAGCTGGATGATACGTAAAACGTGAATAAAAGCCTTTCAAAGTTTGTGGGTTGTAAATGATTAACGACCCGCCCTGGGCAGCAGGTTATGTGTGATGCTCCTCATCATAAGCTGAGAACAGGAGAACATACTGAAGTGTTATTCGTTCTCCAGTTTGGACTGGGAAGAGCAGAATCTTGGTAGCCTACAACTACTCGGTGGAGACATCCCTGCGGAGATCAATTAACCAGCCTGACAGCTCGTACTGTGGGATTTATTTGGGAAATCCTTTGAAGAGTTTCCACGCAGCATCAGTGTGAAGTTTTTAAAGCTTTGCCAAAAATCTGGCTTTCTGGAAGTACAGAAATAAGCATGGCCGTGGTCCAGGTTCTCGTGAGCTCCAGTAGTTTGACTCTTAAGGGGCTTCTGGGCGAAGACTGACTGGTCTTCTGAGACCATTCAAGACTGAATGGTTGCTGAGATCCATCAAAGCTCCCTCCTGTAAAGCTCTTGTATAACCAGCACTATCATCCAGAGTGGTTCCAGGCCAGGGAAGTTGACCTTACCAGGTGGCCATAGCTGAGATGGTTTGGTAGACAAAAGTGAGGAGTGAGCTCCGCTGAAAGCCACGGGTCCCCAGTTTGCAAAGTCCCCTCCATTTTAAATACTAAAGGCAAATGAAAACTGGACCAGGGCTGGGGTTTCACCTTCTGGTTTCTGCCTTGGCCCCAAATCTATGGTTGAACCTGGATTTTGGCCATCTTTGAAATGCACCACCCTCTTATTCCTTCTCCCTTGTGCTTCAGCGTCTCCTTTATAAGCCCATTCTTTTTCTTTTCTCTCCGCTGCCTGAAAGCAGCTCCAGTAACAACTGGGGACCTCTCAGCCTCTCTCCCCTCCCTGGATTCTCATGCTGCAGACACTTTGCAGCCATGAAACTTGGCAGCAGGAGGTGCTGGAGGGGGATAAATGGAAGATGTAGCATCCGTAGAGTCATTATAATTATCCTCCTCCTCCTATTGTGACCCTCTGTCATGGGCTCCCTCCTCACCCAGGGCTGATTAACGAACTGAGGTCGACGGGTGGGTGTCAGGGATCAAGAGGCAGATATTTATTTGGGTTCCCACCTCGGTACGTGCCCTCCACCCTGGATCTCGCCAGCTGAGGGTTTCCCTCTGCGCAGTCACCAGAGGTGACGATGAGGTTATCTTCCCTCGGGGACGAATGTGAAAATGAGAAGAGGCTTAGAAACTAGATTTCACTGGCAGAAAAAATGTTTCTGTGATCTGGAGGAGGGCTGGCTGTGATGAGAGGGACATCGTCCTGCTCAAACCCAACGTGCTCCTGGGCTGAGAGGGACATGGTCCTTCTCAAACCCTACCTATTCTTGGGGTGAGAGGAACATGGTCCTGTTCAAACCCAACCTGCTCCTGGGGTGAGAGGGACATGGTCCTGCTCAAACCCAACGTGCTCCTGGGCTGAGAGGGCCATGGTCCTGCTCAAACCCAACGTGCTCCTGGGGTGAGAGGGATATCGTCCTGCTCAAACCCAACCTATTCTTGGGGTGAGAGGAACATGGTCCTGTTCAAACCCAACGTGCTCCTGGGGTGAGAGGGCCATGGTCCTGCTCAACCCCAACGTGCTCCTGGGGTGAGAGGGACATGGTCCTGCTCAAAGCCAACGTGCTCCTGGGGTGAGAGGGACATGGTCCTGCTCAAACCCAACCTATTCTTGGGGTGAGAGGAACATGGTCCTGCTCAAAGCCAACGTGTTCCTGGGGTGAGAGGGCCATGGTCCTGCTCAAACCCAACGTGCTCCTGGGGTGAGAGGGACATGGTCCTGCTCAAAATCCAATCTGCTCCTGGGGTGAGAGGGATATCGTCCTGCTCAAACCCAACGTGCTCCTGGGGTGAGAGGGACATGGTCCTGCTCAACCCCAACCTGCTCCTGGGGTGAGAGGGACATGGTCCTGCTCAACCCCAACCTGCTCCTGGGGTGAGAGGAACATGGTTCTGCTCAAACCCAACGTGCTCCTGGGGTGAGAGGGCCATGGTCCTGCTCAAACCCAACGTGCTCCTGGGGTGAGAGGGACATGGTCCTGCTCAAGGCACATTAAAGACTCATCTGAGTTTCCTTTTTCTAAAAGCCAGGCTTAAATAAACCCTTTATTAAACTAATAATGATTTTTACCCCAGCAGTGATTTCTACCCCCAAAATGACATGAGAGTAAAATAATCAGGTTGTGTTTTTTGTTGGGTTTTTTTTTATTATTTTTATTTTAGGGGATTCACAAGGCTACAGATGCTTTTTCCTTGCATTAATTGCAAATCATTTGGAGCATCCAGCGGGGGTTAAAAAAAACCCCAGCAGCCCCCGAGTCGGCGTTGAAGCCGAGAATAAATGAGCTGAGATTGAGCCCAAATCTACCCCTCGTAAAGGCTGCGCTGCTTAAATTGGAATTAGACGCTTAAGAGAAACCAGAAGTGAAAGCCAAAGGGGCTGGGAGCTCCCATGGATAATAGGTACCACTTTTAGCATTCCAGATGTGGCCGTTGGATACTCGGAACTCTTCGGATACCGTGTTGCTCAGCCTATAAAAAGGCAACGAGCTCCCGGAGAAAGATAAAATTTCTGTCCTATTTAGCGGGGATTATGATTGAGGAGGGCACGGACGTTGCGAACGAGAGGAAAATAAGCAACGGTTGATGCTCCGCAAGACAGGCATTAGTCAATAAATCCAAGTGCTTTTGTGGATTCCAGCACCCTTGGGGGAAAAAAAAAAGGCTCTTGGGATTGCTGCTGCTTCTTTTTTTCCTTTCTTTCCTTAATGTTCCCCTCTTAGGGATTTCTCGCCAGTTTATCGCAAGGGGGAAAAAAAAACCGCAGCTCTAAATGCTTCTTGTTGCTTTGAAAAACAAGAAGGGAATCAGATTTAAGGCTTTCGGGTCTCTCATCGTCTCCAATTCCTATATATTCTGGGTTTTTCGGGCCGCTTTGCTTTTTTGCCTCCCTCTATTTCTGCTCCCTGTCCCTGCCAAAGAGCGGCGGACTTTATACGATCTACACCAGGTACCAGAAATGAAGCCTGCGATATATATTTTGGGTTACGCGTACCAGAAAACAAATTCTCAGCAAGAAAAAGCAGATGAAAAGAGATCTCAGCCGACTGTCGTCTTTTTATAGCTGTATAAAAAAAAAAAACAACCTGTTATTTGCACACCTAGAAAATGAGTAGAGAGCGGCGTGGTGGTGGTGAGTGATGGACGTTCATAACTTGGGCTGAGGTGAGCATCCCAGAGGAAAAATCTTTTCCTATAAAGAACTCCCAGACAGTTATTTGCTTTACGCCGGTGGCTTCTCACGGGTCCGTCCTTCAGATAAGTCAAGGGATGCCAGGGCTGGGGAGGGAGTGGGGGGGATTGTTTTATTCTAGAAGGTGAAAGATTGAGTAAAGACAGCCTTGAAATAACCAATTTGTTTATATGGGAGCCATAGGATGAGGGGGAAGGGGGGCCAAAAGAGGGGAGATGGAGATGTGATCTGGGGAAGAACCTCTTTGGTGTGAGGGTGGTGAGAACGTGGCCCAGGTTGCCCAGAGAAGTTGTGGCTGCCCCATCCCTTGGGGGGTTCAAGGGCAGGTTGGACCGAGCTTTGAGAACCTGGTGTGGTTGGAGTTGGATGGTCTTTAAGGTCCCTTCCAACCCAAACCAGTCTATGATTCTATGAAGGAAGACCATTTCATAAATGGTAATACTAACCAGTATCATGCTGCCACATGTGGAGGAGTAACAGGTGGGTAGGACAAGAGGAAATGGCCTCAAGTTACTCCGGGGGAAGTTTAGGATGAATATTTGGGGAAAAAAATCTTACCTGAAAGGGTTGTCAAGCCTTGGAAGAGGCTGCCCAGGGAAGCAGTGAAGTCACCATCCCTGGAGGTATTTCAGAGCTGGGCAGATGTGGTGCTGAGGGGCGTGGGTTGTTGGTGGACTTGGCAGTGTTGGGTTGATGGTCGGACTCAATGATCTGAAAGCTCCCTTCTATGGACAATTCTATGATCCTACTACACAGCGCCAGAATTACTTGAGCAAGGGATTGCGTGTCCATCCACGGATGATCTCCAGATGTTTGAGGATGTCCAATGATGGAATTTGCAGGGGGACAGGGCAGGGTGCAGATGGCTGAAGCTTGTGGATGGCCTTGTCCTCAATGGCAGGTCCCCCTCGAGCTCCGAGTCACTTCCCGTGCCATTCTCTTGGTCATTTTTGTCACGTACTTTTTGTTTCTTTCCTCTGCTTAGAAGTTGTGTAGCTCCTTCTCATGTCAGATTTCCAGCTTAACAGCGACCAGATTTAACATTTTTGGGTGCGCCGGATCTTTGCGAAGATGTTGCATTTCTCAATAATAAGACTGAGATTGGGAAAGCTGTGAATTACTTTCTCCTCGCCAAAGAAAGAAACAGCGGTTGACTCAATTTTCATAAACCTTCCTTTCTCCCTGAATCCTTCCTACAAAAACATTCCCCGAGGCACCGTTTCCCCTCCTTTTATTATCCGAAGTAGTATTTAGTATTATTTATAATTACTTATTCTGTTACTTCTTTTGGTAGAGCCGCTTCGCTTTGTGTAGGCAGAGACAGAGCAGAAGAAGAAAGAGGGGCGAGACTGTTCCGAGCTCCCACTCACACGTTCCAGAGTAGAAGATAAATATTATTCTTTTCCTCTAACTCAGAGAATGGTAGTTCTACTGGGATGTGGAAATATATTGGTTTTTTGTTTTTTTTTTTAAGGCTTATTTAAGCTCATGGTTCAGCTTAAACTGACCATATGGACTTCTTCTAAATTAAAGAGGATGGGGGCAAGTTCCTTTGGACCAGGGACCCTTCACACGGCCTTGCCCACGTTGCCAGGTGGCTTTTGGCTAGAAAACTGGTGCGTGGCTCTGGGGTGCTGGTCCCAGGGAGGGACGGGAGATGGTGTGTGGTGTCACCTTCCATCCCACGTGGTTCTCCAGCACCTTCAGAGCCTGCTTTTACCTGCAGGGGACTTTCCCCTGATATATCAACCATAAAAGAGCCTGATGCCCAGGGATGGGGAGAAGAACAACCTCCTGAACCAGAGCATCAAGACCTTTTGTGTTGAAAACAGGAGATTTAACGTCCCTATTTTGGTATGCACAGCAGATCAGCTGCTCACATTTATTACCTTTCATAAGCAGTAATAATCACGATAATGGTAAGAATAAATTTTGGTTTTATGCCTTGATGTTGGTCTTTGCCATAACATTATGATGCCGTGTGGGGGATTTATAACGGACGTATGCAAAAATGCAAAATCAGCTGAATATTTTTCTAGTTAAAAAAAAAGTCGGGGTAGAAAGACCATCCTAAAACCAGCAGAGGCGCTTAGAACCTCTGGATAGACCCCACTGCAAGGGGTTATCTTGGAATATTTTTGGAGTTTCCACCTTTGCAGGTTTTTAAGAACAAGTTAGGTCTGCTAGGGCTATTATTAATCCATTCATGGGGTGTGGGACAGGATTAGTTGGGTTCATGAGATCATACCTGGTTTTGCATCCATTGATCTAGTGAACGTGGTTGGAAACGTTGGACTAGAAACTTTGGATTCTGGGAAGATGTGGTTAGAGATGCTTGATCTTGTCTTTAAATAATGGTATGGAAATGGGTGGCTTTGTTTTTTAGAGTTTAAAAACCAGGCAGCTGGGTTTCTACACCACCAGTCTTCAGTGAAGCTCAGGAGATGAGTTTCGGTGCTGGAGTCGCTCAGCTTTCTCCCAAGTAACTGAAGCTGTGGTGCAGGCAAGATCTTGGACAGCTGGGGAGGAATTCAGCCCCCTCGTCCAGGGGGAAAAGGGATGAAGTGAGAGTGTGGTGAGACCAGGAGATGGTCAGAAGCAGGATGTCTCTACTTGTTGTTGGACGTACCCCTATGAAATGTTGGGTGTTCCGGGGTGAGATGTTCCTTAGCTGTGCTGGAGCTGTGTTGCTGTGCGTGAAAGACCTGGAGAAGGTGAACAGGAGAAGGTTTTCCAGACACCTTCAACAGGAGAGAAGAGGGCAGCCCAAAATCAGCGGTCCTGTCATAAGTAGGAGAGAAGTCCTGGTAGCTTTGACAAATCTGGGAGTCATTCAGGTGAGCTCCTGGGTGGAATTGAAGTATTTGAGGAGCTCTCATGCCTTTATCAGTCAACGGTAGATGAGTGTGGGAGTGGAAAGAAGCCGTTTTTGAAGTTATCTTAGTCATCTAAGGTGTCTCTTAGACACCTAAGAACATCTGTGCTTCCTGAATATGAGGGTTGGCCATAGGTTGAGGTCCTTCTGCCCTCATTTCCAGGGAAATATCCGTGGCCTGAGGCTCAACAATGTAATATTAAGTCGTTAGGGGGCTTTGCTGGACTTTGCACCTTGTGAGGGCACAGATTTCTTCTTTTGAACCACCTCTAAAGAAGGAATCTGGGGAAAAATGTGGAGAAAAGCCTCAGTGAGGAAAGACCAGCACCTAAGCTGCTAGTCGGACCTGGATGTGACAAGGGGTTTGCCCCCAAACCTCCCAGTATCTCACTGGGATGCCTACCAGTCGAATGAATTCAAGAACATTTACCTGTTTATCACAAGCGTCCTAAAAAATAAGTATGTTAGAAAGCAGGAGGTGGTCAACGGGGAGATGGTTTCGTGGTGGACCTGGGCAGTGCTGAGTTAACGGTTGGACTCGATGATCTCAGAGGTCTTTTCCAGCCTAAGCACCTCTGGGATTCGATGATATATATTCCGTAGCTCGACGCCGGCGAGGCATTTAAGTCATTTAAGAGTTGTTGACCTTCTCTACGGCTCGTGTCCTCCTAAGCCTTCTTCATTTGGCCATCTGTGGGTGGGTGTTCCACCCCTGCGACTTGGCGAGCCGGAGAGCGCTGCCTTTTTCAACGCAACTCCTCTCTTTGTCATCATCTTCTCCCCTTTTTGCAGGTGCTCATCTTTCTAGTTGTATTTTTTTTTTTTCACCTAAACCATAACAGTTTCCTTTAGAAGCGTAGATGAAGTTTCCATCTGCGGAGCTCAGGAGTAATAAGGTCAGGAGATGCATCGGCTGCCGTCCCCGGCGCTGATGGCTTTTTTTTTTATTTGGAGCCACGGTCCCTTGTCACCTTCCCAGCAGAAAGCCATTTGCTGAGCTGCCATTCCAGGAGAAAAAAAGGGTAAGAAATGAGCTGAATTGGTTTAGTTTAAGAGGAAACGGCGAATTCATCTCGGGGCGTCTTTATCAGCGATATTAACTTCGGATCTTTGCTCCCTGAGGGGGAAGATTTAGGGATAAAACCCCCTAATAATGTAGATTTTCACGTGGTTCTGTTTAGGAAATTGTCAAATATTAGATTGGTTTGAATAAAAGATGCTGAGATTTGTGTGTCCCCCCCCCCACCCCGTGTTTGGGGGTGCTCTCCTGGGTGCAAAAAGCGATTTATTTATATTTTTTTTTTTTCGGTGTTGCAAAAGAAAGAAGAACTAAAAGAGGAAGGGCCAACTTTGGCTCTTGGCCACCTGGCCTAAAATCCATGGAATTCACCCTTTTCCAGCCTTGGTAGGGCGTTAAATAGAGTCGAAAGAGTTTAATAATGGATTTATGGCACGAGCTCACAAATGGATTTTGGAACCCGAGCCGGGTTTGGAGTTTAGGAGCCGATGGGCTCTTGTTACGCTCAAAGCAGGTAACTTCTGACACTGCCCAACACAGACTTCAGGGGAGGAAGAGGATGATGATGGGTTTTTTTTCTTCCCTTTTTATGTTTTTAATGCTAATTCAGGCCTGTTAGGGCTTTTTCTTTAGTATTTTTATTTATATCTGTGGGATTGGAGAGTAACGAGGAGGGGAAAATAAAATCAAAATTAAAATAATCACCAAAAAAAATAGCACCTGGTGGAAAAATTGCACCAGGAATGCAAATGTCTTATGACAGGGAAAACTACAACAAAAAAATAAAAAATAAAGCAAGTTTCTCATATTCCCCCCCTTCCTCTCCTCCATCTCTTCCTTCTCTCCCGTTCTTCCGCCGCCGCCATTTAGGAAGAGTTCCCTGCCCCTCGTTTGAACGTTAATTATTTAGCTGGAACGATTTGCTAATCGTTTACTATTTTGGGGAAGCGGAGGGAGAGGAATCCCCGCGACGCACGGCGAGTCTTCTCACCCACCCCTGGGCTCGGTGGCCTCGGTGAGCTGGAATTGTAATTGGTGTCTGGGGTTGGGATGACAGTGTCAGCTTCTCATTTCAGGGTTTGGAGCCTTGCCTTGGATAGCCAGATTTGTAATTATAATGTGCTTTGCCTCCTATTGATATTCCGCAGCCTTTTCCCATCGCCGTTCCCCGAGAGCGGAAGGTTGGGTTGGGGAGGGGCGGTTCGAAAGCCGCGAGACACCGTTAATTTGTTCAGAAAACACCCCCTATTTTCAGAGGAATAACCAGCAAAAGTTACCCGTTAAGGTCCCGGAGCACGTCGTCTGAAATGGGTCCTGTCAAAATTGAAGTGACAAAATCAAATGAGAAAATTAAATCAATATTTTCCTGCTTCCCAACCACCCAGCAGGAAAAAAAAAAATGGAATTTTCTTTGCCTGGATGGCTGGAACGGTGTTATCCTCATCAGGACTCTCAGGATTTCTCTTCTAATGATCTCTTAAAACTAATTATTTAATGGTCCCATTGTTCTCAAGCGTGTCTACTTTCAGCCGTAGATGCAGGACCCCAACTAGAAGTCAAGAAGTTGGTACCCCTGGAGTGAAGATCAGGATCAGTTTCTCTATCTACTGTAATTCCTAATGTAATTAGAGTCAGAAATTAATTTGGAAGAGGTCGGAGGTTTGGTGAGGTAGCAAAAGTCCCGTTGACCTCGTCAAGCCATGACTGCAGAGCTGATGGAGTTGTCTTCTGGCCAGGACCACCGCAGGGCAGTTGAGGTGTCCACTTCCCAAGTCAACACTTAATTTTCACGTTTGGGAGATAATATCCCTTCAGCCTGTCCAATATTTTTTTCTTCTTTGAGTTTCCTCACGTTGTGTGAGTACTCTTGCACCCTTGTTTTCTAGTTTGGCGAGGAGGTAAATATTTTATACTACTTTATACATGGGACAGCATCAATTTGAGGATCAGAGTCAACATGTCTCCTCCTGGGCCCAGTCCTCTTCAATATTTTGGTCGATGACCTGGATGAAGGGATGGAATGTCCCCTCAGCAAGTTTGATGACACAAAACTAGGAGGGGTGGTTGACACCCCAGAAGGCTGGGCCACCATCCAGAGAGACCTGGCAAGGCTGGAGAGTTTGACAGAGAGGAACCTGTTGAAGTTCAACAAGGGCAAGTGTAGGGTGCTGCACCTGAGGAGGAATTACCCCCTGGACCAGGACAGGTTGGGGGTGACCTGCTGGGGAGCAGCTCTGAGGAGAAAGATCTGGGAGTTCTTGTGGACAACAGGATGCTCATGATGCAGCAATGTGCCCTTGTGGCCAAGAAGGCCAAGGGCATCCTGGGGGGCATCAGGAAGAGTGTGACCAGCAGGTGGAGGGAGGTCATCCTCCTCTGCTCTGCCTTGGGGAGGTTCGGAGCGGTTCGGAGATACTAACAATTCCATTAGGGAAGCAGTTGGCGGGATTTTCCCTCCCAAAACTTAGTGTTTCTCCTTCGGGTAGAAAGAACCAGCTGTTCCCAGTTGTCATCACTTAAAACCAGCGATGTAGCAGTTTTCAGTTGAATAAAGCCAAATTTGGTTCAATCCAGTGGCGTGGAAGAGCGGAGGAGAATCTGGAAGCATCTGGCACAGCTGTTAACCCTGGGAAGAAAGCAGAATCGGGTAAAAAGCCTAAGAATGGGTGTCTTTTTTTGTAATTACGGCAAGAAATGGGACAATTAATGATGTTGGGTAGGACACGGAGAGCCTGACCCTGCGTCGCCGGTGATGGGAGACTCGGTTTTCTCTTCGCGGCAAACAATCACTGCGGGCCAAAACAGCGTCCGTCACAGCGAGGGAAAGGCAGGTGGCACCTGCTGAATTTAATGGCTTAATTAAGACCACGTTTAATTGTTATAGATTCCCTTCGGCGGCCCTGGTTTTGCTGTGTTGGGGACATCTCTCAGCAACGGTGGGAAAGCCCCTTCTTTTTCTTCCCAAGACCTGGAGCGGAGGGTTTGCTGCAGTGGGACTATCAAACCCCATCGTTTTTCAAGCCGGATCAGGAAATAAGAATAAAAACCATCTAATTTTTATTTTACTTGACCAGCTAAAAGTCAGTATCTCAAATCGTAAATTAAACTGAATCCTCCTTAAAACGGGCGTTGAAAAAAACCAAATTGCGGTCTAAGAAATGGCAACGATTTACTCGCCGTTGGCCGGGATTTGGGATGAAGTCCCATCTATCTCCCACTTGGAGAGATCACCGGAAAGCCGTGGGAATTATCAGAGGGTCCTAAAGAGGAGAAAACCCAAAACAACTGGGAAAACTAGAATTTAGGTACTGAAAGAGAGGACTGAGGAGACACGGCATCCCGGTTCCCCATCAGTGGGAAAGTGACGAATGTCCTTTGCTGTCCCAACCCCACTACAAGAAGAAGGGCTTGGGGGACAGGGTACCACAAAGCCCCAGCCTTTGATGTGTTGGTGATCCTTCAGGACACTGTCGGAGAGGTTACGGCATCTCCATCCCTAAATGTCATTGAGAGCAGCTTTTTTGACCAACATCTACCCGGAGTCCATTGAGATAATTTTCTTCTGGAGGGCGGATGGATGGACTTAAGTGTCCAAGCTTTGGAGTCTTCAGCACAAGAAGGAGATGGACCTGTTGGAATGAGTCCAGAGAAGGCCATGGAGATTCTGCGAGGGCTGGAGCCCCTCTGCTGGGAGGACAGGCTGAGAGAGTTCTTGGGGTTCCACCTAGGGAAGAGAAGGCTCCAAGAAGACCTTAGAGCCCCTAAAGGGGCTCCAGGAAAGCTGGGGAGGGACTCTTGATGAGGGAGGGGAGCCATAGGAGGAGGGGGAAGGGTTTGACACTGAAAGAGGGGAGATGGAGCTGAGATGTGGGGAAGAACTTCTTTGGTTTGAGGGTGGTGAGAGCCTGGCCCAGGTTGCCCCCAGAAGCTGTGGCTGCCCCATCCCTGGAGGGGTTGAAGGCCAGGTTGGAGGGGGCTTGGAGCAATCTGGTCTGGTGGGAGGTGTCCTGCCCAGGACAGGGGGTTGGAACTGGGTAATCTTTAAATTCCCTTCCAACCCAAACCGTTTTGTGAAGTAAAATTCACCAAAAAAGTGTGAGGAGAAACCAAAAATGATAACGGGACAAAGAAGGCACCATTCTCCAGGTCTGTCTTTAATCTGGACCCTTTCTTAAAAATCAGTGCCAACATATAGGCCATCTATGGGGAGGAATTATTCTCATTTCTGGTTTGAATTAGTCTGATCTGAGGTTGAACAAAAATTAAAACAACTTTTCAGGACTTTAGGTCGTAGGTTGCTTATCGTATTGGGATCCGGCTTCTTACATTTCAGTGCTGTTTGTGCTGGGATTTGAAATCTATCGATAAACTAGAAAAACGCAGTTTTGCCCTCTAAAGGGGGTTCAGTTTAGTCACTTGGTCTGCTCTCCGTTCCTAATTAGTGCAGGATGGAAAGGGTCGAGAGGAGCAAACGACGCCGTTGAGCATCCTTGTGGGTTGTGTTGTCTAACAGTGGGGTGCCTTCTTCCCACCGGAAGACTTGCTGATGGTTTATTTTGTGTTTGTGTTTTGTTTTTTTTTTTCTAAACCCTTTTCTTCTCCGGAAACTTTGCGAGTCATTGAGGTGGTGCCGGGTGGGATGAAAACATTTGTCACCGAAACCAACCCCTTTTTTCCAGAAATGATGTCAAGCGTGGTCCGGATCACTCTCCGAGGCGTTCACGGAGCATTGGACTGCTGTGATTTTGGTTCTTGGGCACAGGGATAAGTCTGGAATTCCCAGCCAGGGTAATTCCTGCCATTCCTGCCCCCTCCCTGCTCTTAATAATATCTGCGACCCCCCCGGGTGGCCTGAGATGGCTTTTCTCCTCCTTCACCAAAGACCTCCCTGTCTTTGGAAAAAATGTTCCTTATTTGTTACTTTGTTCCCCCCCTTATTTGCCCAACCAGCCAGAAGAGCTCGATTTGCTAAATAGGTGCTCGGTGTCCCCGGTGGCTTTTCAGGGATCCCTCTTGCGTGCCACCACCACCACCACCACCATCTCGTCGTTCTCCGGCTCGAAACCTCTTGAGCCCTTCCCAGGTTGAATAACATCTCCGCTTCTCCATCCGGGCTCCCATTTAAAAAAAAAAAAATTTAAAAAAAAAAAAAAAATTTAGCATTCAGGGCTTTCCCTCCTGACCCTTCTCTAATTATTACCACCTCTTTAATTTCTCCTTTCAGCCGTGGCCAAGGCTGGTACAGCTGCCGTGGCACATGGATATCCATCATCGTTGCCAGCCCGGGCTGATTGGCATTCATGCTTGAGTGTCTTTTTTTTTTATTATTATTATTTTCTCCACGGATGCTGGGAGCAGCCCGAGTAACTGGGAAACTAAAGAGCTTCATCTATTAGGCGTGACAGATTTGTATTCAGCGGTAAACGCCTGACCTTGCTCCGACTCCCCTCATCCATTCCCATCCTTCCCCTCCCGGCTCAAAGGTTCTGCTTAACTCCCGCTTCCTGTCTGTCGCCTTGGCAACGGGGCCGAAACGATGCAGCCGGAGAGAATAACTAAATAGGGAGGAAAAAAAAAAAAAAAGAGGGCTGGCTGGAGGAAGAAAAAAAAAAAAAAATGCGTCGGGAAGAAAGGCGGCCGGGCGACTGGAGAGGAGCTTTCAGGAGGACAGGTCGAGGGAGGTCGTTCTCCCCCTCTTCTCTGCCCTGGGGAGGTCCCAGCTGGAGCACTGGGACCAGTTCTGGGCTCCTCAGTTCAAGGAGGACAGGGAAGTGCTGGAGAGGGGACAGCAGAGGGCTACAAAGGTGATGAGGGGTGTAGAACATCTCTCTTACAAGGAAAG
>JAOQGH010000019.1:1458443-1471200 GCA_025769975.1 Gallinago jamesoni | reverse complement strand
TTCTGATACTGGTGGCCCCAGAGTGGGACATTTGGCTCCTTCAGCCTGCCTCAGTGTGTACTTTTCTTCCTAATATAGCGTGTGCACCAGGAGAAATCTAGTGAGTTTATTCAGATTTTTGCTATCTTAGACCTGGGGCTCTGCTCAGAGGTATCTCAGGAGTTATAGATAAACCTTTCACGAGCTCCTGAAGGTACACGCGCCACGAGATGCTGAGATTTCTCCTTACCTCGGAGGTCACCACCGGGTCATCTGCTGATTGTGTGAACCTTTTACTGTTAAAAAATGACATCTCCACAAATTACTGGGTTTATTTTTTTAAAAGTGCAGAAGGTCAAAGTATCTGCAGATCTTTCTCTTTTAAAAGCGCTCTCCTGGAGATACCTCGGCGCGCAACGAACATCTCGCCCAGGGCATCTGGAAGTTTTCCAGCTCCTGGAGGATTCTTGATTTTTTTTGCTTACTCTGATGAAGGTTCACAGGCTTTATTAAACCAGGAATTTCTGGGGAGAGGAGAAGAACCACACACGACTCTGTCATCCTGGGTCGGCATCGCCTTTCCTCTACATTAAACATGTCTTTGTCTATTACGGGTGATGTGGGCTTACCGTCTGGGTGTCCATCTGTCCTTCCTCCCTCTCCTTTTGAGTTATTTTTTAAAATGTTCGTAGGGTGAAGAGCAAAGATTTTGAGAACTGGAAGGTGGGCAGAAAAAGACCACCAGAGTAAGTCCATGAGGTGTCTATAAATCCTTCAAGGGTAGGTGTCAGGAGGATGGGGCCAGGTTTTTTCAGTGGTGCCCAAGGACAGAACAAGAGGAGATGGGCACAAACATGAATTTAAGAAGTCCCACCTAAACAGGAGGAGGAACTTCATCATTTTGAGGGTGGCAGAGCTGCCCAGAGAGGTGGTGGAGTTCTCCTTCTCTGGAGACATTCCAACCCCACCTGGACATGTTCCTGTGGGACCTGCTGTGGGTGGCGCTGCTTTGTCAGGGGGTTGGACTAGATGATCTCCATCGGTTCCTTCCAACTCCATAACATTCTGTGATTCTGTGGAAAATGTCTTTATTACACAGTTGATTGAAGACCTTTGAAGGTCTTACTGGTGCTAAATGTTGGACTTCTTCGGCTGTACTTGCCGTGAATAGAACTTGAGGTGAAAGAGAAATTCAGAGATGGGTCTCGACTGACATCTCTTGGGTGTGAGCAAGCATTTTAAGCACACACTGTGGCTCCCTGAGAAGTTCACCCAACATCAGAGGGCCCAAATCTCAGTTGTTGTGATCCCCTGGTGTTTTGGGACGCTTTGAGGAACAGAGACGAGGTGGTGTGGTGTTGAGTCAAATATAATCCCAATATTAAAAATGAGAATATATTCCAGAATCAAAATTCAGAAGGTTTCACTGAGAACACGCTGAGACATACCATAATGTTCCTTCAAAAAATGGTTGTTTATCAGAGTGAGAACATCTCCGTTGGTGGTGCTTTCCAAATTTTCCCTGTTTCATTTTTTTTCTTGGGCCAAAAACTTGAATATTCAGCTTTATTACATTCAGGAACGGTTTGAAACCCTTCGGGGCTCAGTTTTAAACTTTAAATTTTGCATAAAAGAAAGATAAAGCGTTGGCAGCAGGAGAGCTGGTGGTCACCGGGAGGAAGAAGGGGTCGTGAACGATGGGAAAGAGTTGTCCTTCCAGTCGCTCTCCCCATCGTTACTGGGAACTCGGCTGCTGTAAAAAAATAAAAAACCTTGATTTTTATTTGGGTTTTTTCGGTGTCGTTCGGGGAGGATTGGGGGGGGATCGGGGCCGGCTGATGGGATTAACTGACCGGCGTTTCCTCCGGGAACGTTTGCGGGTGATTGAATTTCTTGCAATCAACAGCCCATGGCCCCTCGTCGCCGACACCCCCCCACCTCTCCCCACTTTGTTTTTCTGGGTGACTAATTGGTGATGACAGATGTCACCTGCGCGGCGGCACCGAAGGGGAGAGAAATAGGTTTTCTCTGAACGCCAGAGCTCATCGGCGGTGGGTTTGCTCGTTGTCTTTTTTATTTATTTATTTTACACTTAATTAATAACATCACTTCATTAATAGAAGCAGCCAGCAAGGCCATATTTACCATTGATTTTTTTATATATATATATTTTTTTTTTTTTTTTCTCCTTGCAAAGGAGCAATTTTCTCTGCTGTAAGGGGAAAGAAATGGAATTAGACTATGCAGACACATGTGCCCGTCTCTCGCGTGCGCGCACGTACCAGCATGTCTTCTGCCAGTCTCCCCTTGGAGATCTCCTGCCCAAACCGTGTCCAAAAACCAGCTCAGGTAGGAAAAAAAGAAATAGCTCAGATTCACCGCGGTTAAAGAGATGATATGAAAGTAGTTTGTATCATTTCTAGGTGTCTTGGAAAAAAAATAAGGGTTTCATCCAGTTCTGGGGTCACCAACATCAGAAGGACGTGGACTTGTTGGAATGAGTCTAGAGGACGCCATGGAGATGTTCCGAGGGCTGGAGCCCCTCTGCTGTGAGGACAGGCTGAGAGAGTTGGGGGGTTCAACCTGGAGAAGAGAAGGCTCCAGGGAGACCTTGGAGCTCCTTCCAGTCCCTCAAGGGGCTCCAGGAGAGATGGGGAGGGACTCTGGATGAGGGAGGGGGGCAAGAGGATGACCCTGAAAGAGGGGAGATGGAGATGAGATGTGGGGAAGAACTTCTTTGGTGTGAGGGTGGTGAGAACATGGCCCAGGTTTTCCAGAGAAGCTGTGGCTGCCCCATCCCTGGAGGGGTTGAAGGCCGGGTTGGAGGTGGCTTGGAGCAACCTGGTGTGGTGGGAGGTGTCCCTGCCCACGGCAAGGCGGTGAAACTAGATGGTCAAAATCCAGTCCCGGAGTCTCCCAGTCTCCAGGATATTTTGTGTTTTGGGTAGGTATGTGCTGGTTTGGAAGATCCGTTGGCCTAATCCTGCAGGGGGCTGAGTCAGGAGTGAATTTCTGGAAGGGTAACACCCGGCGTTGTTGACTTGCGTGAACTTCAGTGATTTATAGCGAGGTTCTGAACGTCGTAAAAAGAGGCATCATAAAAATTAGTCCTGCATGACTCGTTTCGAAGAATGTCATTACGGCACCGAGAACTAACGAATTACGGGGCGTGAAAGCCAGAAGGGAAGGAAGTACGTATGGTCAGGAGGAGAGATCTTTTATTTGGTGAATTAGTAGCGCTTCATCTGGGCTGAAAAGCTCCAAACAATATGTTGATGGATCCTGACAACCCCGTCGGAAAACCGGTCGGGAAAACCCAACGTGTGGGAACGCATCCAATGTAGACACCTACGAGCTGTGCCACCGCCTTCTCCGGCGGCGTCGGGAGGAGGGATTGGAGCACCCAACGCCTGGAGACACCCGTTGGGAACGTCACGCTCTCAAACGGGATAAAAATGGGAAATCGTTTGAAACGGGCGCCTGGAAAAATAATCAAGAGTTTCTTTTGTGGAAAAGAGCATTTTGTTTGATTTTGGGGACGGGGAATTGCAACCTGTTTCATATCACCCTTCTGATAGAACGTCTGCTTCTCTCCCAGCTGTTGGAAACAAGACCAAAATTTAATTATTTAACGACGGGTCCAAAACACCGCGATCCATTTGGTTCTCGTGTCTCCATTTCATCTATTGAATCGCTTAATTGCGGGACGACGAGAGCTCCTGGGTCCTTGTCCCAGGGTTTTCCAGGGAATGTCTTCTCGCTGCAGGTTAGCGTTGGGTTTGAGAAGTGGGATGGAGGATGGGTGTTGAAATCTGTCGTTTTGTCCTGAAATTTCAGATTTTGCTTGAGTTCCCCTCCCAAGGAATGGTCTTGGTGGCTTTGCATCAGCGGTGCCTCCAGATAGATGGGCTCCAGGATCCATCCCTACATCAAAGGCTGTTCCTCATACTGAAACCAGGTTCTTTAGTGACACAAGCCCTCTGTCCTTGGCTGTTTTCCTCCATCTGGAGGAAAAACGCTCCCAGTAACTCCCAGTTACTGCCACCACCTCCTCCATGGGTGTATGTGGACGTTGGAAGTCATGGGTTGCTCTGATATTTTCAGCTTCATCACAGATGTCCCCTCCGGGGTTGAATTAGCGCCCCGTGAAACTACAGCTCCTCTCATCTGCTGATCTGTTAAATTAGAAACAATTAACGACGCGTTAAAAATTTCATTATAATTGCAAATTCCTATTTGCGCGATGGCCAACTTTGGCCAAATTAGGCAACTCGCGCTCTATTCCCCCAAATTTCTCTTTCATTTGGAGTTGTTCTGTTTCTTTCCGTAATGTACGTGAATATTGATATTTATTTTTAAAGAACATTAAGAAAATTTTCTGATTTTCGAGGATGGATGTCTATTACAGGTCTTTTTTACGGATATTTTAGGGGAAGAATAGTGGAAATCCTCCCTATTTCAGGTGGTGGGTCTTGTGAATGACAGAGATTCCTCCACCCAGGGTTTTTTCTCACTTCTACCTTTCCCACTTTCCTCTACAGAAGATGTAAGACGGGTCAAAAAGGTACTAGAAGAAAAAATAATTAAAAAAAAAAAGTCTAAATTCTCCAAATGCAGGAGCGTTCGGCTGTAATTGAGCCAAAAAAAGGCTGGATTGACCGGGCTGGGGCCGTACTAAGCACCACCAGACAATAAGGATGGATTTGATGTTATTCCTGGAATTAAAATGCCCTATAAATTGCTTTTCCTTTTAGGGCTGAGGATTTGGAGATGAGAATCATGTTCTTATGTCATACTTGAAATTCATGCTCTCCGATAACCGATTTCAAGTCGCTAAAGCCAAGGAAAATATTGCAAGGGGGGAGGGAGGGAGAGATAGGAATTAATCCACGAGGTTTATATTTTAACTTGAATAAAACATCTTGGGTTTTTTTGGTTTGGTTTTTTTTTTGTGAAATGAGATGCTTAACTTAAAGCCTGAACCTTCCTTTTTCTGTTTGAACGCATTTAGTGAAATTTTTCAAAACCGAAAGAGAGAAAAATTCATCTCTACATATTACCCCCCCAAAAAAAAAAAAAGGAAATCAAATCAAGGAATTGAAATAATTGTTAGAAGGGATAAAAAAATATTTTAAGGTAGCATCTTGGCTGAAAACCTTCGTTTGATGTCTTAAAATGTTATTTTGGCCTCGGAGGGTGTGGGATATTTAGGGAAGGTGCGATTCAGAGGAGGTTGAAAATTCAAAGTGTGATAGTTTTCTCCTTTTTTGCTGAAATAGTATCGAGTTTCCAATCTTATCAGCGAGCTCTAATTAGAATTTTAAAATCACAGGTAGCCTATAGTAGATATTCTTATTTTAACAGGCTTTAAGTGTAAAACAGTGGGAATTGCTTGAATGCTCTTCCTTCAAGTGAGGTTATAATATATAAAAAAAAAAAAATACTAAATTGATAGTGTCGTGAAGATTAACCACTTTCTCTGAGATACAGGCAGCTCCTACATATAGTCCAATCTCCTTTTGTATTAATTTATCCCCCTGAAAAATGAGTCTATTTTTTCATTTAGGCATGTGGCAGGTGGTACGTGCAGAAGAGGTTGAAACGTTCAACATGAATTCGATGCAGGTATAAAACGTGGAAATTTTCCTTGCTTTAAATGCAGAAAAGTTAAATTCATCTTGATCCTTTCGGGACTCGGTCCTCAACGCTGAATTCCAGGAGAGCTTTTAGATCTAAAAGCAACGTTTTCTGTATGCACGGTGACTTCTCAACTTATTTTTCATCTTAAATGTATAACTTCTTTCCTTAAAGGTTCTGCAGTTATTTTTTTTCTGAGTTCTATCAACTGGTAAATATGTAAAAAATAAGAAAAAAAAGAAAATTAATTATTTTTTGGACGGAGGTGCCAAAGCTGTGCTGAGATCAGTGTGTGTGGACATATATATGTGTGTGTATATATATATATGTAAGTTTATATATATCTATAGTCCTTCTGAGCAGTCAAGTAAGAACTTGAGATGCTTTATAACTTGAATTTTAGAGGATGTGCACCCTTGTCTTTTACCAGGAGAGGCTCCTAAATAAACCCATGCCATCTTTAGCCACCTCTGCAATGAGAATATTCTATTTTCTCGATACCAAATCCCTTACGGGATGTAATTCCAAGGGTTGGGTGGTTGTTTTTTTTTCCATTCATTCATTATCTCTTCTTGTACATCGCACCGAAGCTTTTCCTGGTCTCTAAAAATACCCTTTAAAGGGTAGAAAGATGGAGCTAATAGGTTCTCCTCCCTACTTGCCTGCAGAAATGAAGAGAGATGTTAAAAAAGAATTAAAAAAAACCACCCCACAACCAAACCAACCCATGAAAAATATTTAAAAAAAAAAACATTTTTGAGCTAGGTCTCATATTCCTATTATTATTAATTACGCACAGCCCATGATTGCTGTGTATGGTGAACTGGGATGTCAGTCATGATGTTTTGCCTTTAATTGGTTTAAAACCCCCCAAAATAGTTGACCTTGTCCTTGGTTTAGAAGTGGTCTTTCCATTACAAACACAGGCTGGGAGCAAGTAGGTCTGAACACCTCCATCAAGCCTACGTCCTCTATTTTTTGAAGAAAATTAGCTTTAGGAGTTGGAGGACGGCAAATTTAACGACGGGGTCACAAAAACTGATTCTGGATTTAAAACTTAAGGGGAGAGAGGGTTGGGTTCTGAGGTCGACGGGATCCAACAAGGACCACACCGGTTCCCATCGGCGCGGGAACGGGTTAATCTCGAGCGCGTCAGGCTAAAATCGGCGCCCGTCAGAGCCCCGGGGTTCAAGCGGCGGTGGATTGATCCCGGGTAGTCGTCTGGAAGGTTGAAGGATTTCAGCCATGGCTTTTGCTGGGATAATTTCAGGTTATATGTCTCTCTGTATTGTCCTGTTGTACCCTATACGGTTGCTATTCGCCGCCGGCAACGATGAGCTCTACAGAGTTTACTGGAAAGCAGAGAAAAAAACCACCACTCTTGGTGGACTACAGCTCCAGTCCCAATCTTGCTGGTTTTCACCTCCGTTTTTCACGATTATTTTTCAGAAGTTGAATCCTAAGGGGTCAACCGCGGTGTGTCCACGGGGATGAGGTCACCAAGAGCATGGTTTCACCCCTAGGTTTTAGATGTTTTAAAGGCACTGCCACTGTTGGGTGGTTGGAGTAGATCTTTGGGTTCCGTCGTCTGTATTGGGTGGATCTGGGGAAGAAATTCTTGGCTGTGAGGGTGGTGAGAGCCTGGCCCAGGTTGCCCAGGCGTGTTGTGGCTGCCCCATCCTTTGGAGGGGTTCAAGGGAAGGCTGGACAGGACTTGGGTGGTCTAGTGGAAGGTGTGTTGGAACTAGATGGGCCTTTGAGCAACCTGCTCTAGTGGGAGATGTCCCTGCCCAGGGGAGGGGGGTTGGATCTTGATGATCTTCAAGGTCCCTTCCAACTGGAACCATTCTATGATTCTATATTCTCATCCTCTGGGGGGGGGGGGACCTTAGACACCCATATATATGTAGTC
This sequence comes from Gallinago jamesoni, assembly GCA_025769975.1. Taxonomy (NCBI): domain Eukaryota; kingdom Metazoa; phylum Chordata; class Aves; order Charadriiformes; family Scolopacidae; genus Gallinago; species Gallinago jamesoni. Next base: position 1,463,672 of record JAOQGH010000019.1, on the reverse strand, counting down.
ACCCAAATGTATGAGTCTTCACCTGGGGTTCATCATCACACCAGTTTCTGAACACCCAAGGGGTTTTGATGGCAGAGACGTGGCGGGTTGCTCTTCACCACCAGGAGGATGGATATTTGGTGGAGGAACCAGATGGTTTTGTGGTGGAACTGGGAGTCTCTACAGACCCTCAAGTGCCAAAATAGTTAATAACAGGGAAGGTTCTGAATTGTTGTGGTAGATTTAAGTACCAGAACTCAACCAGAAAAGCCCTGTTGGTTTTTCTGGGTGGTTTTTTTTCCTCCAACGCTGAGTACTTCTCTGGAGATGTTCACCTACCTTCAGCCGCAGAAGAAGACAACGCGCTTTATGACACAAGAGTCAACATATAGACTAGACCAGGAGCCCAGATGTCCTCTTTCTGCCCGTGAAGCAAAACGGTCACGTCGTCGTCCCATAAATGTACACAGAATTAAGACTTGAGCCCGTTTTGCACGTTATTGAGCTCGGTGGCCCGTGACTAAGGACGCTGAGCGTGCAAATAACGGAGCACGACTCGGCAACCGAAAGCGCCGAGACTGGGGCTTCGATATTTTCTTTCAACCCATCGTTCCTCTGGAAACGCCGCTGGGAAATTCCTCGGTTCCCTCTGGCTTGGGATTGATGGCAGTTAGCGAGAGGTGATACTATTTGTGATTAATAATAATAATATTAATGGCTTTTAGTAGTAATTTAAGGCTAATATAGGAAGACGTTAAGCCAGCGTTCGGTCAACGTCGTGCTTTGTACGTAAAGCTGTTCTTCATAGGCTCTTTAGATAATACAATGCGCTTAACGAGCTCCCGGTAAATTAACGCCACTAATACAGTCTACAGGATGCGCGCGGGGACTGACCAAAAAGATTTGCAGTAATTAAAAACGTCGTTTTTTTCCCCCTGAGAAGGTTAAGTAACTTTAGTTGCTCCATCAGGTGCACGTGCTGAATCAGGAGGAAGCTCATCACTTAAATTATTGTTAAAAAATACCTTTAATTTTTTTATTATTTATGTTGCTGGGCCAGCTTTCACACGGACTCGGTGGGTGACAACCAAACCCTTGAGGTTTGCGAAGAGGTGCTCTTCTAAAATAAATTTTACTGCTCGAAACTGCGCTTTAACCATTTTTGGATTTTCCACGTGGACCAAACACTTCTCCGTGGTGTCAGTATTCGGTCTCGCTGTCTTTCCCGTTTTCGTTGTGTCCCACTTGGATGCAGTGATCTACCAAGGCGTGTGCTGGAGCGTCCTCCTTGGTTTCTGCTCTTCCCAGACTGCTGGGTTTGTGCCAATTATTGCCTGTTTATGAGGTTAAATACTTGAAGTTTGGGGCAGAAGAGGCAAAACTTGGGGAAATAAGAGTGAAGGAAGGAACGTATCGCACTGAGACAAGACCTGATTCCTCATTATCCCGAGGAAGTTGTCTACTGGAGCTTTGAGTGTTGGTCTTCATTTTAGAGGATGGTTCAGGATGGTGTATTTTAAGTTGTGATTTTATTGTTAGTTTTTTTTTTTTTTCTCTCTCTCTCTTTCATCCCTTTTTGCTTTATTCACGCTTCTTCCGTGCCACCTTGGCCCTTTGTTCCGTAACACCTCAGCCGTGGCCACCACGGCACCTCCCGTCCACCCTTCCACCCCCGTGCCACCGGCCTGTCTGACTGACTCCTCTCCTTCCCCTCCAGCTGTCCCAAGTTCCAGTGTCCTCCCCTCTGCCCCCCGAGATGTGGTCCCTGTTTTGGTCTCCAGCCGATTTGTCCGTCTCAGCTGGCGCCCACCCGCGGAACCCAGAGGCAGCGTCCAGACGTACACGGTCTTCTTCTCCAGGGATGGCGTCAACAGGTAGGTGTCAACAGACCACGGGGCTTCTCTGGATGGGGAATGGTCCTAAGAGGGCCTGAGATCTTTACAGGTGTCTTGCAGATGGTTCTCGACCTTGCGTTCTTCTCCCCATCGTAAGTGTGAAGCTAAAATGCCTTTTGTTGGGTGTTATTTTTGTCGACATCGCATCAACGTTTCCATAACAGCGCTCGTCGTCTCGGTGGTGAAGGACCATTTGTGTTGATAGGGATGTCTACGGATCTTATCTCCTCCAGCTATTACTCAGCCATCTAAAATAAAGTATTGTTAGCTCCGTATTTTCCTTTTTATCTTCTTCTGAAGACACAAGCTCGAGTGTTCTTCACATCTCTGGTGGAGGTGAATATGTTGAGCCTTAATCAACTGGAGAGAAGGAAGGCTTTTGGAGCAGCACGAATGGTGTGAGACCTTCAAAACAGCCAGGGAAGGGGGGGGTTGTGGAGATCTTACGTGATTGGAAATGGAATGGCCTGGCCTGGGCTTTGCCGGCCACGTGGATTAGAGCCGCGTGGCAGATAGATCGTTTGTGATAATGGCACTATAGATTGATGGATGTTTGCACGATTTCTCATCACGTACGGTCATTTCACACTCCAGAAGGTACTGCCTGTTTACTTGGGGATTGTTTTGTCTTCCTAACTTCATAAATGGTTTTATGCCTGAGAAAAACGTGGGTTTTTTTTCTCTTCTTTGTCATGAAAAACTCCCTTGAAGTGGCCTGGCCTGTTTTTCACTGCATTCTGCTGGTGGCAGCTCAGCTTCTGAGGGGACTTGAGTAGGAACCTGTAGCCAGTTGAGAAATGAGCAGACGTGTGTCAAGTTCATGAGGGCTAAAGAAGGTGGAACCCCATAATTACCACGAGGGGAGATTGAGATGAGATGAGATCTCAGGATAAATTCTTTGCTGTTAGGGTGGTGAGCTTCTGGCCCAGGTTGCCCCATCCCTGGAGGGCTTCAAGGCCAGGTTGGAGGGGGCTTGAAGCAACCTGGTGTGGTGGGAGGTGTCCCTGCCCAGGGCAGGGGGTTGGAACTTGATCATCTTTAAGGTCCCTTCCAATCCAAACCATTCTGTGACTCTATGAAATTGAGCTCCCTTTCGCCGCAGCGTGGGCTTACCCTTCTTTTGAAAAGGCTTGGTCTTTCAGGCAACATTTCCTGCCCCTGCCTGGACATTCACAAGCTTCTCATCTTCATCTCCAACAGTGTCCAGCTTTCTTTTATAGCCATAGAGCCGTTTCTTCACCGAAAGAGTTGTCAAGCCTTGGCAGAGGCTGCCCAGGGAAGTGGTGAAGTCTCCATCCCTGGAGGGATTTAAAAGCCGTGGTGCTGAGGGACGTGGGTTAGTGGTGGTTTGGTTGATGGTTGGACTCGACGATCTGAAAGGTCCCTTCCAACCTAGACCATTCTGTGATGGGAGCGGGGTGAGGAAGACGGGACAGTGGTCCAGAGTTTGGATCATCATCCTGTGTCAGATCATCTCCAGTTGTGACTGGGGGGGTATGAAATGAGAACAACACCTCGCTGGAGCATCAGGAACATCAGGAGACACATTGAGGGTTCCAAGGCACTCAGGAAAGCTATTAATTGACCGTAGTGAGGTAGCTGGTATGAATAGAGTGATGAATGGGTTTGGTGGGAGGCAAGGATGCTCAGCAGCTCCCTTCTCGCTCCCAGTTTGGGTACCGAGTTGGGTTTCACGTGGATGAATTAGATGGTTTTGCCCATCTGGGTCCTGACATCGTTCTCATCTCCTTCTGTTTATAGATGCAACTGGGGAGGAGTCACGTTCTAACTCAGCCTTTTCATTTTCAGGAGAAAATACTCATATTTTTATTATGAGGCTTTTAAATAGTGGAGTTTCTGAGATTATAATTCCCTTCCACTTGAAAATAATTTTTCTTCCAGAATTTCCGAGATGCTTCTCAAAGTCCTGGGTCAGAGTCTCCTGCAGAAAACCATGGGTTCTCTTTTAAAATAACGAAACGATGAAATAGATAAGATAAAATTAAAATCCCTTTCTTCTCCTTCCAGCAAAAGACTCAAAATGCCACCGGGGGGTTTAAAACTTGGAGGTTTGTAAACTTTCCGACCAAGTGAGAGATAAAATTAATGGAGGGAAAAATGGAAAAAGCATCCATGGAATTTGGGGAGTTGTTTGTTGTTGACGCGTTATTTTTACAAAAGAGCTGGTTTTCTGTTTCGAGAAAGAAATAATAAATATTGGGTTCAACATCGACCTCAGGGATGTAGAGGAATTGTCAGAGAAATTATTTTAAGTCCGGAGGAAGGCGATTTTCCCGGCGAGCGGGGAAAAAGATTTGTGTCTTCTGATGGGATGCTCTTTCATCTTGGTGCTCGGCTCCGCATCCCGGCGCGGGATCAAACGGCCTCGCTCCCCGGCGAGAGCACTTAAAGGTAAAAGGCAACTTGCTCAGAAAAAAAAAAAAAAAAAAAGGATGAAACAAAGCTTCAATCTAGCAGGAAATAAATAAAACAGCCGACCGATGCGCCCTGCACTCGGGGAGAAGATCGTGGTCGAGAGAAAAGTTTGGATTTTGAAGTGAGTCGAGAAAATTTGCTGGTAATAGCAGGCTGTTGGTGAGAAAAATGAGCAGAAATAGAGAATTTCATCTCTAGGACCTGTTAGGAAAGACATAACTCTCAGGATACATTTGATTGTCCATCTTTTGGCTTAAAATATAGTGGAATATAATAGTAGAACGTAATGTATATGTTTCAGTGGCTATCACTCTTGAAGGCATAGAGAGGTACACGCACATGAAGACCATAGAAGTCCATCCTGCCTTGCACAAGTCTTCCAGAAGGTTCCATTTAGGTTTTATTTGATGTTAAAACCTCACTGAAAAAAACCACCCTCTTTTTAGGGTGATCCCAAAGATGAAAAATGTAATGTTTGCCAACGTAATGGCTAAATATCCAGCTTTTGGATTTGTTTCCCATTCCCATTTGTTTCCCAGCTCGATGCCCCAGCGGCGAGCTCTTGGGAGCGGGGCCATCCTTGGGTGCTGCTGCTTCTCCTCCATCTCCCACATCCTCTTGCTGTTGAAACTTTAATTAATTAACTATTTCTCTAACTAAAGGGTGGTCTTCAGGTGGGAAACGTTGGGTCCGTCTCCATCTTTAAACCCTTTCCCAACCAACAGCCTTCGTGGCTGGATGTCGCCCACTTTTAATTGCAACCTGATTTAAAGCGGTGATTTTTTTTCAGTTTGCCAGATTTGGTATTTCAGTCCAATTTGGGCAGGTTCCAGTTCCTCCTCTTGTTTAGGTGGAACTTCTTATGGTCAAGTTGGTGCCTGTTCCCTCTTGTCCTGTCCCTGGGCACCACTGAAAAAAG
>JAOQGH010000019.1:1441010-1458023 GCA_025769975.1 Gallinago jamesoni | reverse complement strand
TTGTCCTGTCCCTGGGCACCACTGAAAAAAGCCTGGCCCCATCCTCCTGACACCCACCCTTGAAGGATTTATAGGTGGTGGTCAGATCCCCCCTCAGCCTTCTCTTCTCCAGACTCAAAACACCCAAGTCCCTCAGCCTTTCTTCATCAGAGAGATCCTCCAGGCCCTTCATCACCTTTGTAGCCCTCTGCTGTCCCCTCTCTAGCACTTCCCTGTCCTCCTTGAACTGGGGAACCCAGAACTGGTCCCAGTGCTCCAGCTGGGGCCTCCCCAGGGCAGAGCAGAGGGGGGGGATGACCTCCCTCCACCTGCTGGTCACACTCTTCTTGAGGATGAGTGTGATGCCATTGGTCTTCTTGGCCACATTGCTGGCTCATGGTCATCCTGTTGTCCACCAGGACTCTAGATCTTCTTCCTCTGAGCTGCTCTCCGATGGGTCTTGATTTGTAGCTCCCCTTCTTTTTTTTTTTTTAACCTGTTAGCAAACATTTTTCCCAAGAAAGGGAATTAAATGCTCTGATTTAATAAAAAAAAAAAAAAAAAAAGACAAAAGTAGGAAATGCCCCTGGACATGACATTGTTCATCTGAACGTAAAACCCTTTGACGGAGGTTTCTCTTGCAGGATTGGGACCAATTTTATTTTAAGTCGAACGTTCACCAGGACTTATTTTCAGTAAGAAAATTAACATCCACGTAGATCATCAGAAGAACATCTTCCCACGCGTTGCAGACGGAAGAAATGAGTCGAGGGGCCACTTAATCGAATAAAAACCCCCTTCTCTTTGATTAAAACCCATCTTCGGGATTCAGCCGAAGTTCTAAAACATCATTCCCAGCTCATCCTTTCACGTGAGTTTGGAGCTTTGCTTATTATCATCAAGGACTTGGTGTTATTTCGCGGCGGAACGAGAACGGGAGAAGAAGAAAAAGAAGGAAAAAAAAAAAAAAGGGAGCTGCAGGTAGTAAAAGTCGGTCCATTTTAAAATTAATAGCGCTCATTTCACAGCGAGGAGCATTAACGCGACTTGTCTTACTCGAAGGAACTAATTAGGTGTTTGAAACATTATAAAAGCATTTGTTACACACCTAAGAGATATATGGGAACTGTAATTATCTTTTTTTCTTTTTTTTTTGCCTTTAACATGCTGATACCGAGATGTAACATGATCTTCAGTCGCTGGAAATTACATGTCGAAGCCTCGGTTTTACAAGAAAGTGGATGACTTTAGTCAAGGTCTTTTATTTTTAGAGTCTTAATTTACGACCAAGGTGGTTTGCAGAAGAAGCCCCCCAACGTAAAGGTGCCCAATTCAAGGATTTTGGGTGGTTTTTGGATGATTCCCAGGGTGCTGTAGCATCTTCTAGCGCGTTAACTCCTCGTTGGTAGGCAGAAGTTCACGCTAAAGCTCACCACCAAACTCAAGGTGGCCTTCAAGATGTTGGTGACGCTCATCTCATCTAACTTCACCCTGGGTGTGTGTCACTGGGGACCAGGTCACCGGAGCTCGAGGGAGAAAGATGTGTTTTACAGCACCCATCTGACGTGTTCAAGACATTATAAAGCCAAGTGTAGGGTTGTTGATATTCAGAAGGAGCTTTTTTTCTCTTTGCTAGCTGGGGTGTTTGTGGTGTCACAGAAGACATCGCTGCCCGATGTGACATTGGCAGGTGGCTTGGGGTAATTTTTCCTCGTGACTCATGAGTACGTTGCCACCGGAGAAAAAGAAGAAGAAACCAGAAGTCACAGAAGCCAGAAAAAGTGGAGTCAGGGGAGATTGGATGGTTTGAAGGACCCATTTGGGTGTCTGTGGTCGCCTGGGTGCCAAAACTCCAGAAACTTGTTAGCAGGAGCTCTATGCCAGGAGAATATCCAAGCATTTTTGTCCCATGCCAGGAGACTATCAAGGTATTTCTGTCCCATGCCAGAAGAATAACCAGGTATTTCTATCCTGGTTCATGAGGAGGTTCATGAGTTCGCGCTGCCCTATGGGCTTCTAGTGTTGCATTTGGAAGATGCTCTAGATGCGATAGCTCGAAACCCCCAGTTATTATCTATAATTAAATATTAAAAAGCTTAATTTTCTCAGTGCTTTCCTGAGGTGTGTGGAGGGAACCCACTGGCTGGCCAAGAACGGGGGAACTTGGGAACTTTTTCCCCTGGGCTGGGGACGGCCCAGAGCTGCTCCTGTTCAACGCTGCTCTCAAACTGGAGACCATCGAATTGCCAGAGAGTAATTGAGTTAATTAGTCTTGGGAATGATGTGTGAACACTGGGAGATGGAGTGTGCAGACACCCTCAGCCACTGCCAACATGGGTGCTATTTCCAGTGGGGGCTTTTTTTTAGGACCATTCCCAGTTCTGTAGGACCATCCTAGGACTGGCCCATCACTTCAGGCCATGAGCACGTTGGGTTCATCAACTTGGGTGGTTCTACAGCTCCTGGTTTGCAGAGAGAAGCATCCTGAGAGATGGACTTCGGTTATCATGGTTGAAATCTGGTGGGAGGTGAGCACTGAAGCTGCTGAGATGGCATTTGAAGATGAGCACGGTAGAGTCTAATCAAAGGATGGATTTGGGTGGATGTTTCCCAGCGGCTGAGGTTGGGATGGGACGCGACAGATGCAGATGTAAGAGGAACAGCAGCCCTGGGTCTCCTTGTGAGTTTCCATGGCTCTCAGGAAGTCACTCACCAGCAACGTCAGGGCTGAGGGCACCAGATAAACGTATAATTTTATTTCTTTCTTACTAAATAATGGGAAAAAAACTTACGGAAAGGATGTGACAAACCTTTCAGGACTTACGTACAACGTATGACCACAGGTACCACTGTCACAAAGTATTGACCAGAGATTTGGCTGGAGTTTTCTTTTATTACCTTTGGCTTCTCTCACTTCTTTACTTCTGTTTTGGGATTGGAAGGTGGGCTGGTTGCTTCTTTGATGTTCTAAAAAAAGATGTATGTATTGAGATAGAGTGGCCACCAGTCTTGTCATCCTCCAGGTAGAGAGGAGACCTTTCGTATCATCCATGAGTCAACCATCAACCCAACAGGGGCACTGGGGTTGTTTTCCATAGAATCCTAGAGTGCTTTGGGTTGGAAGTGACCTTAAAGACCATCCAGTCCAACCCCTGGGACACGTCCCACCAGACCAGGTTGCTCAAAGCCCCGTCCAACCTGGTCTTGAACCTTTCCAGGGATGGGGCAACCACAGCTTCTCCTGCCGTGACTTCTCAAATATGATGGTTGATGGTACAGCAACTTGGCAAGAGAGACATTAAGCTCCCGTTGTCTCTGCTGAGGGAAGATCTGAGCGTTTTCCCCAGGGAACGTTCACCCAAGCTTTCCCCAATCAACCCTGGGAGGGCTGGAGCGATGCTGGAGCCTGGTGCTGAGAGGGCAGGGACCATTTTTTGGGTTGAGAAATCTCATTTTGAGGAAACTGTTGAGGAAACTGTTTAGAGATTGTAGTTCACGGTGCCGGGAAGATCTAGATGGCTCTTGCCCTGATGGGAGGATGGTGTCCTGGTGTGTCCTTCTGGCCAGGGGCTGCCACCTCCCAGCATCTGGGCCGTCTGGAGACCACCAGGACTCGCCACTGGGAGCAACTGGTGGCCAGAAGGAGAAACCTGGCTCTCCTCAGACCTCAGTTTTCATCGGCTGGATGTTTACGGTCCCATATGCATCTCCCTTCCTCTGTCAGGGAATAATTAAAGAGCTGTTTCTTTCCATCAATTTTTCCTCTTTTTGTTAAAATAAGGAAAGCAAAGAACCAATACCCTTTATACTTTATGAAGTCTTAAAATACATGTCTTTTTTTTTTTTTGTCGCGCTTGCAGCATTCCCAGTGGGCCTCATTACCTGAATTAGGCTTTTTAAAAGAAAAATAATAATAAAAAAAAAAACAAAACACCAAAACCCTATAGAGAAACCTCAAGCTGAAGTTTGAGAAGTGATCACGCCATCCAGGCTGCCAGCTGCATAAAACAATCCAGATGCATTCAAAAATAGTTTTTTGGGTTTATTTTGTGGTTTTTTGGTTTTGTTTTTGTTTTTTAGGGAACGGGCCATCAACACGTCTCAAGCCGGGCTCCTTCAACTCACCGTGGGCAACCTGAAGCCGGAGGAGACCTACACCTTCCGAGTGGTGGCGTACAACGAGTGGGGCCCGGGAGAGAGCTCTCAACCGGTCAAGGTGGCCACCCAACCCGAGCGTGAGTGTGCCCAGCCTCGGGGACAAGGTGGGGGGGGGGGGAGGTTTGGGGGGCCTGGCGAGGGCGGCAGCGAGAGCCGTAGCCAAGAACCGCAGCTCCGTGGTGCTCAGAGGGCTTTGGTTGGTGGTCTTCACGGAGGTCCTCTTAAAAAATATGGCCTTTGGTGAAGAAAACCTTGCCTTGGGTTGGGCTGTTTCTGGCAGAGCATCCATCCAGCTGCTCAACAGCTGCATTTTGGTACTCGGTGTCGTGATTTTGATGCTCACACATCCCATTTTCTATCCTGCGACACCAAAAGCTATGGTAAGATACATAAGATGTTGGGTTTTTTTCCTAGGAAACAGGATAAACTTATTGAAAGCAACAAAAACTTGCCACTGGAGTAAATGTTTTGGCTTCTTGGTCTTTAAACCCAAATATTTTCATTTTGGTTTGTTGGTCTTTAAACCCAAATATTTTCATTTTGGCTTGTTGGTCTTTAAACCCAAATATGTTCATTTTGGCTTGTCGATGTTTAAAACCAAATCTTTTCCGTCATCTACTCTGTAGCAGTAAGTGTGGTTTTAGAAATCTCTGGAGGATTCATTTTGGAGGAGGTGGAACCTTTGGGAAGGTTTTATCGGAAATAATTCGCACGCGTCTGTTGGCCAGAAAGAAGAGAAATTTCTTCTGGTTGAGTTTGTTCCTATTGCGGTTCCTCTCCGTTGCAGAGAGAGGATTGAGACATTATTGGAGCCTTTCTATGGCAAAATTGATATTTTTGGAAAAATTGGCCCTTTTTAGGGGCCTGGGATCTAGTTCTGAGCCCAGAGGTGGGCGCTGTGTCTCTTACTGGTGGGTACTGGAGTGCATTGGTGAGCCTCAGGGGTGAGGGTGGGGTGCTGAGCTGCTTTTAAATACTAAACCCCTGCCAGAATGTGCTCCCCTTCTCTACTAAGGTCGAAAAATCAAACTCTTCCCCAGGAGCACAGAAGCTGTTGACATCGTCACCCGTCACCGGGGACAGAAATTTAACCGAAAAAGCAATTATTTGTCTGAAAAAAAAAACCCCTCGTTGCGTGAAGATAAAACGGCCGCGCCGGGAAACCCTGAAATGCCTTTTCTTGACTCTTTTGCCCCAGGTGGCTCCTTGCTGGGAGCAGGGAGAGGAGGTGGGAAGGGGTCTCCGTGGAGGATGGAGAGGGGAAAAAGAGCTTGGAAGGAAATCCTGGGATAAGAACGAGCCTCCGGAGGTGGTTTTTGGACCGTTGAATTCTTTCTACGTCTGAGCTGAGCCCCAGGAAAGGCATCTCCTGGGGACAGTGGGAGCATCCAGAAGGTCCCCTGAGCGGGCAGGGGATGCTGTGAACGTGGGGAAAAGGGACCTTTGAGATTAAGATTATTTTGTGAGTGTGTGTTTATCACAAACCATGAGTTTTACTCCCTGTCGTCGCTTCCCAAACCCCCCAAAAGGAGTGATGTTGGTGAAATATCACCCGAAACAAAGACGTAATGCTGTTTTTCTGGATGGCCTTGCCTTTTAGATACATCTCTGAGATGCCAACACAAGCAGGGCTGGATCCCAGCCCTTTCCCGGGGCGAGAATTCATGGAAATCATTTTATGGATAAAATCTTGAGAGTCTTTTCCAAGTAAGGCATTAAGTGACGACGCATCGGCATCATTTATCTATTAATAATTTATCTCTGCCTAGACCCGCACAAACGCGCGTATACTCACTTCTGTGTGGTTTTATTTCATATAAATGACATTCTTCTTATTTTTATAGAAGTAAAATAACATTTTAATCTAGAAAATGCCTTCACAAAGCCCCCAGTGTTGCCCTCTGAAGCTGCCACCGCTCAGGCAGACGTTGGGAATATCTCTCCTATTTTAATAACTTCCAGATTTCTCTCCAAGCGTCGAGTTTGAGCGTGGAGAAAAATATTGCTTGCCATTCTTCTTTTTTCCCCCCTCTTTTTTTTTTTTTTTTTCTTTTTGATTCCTGTTGACCAAATTATCTTATCATTTTTGAAAGCAGTCTCTCCTGCCCTGGGAGGCAGGCGGCTTCTCTGCGGCTGCCTTTTAGAACAGGCTGTAACTATTGTACAAGAAATTACACGGCTGCACCGAGATTGAATTTCCACATTATTGGAAAATATCAGAAGTATTATGCAATTGTGGCATTGTTAAAGAAGGAGGAAGGGGGGGGAAAAAAAAAAAAAAGACATCTGAAATTCATGTCTGTCGGCGCCGCTTTCTCAAAGTGCATACATTTGCTCGGGAATCAGTTTAAAAGATCAACGGAACAAGTTCCAGCTTTTTGAAATAATCACCCAGAATGGATGGGCTGGATTTATATGAAGGGTTTTGTCCTCAGATTAACATCCTCCCCCCTTCTTTTTTTTTTTTCTTAGTAAACTACAACCCCGTGGTTTTTTTTTTTTCCTCTGCCTTTATGGTATATAATTTCACTACGGCGTTATCCGTCGGGATTGAAATCCCCGGCTGCTTAAGCCGTGTCTAATCTTTTCGGACCGCGTGGGGAGATTTTGGGAGTTGTTATTATTTTGGGGAGTTATTATTCTGACTCCTGGAAAGCAGCTTGGTTGGAGGGAATAAAGGAGGAGGTGGCTTTTCCCTCGAGGAGGATTGAAATCATCCAGCCGAGCTTCGAAAGCCTCTTCCCCGCTGCGGGACCGGCTCACCCTCTTTTTCTCCCAGCCCTTTCGGAATTCAACCCGGGTTTTCCTCCTAAATCTGGGTCTCCCCGATGCCCATCTTGGGGTTGGAGGTGGAGGAGATGAAGAGGAAAGCGTGGTGCCCCAAAAAAACTCTACGACGTCGCTCCAGCTTCGTAAAACCCGTCTTTTATCAGTTCCCTTCCAGCGGAATCAATTCAGAGCTGATGCCTCAACTTCTCCCCGAGCATCGTTAAGGGCTTTATAAAGGAGTAATTAATTCCCACATCCTCCTGAGGTAGGACAGTAGTGAGGTACCTACTTAAGAGGAGCCCAGCTGTGGACCCATATGGCTCCCCCCTTCCTGGGCTATCCAACAAATAGATACTTTGGGAATTCTTTTCAATTCCCATTAGAGGCCGGAGCATCGAACCTCGGAAATAAGTCCCTTACTCATTTCAGAGTTTCTATTTTATTTTTGTTGTTGTTGTTGTGATTACGGTGGGGGAGCATTTCTATTATTTCTTTTCTCATTTTTATCACCGAGTGGCCTCACCTGAATTTTCTCGCCAAGACAAATAGCGGCGAAAACTTCCGTTAAAGCCGTCGCACCACCAGTTACTCAACTGGATTTGGTGGGGTTTGTTGGTTTGGTTTTTTTTCCACAATTTTTTTCCGTGGAGACGATATTCTTCCAAACAATTTTTTTAACGAACTTACACCTGGTCCCATCTAATGAGGGGTCCACGAGCTCCATCAGGAGCCTTCTCTGCCGCAGTGAGGTATCACAGCGATGAGGAGATGGTGCTCCTTCTCTCCATCCATCAGTTGACGGCAACATTACGTATATTATTCTAAATTTAAATGTAAAAAAAAAAATCATTTCTATGATTTTTACGACTTAAAAAAGGCTCAATGGTAGTCTGCATCCTCACCCTGCCAAATTTGGGGTGTAGAGAAAGATCCCCGGGAATAACGAGGGGTCACGTTGGTTTGGGGCAGTGCAAGATGCAGGATCTTTATATATTTTTCTATATATATATTTAATATATTTCTCCGCGTACAAAAGAGCGTCTCCGGTAGAGAAATTTTTCTCCTCTCTCGATGAAAGGGTGAAGCCATCCTGAAAAATGTCTTCTGTGGAGTCATTAATAACCCCCTCATTTGTGTGTGTCCTTCCATAATGGGTCGGGAAAATACACCCTGGGGGGAATTTTATGCCCATCCTTGCACGGTTCTTGAATTTTCTGAGTAATTTCCGTGGAGCATCGAGGAGGGGGGGAAGGTTTTTAATGGCTTTAAACTTCAACGAAGCGTCTCTTCTTTTCCAAAAGTTGGGCAGACCTAAAGGGAAAAGGTGGAGGTGTCTGTTTTTCTGTCCGTCTCCGAGTCCTACATTTGGTTTTCCATCCATTTTGTCAATATTTTTTTTTGGTTTTTTTTTTTTTCCTTGAGTTGCTTCAGTCTCAACTCTTGGAATTTCACTGAATTTCACTGAATTTTTTTTTTTTTTAGAGTTGGAAGGAACCATAGACATCATCTAGTCCTTGGAAGGTGCTCTCGTGTGCGATGGAAAAGAGGAATTCAGATCCCCAGAATGAATTTTGCCTTTTGTTTCCTGTGGATTTCTTTTGACGGGGGGGGGTTAAAATTTAATTTCTGTTTTCTTTGAAATTATTTGGGGGGAAATCTGAGCCGTGTTCCCATGGGAAGTGATGGAGCTAGATGACCTTGAAGATCCCATCCATCCCAAAACATTCTATGATTCTTTGACTACCGTTTTCACCGGCCTCTTTAATTACAGATTGAGGACAGCAAGAGCACAGCAGAGACCTTTTGGTCTTTGGTCCAAGGTTGGGGCTTTGGGTTGGGGGTTCACAGGAAATTTTCTGATGCATTTTGATGCATTTCTGATTTTCTGATGGATTTTGAAGTGCAGTGGAAACAGTTCTTGATTCAGAAGATCACAGAATGATGCGGGGTCGGAAGGGACCTCTGGAGATCATCATCCAACCCCCTTCCAAAGCAGGGCCACCTAGAGCAGGTCCCACAGGAACGTGTCCAGGTGGGGTTGGAATGTCTCCGGAGATGAAATCCCTTTTCTTTTATTATTTTTTTTTTGCTTTAATGAATCAATAAATTCCATCCTGTCATCCCATGAGTAAAAACAGTGAAAAGCTTACCCCAAAATCAGTGCGAGTGATTTCCAAATTATTTAGAACGGAACTAGTTCAGTTTGGAAACAACATTATTGGCTGTTTCAGCCTTCTGGAATTGCTTCGCTTCGTTTTTCTCTCTAAGCAAAAATTGTCAGTGTTTTTTGGGGTTTTTTTCCAAATGTTTTGATGTCTGTGAGGCCCATGTTTACCAGAAAATAATCTTACTTGAGTGAAAATAACCCCAAATGCTCTAAATGAGAAGAGGGATTTTTCCATCTCTTGAGGTTTGTCTGCGCCGCACGCTGCTTCCTGGAGGTGGTTGATGTGAAGAATTCGGTTCTGGTCACCTAATTTTTTTTTTAATTTTTTTTTTTTTAATAAATAATAAATTTTGGTGGTTAGAAGGGTGTTGTAATTCTCCTCCATGTTTGTTGAGCTGCAGAGGCACCAGGTGAAACACTTTGCTTTGACTTGAGTCGTCGAGAAGGAGCCGAAAATTAAAGCCACTTTTATCTTGAAAAAAAAAAATAAAAAAAAAAAATCAAAATGCAGAAAGGATGAGCGTATCTTAATCAACTATGCAAATCAAGGCGTTGCATCGTTTGCATGAAATCTCCATATTTTTAAGTCCCTGCTGCAGACAGTGAGGCAGAGGCGCAGCGGTTCTGCCTGGATCCCCCTCGACCAAGCGTAGGAGAGATGGACAACCCCTGGCACCCCTTAGTCTGGTGAAGATGTCCACCTTGCCGGTGGGAAACGTGTTGCAGTTGGAAGCTCTTCTGTATTGGGGATGATTTCCTTCATCCTTACATCCCCCAAAGAAGCGTTTCAATGCCACAGTCCTTGGGCAGCGTGGTCGTCCTTCCCACTTGCTTCTGGTGGGACACAGGGTGGTGTGTCCTCAGCCAGACTGGGCAGTTGGCTTTGGCTCTGGCTTCTCTGTCCCTGGACAAGAGTCCAAAAAGCTCTGCTTTCCCTGCAGCTTTCCAAAACCAGTAGTAATTGGGGCAGTGGTAATGAGCTGGAAATGAAATGAACTTCATCAAGCTTGATTTGGGCACCAGGAGGAGCCCCACTGAGTGCCTCCAGCTGATCCGATGCCACCACCTTTTACTGATTCATAGAATGGTCTAGGTTGGAAGGGACCTTTGAGATCATCGAGTCCCACCATCAACCTAACGTTGCCAAAACCACTAACCCACATCCCTCAGCATCACGTCTGCCCGGCTTTTAAATCCCTCCAGGGATGGTGACTCCACCACTGCCCTGGCTGAATGGTTGATGCAAAGCTCTTCTCAACCCTTTTCATCAGAAACGAAGCTAGTTCCGTAGGGACACGGGTTTTATTCAGAGGACAGACGTTGTCTAGAGACCTAGATGATAAGTTCTTTGTGCTACGAGGCCATTTGTGCTATGATTCCTACAAATTTAATGGAGGGACTAGACCTGAGACAGAAGATAGAGCCTTGATCTTCTGTAGTTGGGCAAGGGATGTGCCCTGGGATGGGCCAAAGCTGTGGCTGTCCCATCCTTGGTGCTCAACACCAGGATGAACAGGACTTGGAGCAACCTGGTCTGGTGGGAGGTGTCCATTCCCAGGGCAGGGGGTTTAGGACTGGATGGTCTTGAAGGTCCCTTCCAACCCAAACCATTCAATGATTGTGTGATCTTTCCTTGCGGAAAACAGAACCAGATCTTAATGAATTATCGTTAAAAGCTGTTAACTACCGAGAGAAAGAGGGGAGGGGCAGTAATCAAAGGCGCAATCAAAGCTTGCACTCCATTACCAATAACCACAAGTAGCTTCATAAATGTTTTATGTTTGAGATGTTTTCAGTGCGGATCGGCAGCGAGCCAGCTGTTGAAACAAAAAGTGAAATGTAATAACGAGCACATTTTAATCGTCGCGGCTCATTCCGGAGAGGAATGAATCGGTAGGAAAAAAGGATTTTTTCAAAAGCAGCTTCCGCGATGGAGATGGCTGGGAAGCCTGACTCGGAATGAACGGGCGTATTTCCTTCCAAAAAATTGGGAGTTGGGAGAAAAGGTTTTGCGTTGGGTGGTGGTGGTACGTGCTCTCTCCTGGGAGGACTTAATGCAAAGGTTCCTTGTTCTACCTGAAAGGATTCAGAGCGTGAGAGCCTTGGATGGTGCTCTCGGCGCAGGACCATCATGGCCATTAGACAGGAGGTTGGGTGGACCCCTGGGAGCAGAAGAAGAGAGGGAAGAAGTAGGACCATGATCCTTTCACCTCTTTCAACTTCCAGGTGGTGTCTAGAACTCCCTTGTCCATAGGCTGTCGTGCAAGCTTCTGCTCTTCTGCCCTTCAGTAGCCCACCAAGAAGGTTAGTGTCTCCTGATAGGGCGTAAGGCAACAGTCTTGGGGTCACTCGGCTTGGACTATAGACAGCAGAAGTCAAGACCCCTGGGAGCAGAAGAAGAGAGGGAAGAAGTAGGACCATGATTCTTTCACCTCTTATTGGGGCATCCAACTTCAAGGTGGTGTCTAGGACTCTCTTTGCTGCCATGCAAACTTCTGCATCAGTCCACCTAAGAGGCCAAGGCTGCAGTCCATCAGTAGCCCACCAAGAAGGTCATTGTCTTAGGACAGAGCTTAAAGCAACAGTCTTGGAGTCACTGAGGTCTTCTCCTTCCAGAGCTTCACTCGTGGTGTTCAGGTGCTCCTCTGCCTTTTGGCTTTGGTATGAGCCAGATTCCCACCTGCACAGGCAAGGGTGGCCTTGGGTGCAGAAGGCAGAGCTTCAGAAACTGAAGAAAACATCAAGTTTGAGAGAGATTTAACAAGTTTAGGCAGTTGCCAAGCAATTTTTGACGTAGTTGCCTACATTCCTATTTTAGGCTCTTGTGTCTGTCTTGTATCTTATTAACTATTATTATCAGAAGTTTAACTGAACAATAGGAAAGAGGAAGTCTCTGTGGAACACCAGTGAAGGCTCTTGAAAGCAGAAATTGTGTTCATGCAGTTTTTGAGGAGCAGTTGACTACGTGGACATCTGGTTTTATGCATCTGAAAATGAGCGGGGTCAACGCCAGAGTCTCTCAATATGAACTACAGAGATGTCACCCCTTTCTGCTCCTACAACAAATCAAACTTAGAGGGTTACTAGAGGTCTTAAAACCCAAGTTGGACAGGGCTTTGAGGAACCTGGTCTGGGGGGAGGTGGAACGAGATGATTTTGAAGGTTGTTTCCAACCCAAAGCATTCTGTGATTCTGTGTGCAGAATCTCCGTAAGACGGAGACATGAGTTATGGATGTTCTTTGGAGGCTCTTCACCTAAGGCCAACTGCTTATGACCTCTTTGTCATATGTCAATGTGCCCTTGTGGCCAAGAAGGCCAGTGGCATCCTGGGGGGCATCAGGAAGAGTGTGACCAGCAGGTGGAGGGAGGTCATCCTCCCCCTCTGCTCTGCCCTGGGCAGGCCCCAGCTGGAGCTCCTTCAAGGAGAATGTGGCCAGTCCTTTTTCAGTGGTGCCCACGAACAGGACAAAAGAGAACGGTCACAAACTTGACCATAAGAAGTTCCATCTCATCATGAGGAGGACCTTTTTTCTTGTGAGGGTCACAGAGCCCTGGCAGAGGCTGCCCAGAGAGGTGGTGGAGTCTCCTTCTCTGGAGACATTCCAACCCCACCTGGACACATTCCTGTGGGACCTGCTGTGGGTGGCCCTGCTTTGGGAGGGGGTTGGACTAGATGATCTCCAGAAGTCACTTCCAACCCCATATCATTCTGTTACTCACCCCAGTAATAACAGAAAGACAGTTAATGCATATTTCTAAAACCAGTTTGGGGGAAAAAAAAAACAGTTTTGGGTTGTGGGTCTGATTGCTGATGATGATTGGGAGTAATTCCACCAAAAAAAAAAACCCCAAAACCGGCAGGGTTGAGAGCAGCCCCAAACTCTCAACCCATCTTCCGCGGGAACAGAAGGGCATTTTGAGAAGAACAACGACTTGCAGGATATATTGAAACATTATGGTATAAAAAACCCTCATCAGTCCTCTTTTTGCCCTTTTTATCCTTTTTTTTGGTTTTGTTTTTGTTTTTTCCTTCGAGAAAGGCTGCTGGTCGCTGCAAAAGGCTGACTTGAGAAGAAACACGATTTCGTGTCTTGTTTTAATGGAACGTAAAGCTGTTCTAAGGCCTCTCTGCCTTTTAGGAAAAAAAAGAAAATAAGAAAAAGATTTAAAACTTAATGCCAATTTTCGCCAGATTATTATTTGACAGAAGGGATCGGGGGGGATTTATGAAATGCTTTGCGTGTGCTGAAAACGCGGAGACCTTAAGGACGTTGGAGCGCCCCTCGGAAACATTGACGTAGAGCGAAACGGAAAGTGGGGCGAAGGAAATAATTTTAAATTCCTCCACGGCGAGTCTCCACCTGAAATGGTGGTCAGAGACTGCCCAATTGTTGATGGTAATTCTAATTTTTTAATGTTTTTGTTTTTTGTTTTTTTTTTAATTTTTCCCTTCCAACGTTGGCTCGAGTTCAGGAGGACATCCCAAATGACATGATGTAGGATAAATGAGATGGAGCTGAGATGTGGGGAAGAACTTCTTTGGTGTGAGGGTGGTGAGAGCCTGGCCCAGGTTGCCCCATCCCTTGAGGGGTTGAAGACCAGGTTGGAGCGGGCTTTGAGCAACCTGGTCCGGTGGGAGGTGTCCCTACCTATGGACCACCGTGGTCTTTAAGGTCCCTTCCAACCCAAACCATTCTAAAATTCTTTGGAGCTTATCTACTGGATAAGCTTATCTGCTTTGGAGTGTTGGTGTTTGCCTGTGGGTTTTTCTGATGGTTCCTCTAATGGGAATCCTGAGCTTGAACTGGTCTTGGATGATCAGATTTGCATGTCTCCTAGATGTCCTACTACCCCATCTATTACGTCCGTTAGATATTTGGTCTAATTATTTCCCAGCAATTTAATTTTAAGAATCATAGAGTCAGAGACTACCAGGTTGGAAAGGACCTCAGGGATCATCTGGTCCAACCTTGAAGAGGAACTCCATCCCTTGAGGCAAAGACAGAGAGATGGAACAACATTTTTCAGTGTTTCTTCTCTTTGTGGTGCTAAATCTGCAGGAATCTTTCCGTGGTGTATTTCCCATGGGTTTATCAGCCCTTTTTATATTTTCTCTGGAGTTTTTGAGGCGTTTGGTGCTGAGGTGGTGCCGGTGCAGGCAGTAGATGATCTGAGAGGTTCCTTCCAACCTAGGGAGTTGTGTCCCTTGGGAGGTGTGCGTTGGGCTGGGTCGTGCCACACCGTGGAGGAACGGAATTGTCACCTCATCCTTTCTTTTCCTTTCCATGCAGTGCAAGTCCCCGGGCCGGTGGAGAACCTACGGGCTGTGTCTACCTCACCCACCTCCATTCTGGTCTCTTGGGATCCACCTGCCTACGCAAACGGCCCCGTTCAAGGCTACAGGCTCTTCCTCACGGAGACGGCGACGGGGAGGGAGCAGGTAAGAGGTGGCCGGAGCGGTTCTTCTCCATCTGCGATAAGGAGATGTTTGGTGGAGGCATCTGCAGGTCTTCAGAGCGCTCAAAGCGAGAGATTTTAGGGATTAATCTTCCAGGTTATAACTAAACGTCGCACAGGGTGGCGAGAAGAGAGAAAATGGAGAGAAATAAATTTTCACAAGTAGAAAAGAGGTTCAGGAGGTGGAGAGAAGCGTCCCGTTAGATTTTAACCATTCTCAGCTTTACGTTGAAATTTAGAAATAATGCCAAGGAGCATTTAAAGAGCCTTTGGGGTCTTTTTTTTTGTGCAAAATCCCGTTGAGTGCAGTTTGTACGTGTGATATTTGCAGAAGGTGGATTTCTGCAGAACTTCTAGTTGCTTCTCAGAACTTTTTTCAAGCAGGGAGGGTAAGATAATCTAAATCCAGAAACGATGCCTGATCCGACTGATGGATGCTCGTGGTAATAATTGATAGGGAAAGAAATTGGGGATCTTTTGGGGTTTTGACCTGATAATCCCAGGCATCAGCGGTCTTGTGCCTCAGTAGCTTTACGGCAAGTTCTATAATTCCCCTTTTGATTCTTTGCCTTTATTTTTTTCTGCTGTCCTTGTGGAGTGGCAGCAACTGGTTTAACCACCAAAAATCCCTTTTTTCTCCTCCATCTTAAGTAACTAAACGCTACTCGGAGGCGTTGAAATCCCCTCCATCACATGAGCACCTAAAAACCCAGCTGTTAACGAGCCCTTCTGTTCCAAATTGCCTTTTTAGTCCAACTTAAATAAGGATTTAGCTCCGTTTCTCAAAGAGTGAGAAGGTCTGCTTTAATCCCCTCGTCCCCCGGCGTTGGTTCTCACCTCTCCCCTTGGTTTCTCTCCCCCGGGTGCTCAGAACGTGGAGGTGGACGGGTTCTCCTACCGCCTGGAAGGGCTGAAGAAGTTCACCGAGTACAACCTGCGCTTCCTCGCCTACAACCGCTACGGCCCCGGCGTCTCCACCGAGGATGTGACGGTCACCACCCTCTCGGACGGTGAGTTGGGGGGACGGAGGAGCTCCGGGGTGGACAGGTTGGGCTTTGTCGGGTGCAATCACGAGGCTCTTTACTTCCACCAACATCTTTCAGAGGAGGAATTGGATGAACTTTAGATGGAGTCACCTCCTTGAGATGAAGCGAGGAGCTCCTTGAACCCGAGGTTCCCATGGAGTGGTACCGATGCTCATCTCCAAGGATAATGGGTTCAGCTCGTTATTCCGATGTTTAGTAATAAGGCTAGTCTGCTTTTCTCTTGATTTTAAATTTAATTTCATCCCTGGTGTATCCTTTTAACTAGTCAACTGCAGCTTTATTATTATTATTTGAAGAGCCAACCACCTGAGGAGCCAGGGCTTCCATCTTTGCACCATCCTCCTTCCTCGTGCCCCGCTCCGGTGGCTCGCGAGCGATAAATTGGATTTGATTTTGCCTTGGGATGGGCTTAGTTGTGTCCCATACCGCAAAAAACCAGCGCACGCCTGAGCCTTACCCCTGGCTAAGATGGGGGATAACTTCATCGCGGTCAAAATTGTGGAAATTTGGTGGAACTGGATGATCTTCAAGGTCCCTTCCAACCCAAACCATTCTGGGATAAGAGTGCTATCGACATCCTCTAAAACAGACCCCCGTGGAGGGGACTGGGGGGTCTGGGGAACCCCAAATGGGGGATCTGGTAAACCTCATCCCCATTTCAATCTGGGCTATTCTGGGCTGCATCTTCATGGATGGTTTCATCCACGAGAACCGGGGCTGGGCTGATGCTGAGATTTTTCCCTTTGCAATATTTTTTCAAGTGCTACTTCAACCCACCCAGGAAATTCAGTTTTCCCTTGTAAAACAGGCTGGATCTCGGCAGAATAAATTACTTCGCGCCTGTAATTATAAAAACAAAAGGAAAACAAGTGAAAATGAATATTTTGCATAATGTATGTAGATTTAATTCACGCTCCGAAGCGTAGAACCGAGGCCCCCCCGTATCCCACTTTGGTTTTCAAATGTCACCGTAAGTGGGAGAGGGGAAGGTTGTTATTCATGGGTCGGAAAATTAGCCGCGGCGAGGGTCGGAAACGCTTCCCCTGTCTGGGAACAGAAATCACTGCTAACGAGAAGGCTCGCGGGAGGCTATTCCAGAAAACAGGAATCTGCTTAAGGTGCTCTCCTTTTGGGAACGGGACAACGGAGGAGGAGGAAGGAGAAAGCCTATAGGTGCCCCTGTGCGCACCTATAGCACCTCTTCCCCCCAAACCGCTTCTCCACCCAAGGGAATGGTAAGGCAGGAGTCACACAAGGCGTCAACCAAGGCCATCGCTGGGGTTGAACTGGTGGACAACAGGATGGCCATGAGCCAGCAATGGGCCCTTGTGGCCCAGAAGGCCAGTGGCATCCTGGGGAGCATCAAGAAGAGCGTGGCCAGCAGGTGGAGGGAGGTCATCCTGCCCCTCTGCTCTGCCCTGGGGAGGCCACATCTG
>JAOQGH010000019.1:1422588-1435967 GCA_025769975.1 Gallinago jamesoni | reverse complement strand
CCAGAGAGGTGGTGGAGTCTCCTTCTCTGGAGACATTCCAACCCCACCTGGACACATTCCTGTGGGACCTGCTCTGGCTGGATCTGCTTTGAGAGGGGGTTGGAAATAAAGGAAAATCAAGCTTTGTGTTCACATCAGGCAGTTGATTCATCACCGACTACCACCGTATTTTTCACGCTCTTGGTTGAATTGGTGTTTGCCATCAGCAAATAGTTACTCATCCCATTTACAAATGGTATTTTTCCGAATGGATGTAACAAAAGTTGAGTTGTGTAAAACCAGGTGTGGCTTATAATACCTACAACAAGCAGAGCTTGATGTAAAACACTATTTTTTTAAATAATATCTATAGACAAAGTGTTTTCTCGCACCCCTTTAGGCATCGTTCTAAACAGGTTGCACTGGTGCTACTGGGAGGAATACCCTCCTCTGCCCGTCTCTAATAAACATATTCTAAAATGCACTCGAACGACAAAAAGGCAGATTAATTGTGGCTTCTCCTGGTTTATTTCTGAGCCAGTTTAGAACAAATAGCTGCATTCCAGTCGCGGGGAATCTCGCTCGCCGCGGGGAGCCTGCTGAGTGGCTCTTTAAAGGGCTTACTAATAGGTCTATCAAAAAAAAAATAAAAAAAAAAAAAATAAAAATGGGAAGAAATGAACAGATGCTTGGTTTTTTCTCTCCCCGGGGGACTTCTGAAGTGCCACCTGGATTAGCTGCAGGGTTGTGATGGGATTCTAAACTAGGTGTAAAAGCTACGCTCTGATTTTTTGTCTTCCCAACGCGAGAAATATTTGACGTGGCTTAAACTTTTAACGACAGTATTTCCCATTTCTTTGTGGGTTTTTTTTTTTCTTCCTTTTCAGTGCCCAGCGCGATGCCTCAGAACGTCTCCTTGGAAGTGGTGAACTCCAGGGTAAGTCTGTCACCTCCTCGGCACCTCCAGGCCACCAATCACCGGTATTTACCTAAATATTTCTATTTTCTGGCTAGTTTTTTTTAATATCAAAACCCACCCACTCTGCCCCTTGCAAAGTTCCCTTCGCTTCTCCGGGAGATGGCGTTAAAATAAGAACTGAAACCCTCCCAAAAAAAGGTGTTCAGAGAGAAGCAGTGATTTTTTTTTTTTTTTTTTCCAGAGGGGCTTTGGCATCACTTAAACAAGCAGAAGCTGTTCCCTGATTGCAGATTAACAGCTGCAATAAATGTAAAAGCTCTTCCATGAAATGGAACGGCGGCGGGGAATCGTGAGAAGCGGAGTTATTCCGCAGGGGAGGGGGGGAAAGAAATATTTTCTCGGGGGGTTAAATGCACCACGCGCGGGTGAGTCCGTGGGCAGCTCGTTTATTCCAACAAATCTCTGTCTTTTCTCAGAAGGTCCTTTTCTTTCTCTTAAACCCAGTGCTTTCCTTCTTAAAAAAGTCTTTTTAAGGACTTCAAAAAGTCCACGGTGAAGTGGTTGATATTATTTTGCCAGATAATATTGTCCATAATATTATTATATATATATATTATATATATAATTATATATATAATATTAAGGTGTTAACGATGTCGGAGTGCTGTTTCTTAATAAATTCTGAAGGTTTTTTTTAGATTCATTCTTTTCTTTTTATTCATTCCTGCCATTTATTGGAGCCATAGAAGCTTTCATTCTGATTTTAACCATGGGTGTGGAAAAGCTCCCGCTTCGGAGCGTCAAAGAAAGGGACAAAAGTCTGGTTGTCCCCTGGGAATCTTTGGAGATGTCCTTTCACACCCCCCTCCCCAAGGAGCAGGAGCTTGAAAGCTCACTCAGGAGGATAAAAACTGCACTTTAAGGAACATTTATACTGTCCCCCGTGTGCTGGGGACACCGAGTACCTGTCAGCTTGATCTTTCTCCCTCCACTGCTTATTTTCCTGACATCAAACATATAGTCTGATTTTATTTATGTATTTTTTTTTAACGTACCCAGCTCCGGTTGCTTTTCAATTCTCCTCTTTAGACGTCGCTCCCAAAGGGCATCGGTGTCCGGACGCATCTCGTTCCGACCTTTTATTTTTTATTTTTTTTTTTTGCCTGCTTATTCTCCAGGGAAAATGTCACCGGGCGGCCGATCCGCGTTCCGTGACCTTTTGTGGCCATCGTTGCCGTTGGAAAAGCTCGGGGGGAAAAAAAAAAAAATCTAGGAAACAAGCTTCCCAGGGAGGGGACGGAGCGGCTTGGGATGGGGTTGGGATGCTCAAATCTAGAGGGAGACCTCCCCCAGCATCCCTCCTGCCATCAGAATAATCAGTTTTAAATCTGGTCCCACGTGGGAGAGGTGGAAAAAGGTATTTTATGGTATAATTAAGAGTTTTTATTGAAATTGGGGAGTTTTATTAGGGAGAAAGGGAGACGTTGGGGCTCTTGGGGGCTGTATCCCGCTAACGTGGGAACGCGCTGGTAACCCGCGTATCGGAATCTTTATAAAACTGGGATCGAAGTGAAATCCTTCCATCCGAGTAATAATGGAATAACAGAGCTAGGAATGAACTCCACGCGTCAATCCTTAAGGCAGAAAAAGGTTTTTTGCAAGCGGAAGGACCGGCTTCGAAGACCTTGCCCCAAAAATACCTTCGGCGGTGGCATTTGGGGTGGAGGCACCACTCAGCATCTCGCTTTATAACACGTCGTACCCGTTCTCTTGCTCTTCCAAAAGGCTGAAAAAACCCAAAATGTTGTATTCTACGGTCTGTATTTTTTATCATCGCCTTGCTTTTCTTCTCTCTTGGCCGCAGTCGGAATTCATTTGCTTAAACGCTCATAATTCCCCCAACTGATTCAATCAAACCTCCCACCAGACCAGGTTGCTCAAAGCCCCATCCACTCTGGTCTTGAACCCCTCCAGGGATGGGGCATCCGTAAGTTCTCTGGACAACCTGTTCCAGGCTCTCACCACCCTCACACCAAAGAAGTTCTTCCCCACATCTCATCTCCATCTCCCCTCTTCCAATTTAAAACCATTTCCCCTTGTCCTGTCACTACCCTCCTTGATCAAGAGTCCTTCTCCGGCTCTTCTGTAGCTCCCTTCAGATATTGAAAGGCCGTTATAAGGTCTCTCCAGAGCCTTATCTTCTCCAGGTTGTCTTCATAGGAAAGGTGCTCCATCCCTCTGATCATCCTCGTGGCCCTCCGCTGGACTCGTTCCAACATGTCCATGTCCTTCCTGTGTTGAGGACTCCAAAGCTGGACACAGTGCTCCAGGTGGGGTCTCATGAGAGCAGAGGGGTAAGAACCACCTCCAAAGACCTGCTGGCCACACTTCTCTTGAAGCAGCCCAGGACACGGTTGGTTTTTTGGGCTGCCAGCACGCACTGCCGGCTCACGTTGAGCTTCTCATCCACCAGCACCCTCAAGGTGTTCTCCTCAGGGCTGCTCTCCAGCCATTCCTCCACTCAACCTGTATTTGGGATTGCCACGTCCCAGGTGGAGGACCCTTCACTTGGCTTGGTTGAACTTCATGAGGTTTGCACGAGGCCACCTCTCCAGCCCGTCCAGGTCCCTCTGGATGCCATCCCTTCCAACGCCATGCGATTCTGTGATCTAATAATCAAGAAGGGATCCATTCTGACTTTTTTTTTTATTTGAAAACACTCCACGTTGGTTAAGGAAAAGGCCATGAAGAGATTAATCCAGGAGGAGATCTGCCTTTTTGCTGGGGCTGTAGGAATAAAGAGCAAAACATTAAAAATATTCCAATTTTGGGAGAGATCCAGCGGATCTGAACTCTTTCGGAGCTGGCACAGGATTTGTGTGGCTGTAGCTGGGGGCCAGGACCTGGAAAAGCTGAGAATTTGCTCTTTTTGTTTTTTTTTTAATTCAAGATATTTTTTTTTCTTAGAGCTTTTTTTCTCTCTTAGAGGTTTTTTCTCCACCCTTTTCAATCACCAGCAGGAAGGCAACTGGTGGGGGCTATTTATGTATTTGTTTACTTCTTTGCTTCCTTGCTTTAAATATTGGTGTGTTTTCCCTTTCTGTAATTTT
The DNA here is from genome assembly GCA_025769975.1 of Gallinago jamesoni. NCBI lineage: Eukaryota > Metazoa > Chordata > Aves > Charadriiformes > Scolopacidae > Gallinago > Gallinago jamesoni. The sequence continues at coordinate 1,431,959 of JAOQGH010000019.1, read as the reverse complement.
TTTTAATCCTTGGGTACTAATTAGCAAATCAGGAGCGCGTAAGTAGCTATAGATGTATCCAATTAAAACCCCATTCAACTTTATTTCCTCTTCCCATTTTAAAATCCAGAGAAAAACGAGGAAATAATTAGAACTAAGGATAGAAGCGGAATTTCTTTGGCCACGGTTTGTAGTGATTTGATGAATAGAGGGGGGGGAATTTTTTCCTAGGACCAACAACATTATTCCTGGAAAATTTAAAAGACGTGTAGTGAATCTGGATTTTTGTGTCATTCCTTTGGTGTGTGTTTATATCTATACCTAAAAATAGGTATAGAGCTACATACAGCTGTGCATGGTAGACTTGAAGTCCACATTTGTCATAGAATCATCATTTGGATCACTTTGCTGAGGATTAATCCGTAACTCTCTCCCATAAACCATAATTATATGGTTTAACGCTTGCTGAGGAAATCTCTCCCCTTCTTTTGGCCTCCTGTGGGCGATGGCCAAAAAAAAAATAGTCTCTGCAGCCTCAGAGAATGTATTTTCTTGTCGGAAGAGGTGGGAGAGAGGGTATCAGGACCTCCAACCCTAACACATCACTTCATTTCCCACCATTTAAACCCACAGATAGGTGGCTGCTGGAGATGCTCCATAGGTAGGATGTAGGGTAGATGGGTATTTTGGAGCTACGCTTCTTAAAATCACATTAATTTTAGTTTTTAATGTTGCTTCCTTGTCCTTTTCCTAAATTATTTTATCCAAAGGGCTTTACACGAGCTGCCAGCTCTTATAGTTGATCATCTAATGGTGCAATTTTCCATTGACCCTTATTTGTGGCCAGAAAAAGGACCTGCTGAAGGAAACAAGCTTCTCACCAAAGAGTTTTACATCATTTACACAAAGGTCAGCCGTTGGGAAAAATGTAGCGGTCTCCAAATTAAAGCCATCACCAAACTCTTCTGGCACCACTGACTGGTTGGAGGATGAGGAGGGATTGAGCCCTTCGATGATCAAGCATCAAGAGCTAAAGCTCCTTTTCAGGCTGGACAGGGTGCATTAAATAAGTCCAATATATCCCATTTAGGGTCTTCTATCATCTGTGGAACGTTCCGTTGGCGTGGGAGGTATTTTTCCGTGATTTATAATGCTCAGAGTTGACGTGAGGAAGCATTTCTTTACCTACAGGGTGGTGTAACCCTGGAACAGGCGTCCTGGAGAAGGTGGTGGATGCCCCAAGCCTGTTTGGGCTTAAGAGGGGTTTGGAGAGTGTCCTTAAATCACGGGCTTCGACTTGTGGTCAGCCCTGAAGTGGTCAGGCAGTTGGACGAGGTGATCATTGTAGGTCCCTTCCAGCTGCAAATACTCTATTTCTACTCTAATTCCAGTCTTATTTCTAGTCTAATTCCAATCTATTTCTAGTCTAGTTCCATTCCATTCTATTCTACTTCATTCCATTCTATTCTGTTCCTAATTCTCTTCTATTCTATTCTAATTCTATTCTAATACTGTTTTAATTGTTTCAGTTCTAACTCTAATTCTATTTATTCTCATTATATTCTAATTCTGTTCCATTCTAATTCGCTTCTAATTCTATCCTATTAATTTTATTCTAATTCTATCCCATCCCATTCCATTCCAATTCGGTTCTAATTCTACTCTGTTCTAATTCTATTGTATTAATTTTATTCTGATTCTATCCTAATTCTGTTCTATTCTATTCCATTCTATTCTATTGTATTCCATGTTATTCTATTCCATTCCAATTCTGTTCTGATTCTGTTCTAATTCTACTCTCTTCTAATTCCATTCTAATAATTTTATTCTAATTCTATCCTAATTCTATTCCATTCCATTCCATTCTAATTCTGTCCTAATTCTACTCTATTCTAATTCTATTCTATTAATTTTACTCTATTTCTATCCTATTCTAATTCTGTTCCTTTCTGTTCTAGTCTAATTCCTCCCCTTCCCTTTCCTCTCTCCCTTTTCCCCCTTCTTCTTCCCGTTGTTTCCTTTCCATCCCATTCTATTCCGTTCTAATTCGGATTCTGTTCTAATTCTACTCTAGTCTAATTCCATCCTATTCTAATTCTGTTCTGTTCTATTCTAATTCCAGTTCTATTCTGTTCCGTTCTTATTCCTTCCCTTTCCCCTCTCCCTTTTCCCCTTCTTCTTCCCGTTGTTTCCTTTCCATCCCATTTTATTCCGTTCTACTCCATCCCAGTTCCATTCTGTAATTATCCCTGTAACGACCCTCACCGCTATTTAGAGATACGTCGTCTAGGAACGATGTCCGTAACCTTTAAACTTATTACCTGACGGAGAAAATCATATAGAAAGTGCTCTCTTTAACCTTTAAATCTATTATGTGTAGGAGAGGATCGGAACGAGCCTCGAGCTTAACCTTTCGAAGGAGAAAACGTGCCGAAAACTTGAGAGATGGATTTTTTTCCCATTCTCATTTTTAATTACACGCCTCTTCGGAGGCCGGAGTTGTTGGCGGGTCATCCCTTGGACTCCTCCTGCTGGAAGATGTCTCGTTAGCGAGAAAGCGTGATCGTTGTGCTCTCCAGAGCTCATCACGCCGGTGGAAGGAGCTATTTATCTCAAATAATCCACTATTTATTTATATTTTTTTGTTGTTGTCGTCGCACTTTACGGGTTGTCCTCGGCGTCTCGCGCTTCGCTGCCCGAGTACATCGAAACCCTCAAAGGTTACGGTGTCGGCCCCCGACGGATTCATTATCTTATGGGTTTTGATTAAACCTCCTTCGAGGTGATGGATGTCCCAGCCACCTTTCCATTTAAGAGAAATTGAGAAGATATTATTAAAGCCACTTCATTCTGCCCGGCGCCGCGCGGAGCAGGAGCTCTGGGCGGTTGTTCCTTAATGAGAAAGACTCGGTAGGTTCCGAACGAGAGGTTTATCCAGAGAGCAATAAAGCAAATTAATGAGCTATGACACTGATTAGTCCAGCTCCACGTTGCCGGGGATCTCTGGGAGGAAGGATAAAAAGAGGAGAGGAGGAGAAAGGCAAGGTCAGGAGGAGCAGGACCTTCTCCTGGTGCCTCCAACCCAAAGGCCAGAGGTGGGAGATCCTGGGATTTGAGTTTCCCGGCTCAGGACAACATGATTTTCACGTGCTTTTGGAAATAAAACTACCAGGTTAAAGTAGCGACGTCCCTTCTAAAGTGAGCAACGTGGAAAGCTTCCGAGTCCAGCTTTGATCGTGGTTGGAACCGGATGATCTTTAAGGTCCCTCCCAACCCAACCCATTCTATGATCGCGAAGGGTTTTTAATGGTAGCAAAAATATTCAGCCTGGGAATGACTGGAGATGCTCCTAAGAGCATGTAAGGCACCTAAGAGCTTCATTCTGGGTGGTTAGAGCCTGGTCCAGATTGCCCAGAGAAGCTGTGGCTGCCCTGTTCCTGGAAGGGTTGAAGGCCAGGTTGGAGGTTGACTTTGAGCAACCTGGTCTGGTGGGAGGTGTCCCTGTCCCTAAGTTGGAACAGGATGGTCTTTAAGGTCCCTTCCAACCCAAACCATTCCATGATTATAAGGCTTCTGTGAACGAAGAGCTCAAAGGGGAAATGGTATTTTTTTACGATGATGCTCAGACCCGTGAAGTAGGTCCGGTCTCGTCCTCTCATCTCCATCCTCTTCCCATCCCCTCCCAGTTGATGGGCAAGAACAGTTTCCCAGTCCTGACTGTAAATTGCTGGTTTTAATGGTCTTTCCATGTCGGAGGGTCCTTGAGCACACCAGATCTCCACGTTGCCTTCTAACAGCCCTGCCTTCATATTCCACTTTTATATGTGATCCTCTGGGTTGGTTTTTTGTTGTTTTTTTTTTTTTAACGGGGGAACACATAACGTGCAAATTAATGTCATTTTTTATAATCCCATCTATTTACGTAGATTTCTTTGGCCGACGTCCAGTGAGGAAAATCAGTGGCCTTGAATGACCTTATTTTTAAAAAAAACCCCACCAAACCACAACCTAATAACGCCGTCTCTTCTTCAGTGGGACTGGTTTGTGCCAGAAATGACTATAATCTTCTAAAATTGTTATTTCTAGGAAATCTCCTGAATTATTTCCATCTGATAATGTAAGCCAGCAGCCAACCTTTGCTGAGCTCTTGTAGAAGGGCCGGGTTTCCCGTCTGAAACTCGGTTCTTCTCGTGGAATAGACGTGTAGAACGTGGCCGAGGGGCAGCTCGGGGACGTCTGGTCCCTGGAGCCACCATGTCCCTTCTCCTGCAGCAGATGGGGGTGATGGGATCTCTTTGAGCTACTGTTGGAGGTTTTAGTGGAGAAAACGAAGGGATTTAGGGGAGAAGGAACTCTAGGTTTGCATTCCTCAACACAGGAATGATGTGGACCTGTTGGAGTGGGGCCAGAGGAGGCCACGGACATGATCCACAGGTGGAGCCCCTCTGCTGGGAGGACAGGCTGAGAGAGTTGGAGGGGTTCAGCCTGGAGAAGAGAAGGCTCCAGGAAGAACGTAGAGTCCCTTCCAGTCCCTCAAGGGGCTCCAGGAGAGATGGGGGGGGACTCTTGATGAGGGAGGGGAGCCATAGGATGAGGGGGAAGGGTTTGACCCTGACAGGGGAGATGGAGCTGAGATGTGGGGAAGAAGTTCTTTGGTGTGAGGGTGGTGAGAGCCTGAACCCCATTAAGAGGACAGTGCTACCAGTTTCCAGAGATAGCAGTTGAGGCCAACGAGGTGGTGGCTGATGACCACCATCCCGCTGCTGGTCCAGGGCATCCTCCTGCCGCCACATCTTTTTGAACTCCATTAATTGAAGGGTGGACTAGTGGTTGCCTCCACGTCTTGCAGGGCTTTTGGTTGGCTTGTGTAGAGGTGGTGGATCATTTGGGGGTTGCCTGCAGGAGAACTGTTGGAGAGTTCGACCCAGTGGCGAGGAGCTGGCGTTAATCTTTCCCCCTGGTTTTTGTACTGGGCTGGTCAACGGTAGGTGGCAACCTTCATTTTGTGGTGACCAGCTTGGGCTGGGAGCTCTCATTTTCAAGTTCTGAGAAGACACAATTGCCAAGTCAATAGAAGCTGTGTTTTGAATAAATGAAAAACTCCAGTGCAGCTGAAAGAGGAGGAAAACTGTGAAAAAAATTGCATAGTAAGCATCATAAAGCACCCTAAAGTAGCAGAGCTTAATCTTTCCCAGCCAAATGGAAGGGGATAATGTCATCCTTTCCACGGGAGTGCTGTGAAAATAAACTCATAAACCACCATCTAAATTAAACTCATTAGTGTTTGCAAAATGCTGACGGTACGGAAATCCCAGGAGGGACTTAGTGACTCCGATTCCTGACCAGGACTGGAAAGTACGTGGAACGAGCAGGGAGGGAAAGTGAACTCATAAATATCGTTTTATTAAAGACATCGGATTCTGTGCGGAGAATCAGGCCTGGGAAAGGCAGCCCGGCGTTTCCCGACAGGTTGCTGGGAGTAGAAGTTGACTGGGATACAATCCGCATCCATGGCGAGGGTCTGGAGTCCTTTCCCACAGTGGTCCAGAGCAGAGATGGGGCAGGAGCACGTCCAGTGTGGCTGAAAGCTCATGCAGAACAAATTATTCATGTATTTTTTAATATATATGTATAGGGTTGTAGTTGCCATCAAGTTCTGGGCTGGTTTTTGAAGATCTCTAGGTTGGCCAAAAACGTGGGATGGCTTTCCATCCACCATGGATGAAGCGAGGTGGGAACAACGAAGGTCCGTCCCCAGGATAAACACAACGTGCTGCTCGTGGGACCTTTCGGGAGGGGAGGAAAAAAAAAAAACCCAAAACCTCATACCTGAGTATTTTTTTAACTAGAACAAAGTAATATTTTCTTCTGTTTGGGTCTTGGAAGCGGTTGGAATTTTTAATTGCAATTTTCTGGAGCACTTCAGCCCCAGGCAGTTCTCGTCAGCGGTAATGAAGGTAATTGAGTCTTACAGGTTTCACCTGCTTCAAAATCCACCGTTGCAGAGGTTTCGCTGCCTTGTCGAAGGGAGTCATTGCTCCTCCAATTAGTCCGTCATCAAACGGATCGCTTTTAATCTAAAAAGTCTTTTTTTTTTTAATTTTTTTTTTACTCTTCTTTTTATTTTTCCGCTCCTTGCTTGCCTGTTTTTTCCCCTTCCCTTTGCGCGTTGCTGCTCCCCTCCCGCTATCCTGCAACGAATTTGGGGAAGACTCATGCATATTTATGAGTTTATTTTCGGCGCGGCTCTTCTGCGGCTCCTCTTCCCCGTTATTATTTTCAACATCTCTCTAGAAAGTCCTCAGAAGTTTCCAGCTCTTTAAAACCCTCGTCAGAGCTACCGTGTGCCAGGGTCGAGCCTAAATAAATGGACTTTTGGTCTGGTAAAAAAATTAAAGAGTCGAAGCTGGAGAGCGGTGTTAGGTTGATGGTTGGACTTGATGACCTTAAAGTTCTCCTCCAACCAAACTGGTTCTATGATTCTGTGGCACTGGGAGACTAGTTTGTTTCAGGCATGAGCGAATGAAGTCAAATATGGGGACCTGTAACCCCAAGATTGGCCAGAAGCTGATGAATAAATGAGGTGTTTTCTTCCTTTAGGTCTTCTCCAAAGTCCTCCAAGGACTTTGCTTCAGGAAGGAACCGCTTGTTCCCCTGGATCACTGCAGCGATTGCTGCTGGTTTCACTGGTTTCAAGTGGTCTTTGTTGGCCACCGAAGTAGGATGCTCATCTGGGCTGAAAAACTTGGGAGGATCCACCATGAGCTGGGGGATCACACGGAGAGTGGTGGCACGGCCCAAATACGTATTTCTGGCCCTAATTCCCGTGCTAATTCCGGCTTTTTTTCCACTTGATATCAGGAAGATGAAGCATATGGAGCAAGCTCAGCCTTAAATGATGCTTTCCCTGCAAATAACTGGCTTCATCCCGCCGCCGGAGTGTTTATTCCCTTATTATTTCTTCCCTCGTTAGGACAAGGCTCTTCGTCTCCACCCAATCCCAATCAAACGAGCCATCGGAAATTTGGGAATGGCTTTATCATAAAAGTTTACCGAGTCGGAATCCTGCCGTAAGACGGGATAAACACAGAAATAATTCAATTTTGGGGAAGTGGTTCAAGAGGGGAGATAATTTGGGTGCCTTGCCTTCCTCGGATTGTAACGAGTCGTAAGATTTTTACAGCTTCGTCGCGGAGCATTTTAATTGGATTTTATTTTTATTATATTATTTATTGTATTAAAAAAAAAAAAAAAGAGAGACATATTTTAATTGCCTTTTGTGCAGAGATGCACGTTGGCCTTTGATCATCCTCCAAAATGCGTTGGCCCGGTGCCACGTGCAACACAAAATTTCCCCGCCGCGGTCTTGACAGCGGCGTGGACAGATTTATATGATTTTTGACATTTTTCCGTAATGAATTTTTGTTTTCTTTTTTTTTTTTTTTTTTTTTTTTTTTAATTACAGCGAAGGAGAACGCCTGCAAAATTAAAAATAATAAAAGCAGAGCCGTGGCTGTATCTGCCCGCATCGTAAAAAATAAAACCCAAGTTGTTGGGTTTAGGAAGCTACAATTTTCTGATTTTCCTGGGAGAAACGAGCTGGAAAAGTAGGAATTGGGTGCATTATTTGGTGGGTTTGCTTTTCCCCCGAGCCTTGGAAAAAACCCTGGGAAAACAGCCAGTTTTTTCTCGAAATTTACTAAGGGAATGAAAAATAAAAAGCTAATTCTAGGAGAAAGTTTGCAGTCCAGAGTTTGAGGTGGCCTTAGATGTCCCTACACGCCCCAACGTTTCTTCAGTAATGGAAGTGGCCAGGGTGAAATAAAACTCAGAGGTGCCAGTACCTGAATAGAAAAGACTTTCAAATTTACCAGTTCCACAGGATGCTATGGGGTTGGAAGGGACCTCTGGAGATCATCTACTCCAAGCCCCTGACAAAGCAGGGCCACCCAGAGTAGGTTGCATAAGAAAGTGTCCAGGTGGGGTTGGAATGTCTCCAGAGAAGGAGACTGCCTTCTCTTCAGACTCAAAAGATCCAAGTCCCTCAGCCTTTCCTCAGCAGAGAGGTGCTCCAGGCCCCTCATCATCTTTGTAGCCCTCTGCTGTCCCCTCTCCAGCACTTCCCTCTCCTTCTGGAACTGGGGAGCCCAGAACTGGACCCAGTGCTGCAGCTGGGACCTCCCCAGGGCAGAGCAGAGGGGCAGGATGACCTCCCTCCACCTGCTGGTCCCACTCTTCCTGATGCCCCCCAGGATGCTACTGGCCTTCTCAGCCACCAGGGCCCATTGCTGGCTCCTGGGCATCCTGTTGTCCACCAGGACTCCGGTTCAAACCCAGTGACAGCCTTGGTTGATGCCTTGTGTCACTCCTGCCTTGGCTTTCCCTTGGGTGGAGAAGTGGTTTGGGAGGACGAGCTGGCCCTGGCTCCGCAGTGACATGGGGACATTCCTCCAGCTCTTCTCCTGCTGGGCTGTGAGGTCCACACCAGGCAGGTTCGTGGCTCCATCTCCCCTCTCCCTTCGCACCACCATTAATTCCATATTGATTTTGCATTCCAGAGGAGAACACTAATTATGGAGAGCTTCTACGCAAGGTATGGGCTCTTCTGTCCATTCCTAGAAGCCCCATTTTCCATGTTTTATGTCTCTCTGCCAGGTTCTGTGGCCGTGATCAGAAGTTATAGCTTTGTTCCGCCAGTGCAGCAGAAACCACCGAGGAAAAATATTCTCTCGGTCACCCTTGGCTGCTCGTGTAACTGGGATGAATGGAGCGTCTTCCCAGCTCAGGGTTGGGGTCACTGGTGGCCTGACTCAGCTCCCGCTCTTCATTTACGAGTGATGGTGATGGCCACGCTCTTGGGGTGAAGGAGGCACCTTCTTCCCTTTCTCCCCTTGGTAATAAACTAATCGTCCTGCGGCTCTGTCTACAAACGCCGTAATTTTATTAGTTTTTCAGCAAAGACCAGAAGGGCAGGAATGAAACGACCACAATATGTGCCTGGGACAGTTAAGGAAATAGGAACATTTCTCAAACGATGGGAAGAGACGAGGCAGTGTCGGTAAAAACGTGGCCGTGGTGGTTTATTGTCTTCACGTATGTCGGTTAAGATGTCCTACCTTCACCTGTCTTGACTCAAGCGTTGGGCTTTTGCTGTTTGGGATGTTCAGTCAAAGCAAGGTGAGGCCCATCTTCTCATTCTTTCCTAGCTCCATCCCTCCTCCGACCCTTCTCTCTGACGTGCTTCCATGGGTGTCCGTGTTGGGTGGAGACCAGTGTCCCTCACCCCCTGCACCCCAGGGGATGCTGCCGGCGCCTCCTTTGAGTGGTAGGATCTTCTGGGGTCATCACACTTGGTTTGGTTCAGCAGAGAGATGACATTTAATGAAAGTTAA